>LR812530.1:530000-602500 GCA_903798195.1 Danio kyathit | reverse complement strand
CTCGACCCGCGGAAGATTCTCCAGAGCACGGAGGAAACACAGCAATGGATCCGTCCAGTGAGTTCACTACTCTGTTATTAAACACACACACACACTCAGCTTTAGCTATTAGATCAATAGTTTACATGCAGTAAAGCTTAGGGCATTATTTTTCTTTTTAAACTAGTAAACTTTTTGGTCACTTATTTTAAGGTAGATTCTTGCTATTAGTAAACTATTAACTATGACTCAATAAATTAAATTCTTTGCTGCTAATTATTAGTTATTAAGGTAACAGTTGCTTTTAGGGATTTATATTATGCCTATAGATAATGCAGATTATGTACTTTATAATAGGCTACTAATAAACAGTCAGTATCTTAATAACAGGCAGATTATACGCCACTAGTTAATAGTGAGAGTTGGTCGCTATACCAAAAGTGTTACCTACTTTTTACCATCCTTCATTTTATAAAAATTACACTTTAAAAATGCTGAGTATCAAATATGGACAATCCCAACAATTTTAATTTCAATTTCTTTTCGGCGCAGTGAGTACCACGATCGCCTCACAGCAAGAAGGTCACTGGTTTTAGTCCCGGCTGGGTCAGTTGGTGTTTCTGTGTGGAGTTTGCATGTTCTCCCCGTGTTGGCCGTGGGTTTCCTCCAGGTGCTCCGGTTTCCCCCACAGTTTAACACATGCGCTATAGGGGAATTGAATAAGCTAAATTGTCCGTAGTGTATGTGTGTGAATGCAAGAGTGTATGGGTGTTTCCCAGTGATGGGTTGCAGCTGGAAGGGCATCCGCTGTATAAAACATATGCTGGAATAGTTGGCGGTTCATTCCGCTGTGGTAATAAAGGGACTAAGCCGAAAAGAAAATTAATAAATGAATGTTAGATTTTCCAGTGTGCGACCCAACATAGAGTTACAACAACCCAGAAATGTTTAGAGCGCAGTTTTGTAAAAGGTTACATCTTGTTTCAGAAGGTTCCAAGATTATTTAAAAAGTTGCATTTCCATAACGTTTACAAAGTAATAAAGCTGAATGCTCCCTTTATATAAGTGACAAAATCAGAAAGCGTGCTCTCTAGGAGATTTTATTTAGGGCCGCTTACCAAAAATAATATATATATATATATATTATACTTCCCATATTTATCCTACATTGTTTTTTGAAGCGGCTGCACGGTGGAGCAGTGGGTAGCATGTTCGCCTCACAGCAAGAAGGTCACTGGTTCGAGCCTCAGCTGGGTCAGTTGCCATTTCTGTGTGGAGTTTGCATGTTCTCCCCGTGTTGGCGTGGGTTTCCTCCGGGTTCTTCCCCCACAGTCCAAACACATGCGCTATAGGGCAATTGATCAACTAAATTAGCCGTAGTGTATGAGTGTGTGTGTGTGTGAATGAGTGTTTATTGCTGTTTCCCAGTACTGGATTGCAGATGGAAGGACATCCGCTGTTTAAAACGTATGCTGAAATAGTTGGCGGTTCATTCCGCTGTGGTGACCTCTGATGAATAAAGGGACTAAGTCAAAGGAAAATGAATGAATGTATTATAAATTGTATATAAATAATAGTAGAGTGTATTATACTGTATATATTATAGTATAATACAGTTTACTATAGTATGGTTCAATCTATACTATAGTATTTTTGTCCTGGGGGACCAAAATTTAATGAAACACATTTACTGACGCCATTAGTAAAGGCTGAAAGAGGCTTTTGTGCAACTGAAATAAACAGGATTACAGGATTAGACAAAACCTTAAAGTATAAAACTATTTGGGGGAGTTTGTGTTTTTGGGTTGCACATTTATAGGATCTCTTTGTTGAACTCTGGCTCTCATTAACCCATATGGGTCAAAAATGACCATTTTAAAAGCAGAAAAAACACATAAACAATGAGTGTGATGAAGATTAGCTTGTTTCTTCATGCAGAACAGATTTGAGGATTGAAATTAAACCGGTCAGTTTGACCTGAATGGTGTAATAGTGTATAGTGAATTATAGACAACTAATGGAGAGGAACTGGCCACAGATAGCTTTACAGTAAGTTTGCATGTGAAAAAACACGTGTGTCCTGCAGGTCGAGCTCCTCTAGTGGTACGGGTCAGTCAGTGGAGAGCATCGGGACCCGTCAGCCGTCCAGAATCCGGATCCGGCGTCAGCAGCAGCGTCTGTCTGCGGTGTTCAGTCGAGGAGAAACAAACGCAGCTGCGGCGGCGGTGACCGATGATCCCTCTGAACTCTCCAATCACATCACAGCTCCCGGGATTCTGAAGATCTTTGGCACTGAGATTTGCGAAGGAGCCAATTATAAGAGTGTGCTGGCGACCACACACTCCAGCGCCAGAGAACTGGTGAAAGAGGCGCTGGCCAGGTGAGGAACAACAAATCAGCCTTATTGATTGAATTACCAATAGTTACAATGGATCAGATGTGACATTAACACTGTTGAAAAGAGACAGACATGACATCTCTGTTTACTATTTACATGTCCATCAAGTCTATTTACAAATTACTCAACTTAAAATAACACTAATATATATATATATTACACATATCCACATGCGCATCCTTCCATCCATTTTTCCATATACCTTTCCATCCATCCATTCATTCATCCATCCATCCATCCATCCATCCATCCATCCATCTATCCATCCATATGTGTGTCCATCCATCCATCCATCATTCATCCATCCATATGTGTATTCATCCATCCATCCATCTATCCATCCATCCATCCATCCATCCATCATTCATCCATCCATATGCGTATTCATCCATCCATCCATCCATCTATCTATCTATCTATCCATCCATCCATCCATTATTTATCCATTTGTTTGCATATTCATCCATCCATATGCGTATCCATACATCTATTAATCTATCCATCATTTGTGTATCCATCTATCCATCCATCCATCCATCCATCCATCCATTTATATATATATATCCATCCATGCATCCATCTTCCATCCATATGAGTATCCATCCATCATCCATCCTTCCATCTATTCATATGCATATCCATCTATCCATCCATCTGCATATCCATCCATTAATCCATCCATCTATCCATCCATCCATCCATCTATCCATCCATCCACCCATCCTTCCATCTATCCATCCATCCATCCATTTATATGCATATCCATTCATTCATCCATCCATTTGTTTGCATATTCATCCATCCATATGCATATCCATCCATCTATCCATCCATCCATCGTTTGTGTATCCATCTATCCATCCATCCATCCATCCATTCATATGTATATCCATCCATGCATCCGTCTTCCATCCATATGCGTATCCATCCACCCATCCATCCTTCATCCATCCATCCATCTATTCATATGCATATCCATCCATTAATCCATCCATCCATCCATCCATCCATCCATCCATCCATCTATTTATATGCATATCCATCCATTCATCCATCCATTTGTTTGCATATCCATCCATCCATATGCGTATCTATCCATCCATCCATCTATTCATCCATCCATCCATCATTTGTGTATCCATCTATCAATCCATCCATCTATCCATCCATCCATCCATCCATCCATCGATCCATATGTATATCCATCCATGCATCCATCTTCCATCCATATGTGTATCCATCCATTCATCCATCCATTTGTTTACAAATCTATCCATCCATATGCGTATCCATCCATCCATCCATCCATCCATCCATCCTACTATCCGTATGCATATCCATCCATTCATCCATCCATCCATCCATATGCATATCCATCCATCCATTTGTATGCAAATCCATCCATTCATCCATCCATTTGTTTGCATATTTATCCATCCATATGTGTATCCATCCATTCATCCAACCATCCATCCATCCATCCATTCATATGCATATCCATCAATCCATCCATATGCGTATCCATCCATCCATCATTCATTCATTCATTCATTCATCCATTCATCCATTCATTCATTCATTCATTCATCCATCCATCCATCCATCCATCCATCCATTCGTATGCATATGCATCCATTCATCCATTCATTTGTTTGCATATCCATCCATCCATTCATTTGCATTTACATCCATCCATATGCGTATACATCCATCCATCCAGCCATCCATCCATTCATCTAAATGCATATCCATCCATCCATTCATCTGCATATCCATCCATGTATTAATTTGCATATCTGTCCGTCCATCCATTCGTCCGCTTATCCATTCATCTATCTGTGTGTGTGTTAAGCTCAAAGACGATGGAAATTACCCAAATTTTGTTTTGTTTTGTTTTGTTTTGTTTTCTTTTGTTCCTCCAGGTATTCGGTGAGTAAAGCAGACGCGGGCGAGTATGTGCTGTGTGATGTGATTGGCTGCGTGCTGAACCACAGCTGGAGGACGGAGTGTGTTCGCGCGCTCGGAGAAAACGAGAAACCGCTGCTGCTGCAATCGCTCTGGAAACCCAGAGAAGGATTCGCCCGTCGGTTCGAGATCCAGCGCAAGGCCACACTGGAGGAACAACACTCCAGAGACGAGGACACGCTGACCGCTGGTACGACACACACAATCACATACAAATTTCGCTCCATATTTTTGATCTATTTGCATGCTGAATCATGATTGGTCTGCATTTTTTTACCTGTTTGCATTCTGAATTGTGATTGGCTTTCATTTGAACATCTATTTGCATGCTGAATCATGATTGGTCTTCATATTTTACATCTGATTGCATTCTGAATTGTGATTGGCTTTCATTTGAACATCTATTTGCATGCTGAATCATGATTGGTCTTCATATTTTACATCTGATTGCATTCTGAATTGTGATTGGCTTTCATTTGAACATCTATTTGCATGCTGAATCATGATTGGTCTTCATTTTTTTTATCTGTTTGCATTTTTAACTGTGATTGGCTTTCATCCGTAGACCTATTTGCATGCAGAATTATGATTGGTCTTCACTTTTTCATCTGTTTGCATTGTGGACTGTGATTGGCTTTTATTCGTACATCTATTTGCATGCTGAATCATGATTGGTCTTCTTTTTTTCACCGGGTTGCATTCTGAATTGTGATTGGCTTTCTGTTTGTGCATCTATTTGCATGCTGAATCATGATTGGTGGATTTATCCTGTACTTTTCTTATAAATATTGTCTGCATCTGGTTCTCCAGGTATAAACGCTCAGGCGCGGAAGCTGCAGAAGACGCGCTCCAGAGGGAAGTCAGTGTGTGTGAGAGGCGACGACACACTCAATCTGTTCAAGAGTCTAAGCGAGACAGACCTGAACTCCTGCACACACACCTGCACAAACCACACACACAGTCCAGAAGCCGAGAACCTAAATACCTGCACACACACCTGTACAAGTCACACACACATTCCAGAGACTCAGTGTGTAGACGGAGAGAGAGAGGAGACGGAGAGCAGCGATGACAACAGCACACAGTACTGCATTCACCCGCCGGCACACTGCCCATACCTGCTGCTGCTGCAGGGATACAGCCATAGACAGGTACACACACACACACACACACACATTATTCACTTATGCAATAGACTTCTTTCATATGGTTATAGCTGTAAATCTAAGATAATAAATGTTGTAGGAAAACGCTTTAGAGCATCTAACAATCACAGCGATTCCCTCCCTTTTAATAAAATACACACGCGTGACGTCAATGAAGCACGGAAAAAGTGATCCCATATCCCAGCAGTCCCTCTGGAAAATAGCAGAGAGATCCAAACACAGAAAACTGAGCACGTTTGCAGAAATAAACCTGGACAGGAAGTGGAGCGGACACACACTTCCTGTCAGATTAGAGCGATGATCAAACATCTGTACGGCGTGTGTTATCAGTGTCTGTCCGCTTACTTTTTTTTTCAGCAATCTTTGTATTGAGATGCAACACAAATGTGACAAGATAATGCATCACAATCATATTTACATCTTTATTTATTTTCCTTTAGCTTAGTCTCTTTATTCATCAGTGGTCGCCACAGCGGAATGAACCACTAATTATTCCAGCACATGTTTTACAGGGGATGCCCTTCCAACTGCAACACATCACTGGGAAACACCTATTCACACACACACACACTCATACACTACGGCCAGTTTAGTTCATCAGTTCCCCTATAGCGCATGTGACTGGAAACCGGAGCACCCGGAGGAAACCCACGCCAACACAGGGAGAACATGCAAACTCCACACAGAAACTCCAACTGACCCTGCCGGGACTCGAATCAGCAACCTTCTTGGTGTGAGGCCACAGTGCTAACCACTGAGCCACTGTGCCGTAAATAATCATCGTTCAACCTTTACTAATGGATTATTAAAGGGATAGTTCACCCAAAAATAAAAGTTTACTCACCCTATACTTGTTTTCAAAACTTCATGAGTTCTTTAATTCTGTTGAACACATAAAACAGAAACCTGTAACCATTGACTTCCATTAGTTTTCCTACAGTGTACATCAATGGTTACAGGGTTCTAGCTTTCTTTAAATATTCATTCATTCATTGTCTTGTCGGCTTAGTCCCTTTATTAATCCGGGGTCGCCACAGCGGAATGAACCGCCAACTTATCCAGCACGATTTTACGCAGCGGATGCCCTTCCAGCTGCAACCCATCTCTGGGAACATCCACACACACTCATTCACACTCATACACTACGGTCAATTTAGCTTACCCAATTCACCTGTACTGCATGTCTTTGGACTGTGAGGGAAACCGGAGCACCCGGAGGAAACCCACGCGAACGCAGGGAGAACATGCAAACTCCACACAGAAACGCCAACTGACCCAGCCCAGCCGAGGTTCGAACCTGCGACCCAGCGACGTTCTTGCTGTGAGGCGACAGCACTACCTACTGCGCCACTGCATCGCCCTTCTTTAAATATTTTACCTTTAAAAATATTTAAATATTTTAAATATTGGTGTTTGAAACACCAACTGACCCTGTCGGGACTCGAACCAGCAACCTTCTTGCTGTGAGTGCTAACCACTGAGCCACCGTGTCGCCCAGCCCATGTATATTTAGATAATATGATTTGCATGCATTTTATGGCAAAATCTGCTCTGCCAGTAATTGCATGCACCTCTGTTTTAGGCAGGAATGCCACTAGATGCATGAAACTTTTTATAGGCTCATAGACTGTGTTCAGGGCTTGACATTAACTTTTTTGATCACCAGCCACTGTGGCTAGTAGTTTTCCAGCATTACTAGCCACTCGCCATTTTCAATAGCCACACTAGTATTGTTGGGAAAATATATTTTATACACATAAATATGACTTTGACATGCTAAAATGACTTGATTTAGATTTTGCGTTTTCTGCACATGCCTCCTTCATTTCACTTTTTGTGTGTCGTGTATGAGCTTGTTAAATGTTCATGAGCAAATGGGTCATGGTTTCATAGTGTTACAATTAGTTTTTATTTCACATCATTTTCAGAGCTCAAAATGAAGGATTTACCAAATGTATCTCTGACCACACCAAACATAAACAATTAATTATTTCCCACACATTTTAAATGTGTCAAAACAAGCATAATATAGCTGTTTACTATACTTTTTATTTAACAAAACATATGCACAGTCATCTGTCCTGGCTAAAGGTCCCAGATCAGCAGTTAACTACACATTAATGGGGAGTAATCTAATCTCCCATTAAAGCAATGTTATTGTAAAAAATGATAATTAAACCACATTACGCAAAAGAAAGCAGGTAAAAAACATACCGTGTGATAATGAAAGGATTATAACGCACACGGTTAACGTTAGACCCATAAATAAACTGTTCTATCATGGTGAAAGTGAAAGCAACCGGTGCTGCTTACAAAAAGACAAATCTGGAGCTCTTGAAAGCAGCAGGACTGAGGGTGCATGTTCATCACTTTTTGTCTAGTCTATTTGAAAGAGAACCGATCACATCAGCTGTGTTTCTAGACATATTTGCTTAACACAAGGAAACGGGAGCGCACATTTTAAACAGTCGCGCGCATCAACTCAGCTGTTATTCGGTATTCATCTGCTTTTTTATTGCTCACGAGAACGTAATTATTTTGTCAGTCGTGTTGCTTCTCAATTCTAAGATCGCCTTTGCATGCATATTGGACTATTCTTATTGTCGAACCCTGCTTTTATGAATTATTATCCGGGAAAATTATTTTCAACCAGCCAAAGTGGCTAGTGGGAGTGTCTGTCTTACCCGCCACCGCTGAAATCTACCCGCATTTGGTGGGTTGGTGGGTGTTAATGTAAAGCCCTGGCTGTGTTATACATTAAGCTTATCTGGTGCCTGCATTATATGGCAGAGTTATTCCACCAGGATCTGCATGCACCTTTGTTTTAGCAGGAATTGCACTGTTATAGTTGAGAGCCAGAGATTGCAAAAGTACACTCAAGGATAAGTACAGATCTCATGTTTACTTATATACTTACTTGCTTATTTACTCGCCCTCCTGTATATTTTTCCCCAATTTCTGTTTAACGGAGAGCAGATTTCTTCAACACGTTTCTAATCATAATAACTCATCTCTAATAACTGATGTATTTTCTCTTCTCCATGATGACAGCACATAATATTAGACTAGATATTAGACTAGTATTCAGCTTAAAGTGACATTTAAAGGCTTCACTAGGGTAATTAGGGTAAAGTTAGAGTATTTAGGCAAGTCATTGTATAACAGTGGTTTGTTCTGGAGACAATCCAAAACTAATATCGCTGAAGGGGCTAATAATATTGACCTTAACATGGCTTCAAAACAATTAAGAACTGCTTTTATTCTAGCTGAAATAAAACAAATAAAACTTTCTGCAGAAGAAACAATATTAGAGGAAATACTGTGAAAAATTCCTGAATCTGTTCAACATCATTTGGGAAACATGTGAAGGGAAAAATAATTCTCAGGAGGGCTACTATCCACTATCTTTACTGACTAATTAATAATTGGCTGTGCTGTTGTCAGTGATGATCTGAGAGCGTCTGCATGTGTTTCCTCCTCAGGATCTGCTCCTGTATGCTCTGGTCAGCAGCTGTACGGTGTTCGGTCATCATGTGAATCTCTCCGACACTGAAACAGATGTGAACGCTGTGTGTTTGTGGGATCCAGATCTGGTGGACCATCACTGCAGCATCCGACGAAAGGACATCAACACTGGACCCAGGTTATTATAGCTTAGTTTGTTTTTTTTTAAGAAGGTCTCTGGTTCGAGTCCCGGCTGGGTCAGTTGGGGTTTCTGTGTGGAGTTTGCATGTTCTCCCCGTGTTGGCGTTGGTTTCCTCCGGGTGCTCCGGTTCCACAGTACAAACACATGCGTTATAGGAGAATTGATCAACTAAACTGGCCGTAGTGTATGAGTGTGTGTGAATGAGTGTGTATGGGTGTTTCCCAGTACTGGGTTGAAGCTGGAAGGGCATGCTGGGATAGACCCCTGATAAATAATCGACTAAGAAAATGAATGAATAAATGAATGAAAATAATAAAATAACCTTGTGCTGGATGTCACAGTCTTCTGAAGCCTCTGAACGGAGCCGCGGTGCAGAGAAACGGAGCCGCAGTGCAGGACGAGGTGGAGCTGCGGTCCGGAGACTTCATCTCCATAGGGGAGCATTACCTGCTCATGTTTAAGGACCCGACGGCTCCTGACGCACCGCTCATGGTTAGTATTACACTATTTTATTATTATACTATTTTAAGGTCCTTATATTGCTATTTTTTGTCAAGCTCGAAACATTTAGTACTGTTAGTTTTAATGCTTGTTTTTTAGCTACCCTTCCAGACCACAACAATATACATTATATATATATATACACACACACAGTTGAAACCAGAAGTTTACTTACACTAAATAAAGGAACATAACAATTTTTTAAAATGTCTGATGGTATATGATACTAAACGTTCACTATTTTAGGTCTGTTAGGATTACCTAAATCATTTACATTTGCTAAATGCCAGAATAATGAGAGAATTTTTTATTAATTTCTAGAGTTTACACACATTTCCTTGGTATTTGTTTAGCTTTGCTTTTAAACTGTATAACTTTGGTCAAATGTTTTGGGTCTCCTTCCACAAGCTTCTCACAGTAGTTTGCAGGAATTTTTGCTTATTCCTCCTGACAGAATTGGTGTAACTGAGTCAGATTTGTAGGCTGTCTTGCTCGCACAAGCTTTTTCAACTCTGCCCACACATTTTCTATAGGATTGAGCTCAGGGCTTTGTGATGGCCACTCCAAAACATTCACTCTGTTGTCCTTAAAGCACATGTTAACTAATTTGGCAGTATGCTTAGGGTCATGGTCTGTTTGGAAGAACCATTTGTGGCCAAGTTTTAATTTCCTGGCTGATGTCTTGAGATGTTGCTTCAGTATTTCTACATAATGTTCTTTCTTCATGATGCCATCTATGCTGTGAAGTGGACCAGTCCCTCCTGCAGCAAAACAGCCCCACAACATGATGCTGCCGCCCCCATACTTCACAGTTGGGATGGTGTTCCTAGGCTTGTAAGCTTTCCCCTTTGTCCTCCAAATGTAACACTGGTCATTATGGCCAAACAGTTCAATCTTAGCTCCATCAGAGCACAGGACATGTCTCCAAACATTAGTCTTTTCCCAGTGTAATTTAGCTAATTGTAATCTGGCTTTTGTGTTGATTCTGGCTTGTTGATTTTCCCATGTTGTCACACAAGGAAGCAGTGTGTTTGAGCTTTTCCTTCAATACTATTCTACAGTTGTGCCTCCAATTAACTCAAATGTTGTCAATTAGCCAATCAGAAACCTCCAAAACCTTGACACCATCATCTGAGCTTTTTCAGAGGCAGAATAATCTTATTGTATGTAAACTTGACTTTCAAGAAGAGTTATAACAATTTCTCCAATAATATCTCTCTCATTATTCTGCTGTTAAGCAGAACAGAAACAAATGTGATCATCCTGACTTACCTAAAAGAGGAAAAGTTTAGTCACATTAACATCTGACTTTATTAAATGGTGATGTGCCTTTATACAGTGTATGGAAACTTCTGCTTTCAACTGCACATTTAAGGTCTAAATAAAATAATATAAAGTTATTTAATTTTATTATTTTAATTATTTAATTATGTATTTTATTATTTGATTGAAATATATAAATAAATGAATATGTAATATTTAAATTAAAAATGTAAAAAATAATTTAACATAAAGACATGAAGCATCAGTACAGCTCATTTATTATTATTATCATTTTCTAGTTTTAGTTTTCGTTGACTGTTATTGTTGCTCTCTCTGTGCGCTCAGACACACACTCGTCCCATCCTCCAGCAGGTGTGTGTGGAGTGTGTGTGTCCGCGCGCGTTCAGAAACCTGCAGGGTGAGGATCTGGAGCTGGTGTATGATCTACAGCATGAACACACACTTCTGGAGGAGATCTTCAGGCTGGCGGAGGAGCTGCACACACATGCACACACACACAAGCTGAGCGTGGCGTTCCTGCTGTGTGTGTGTGTGCAGCGCTCTGTCATGCACTTCTCCATGGTGGACCTGCGGCGGCTGCTGCTGCGAGTGGCAGAACGCATACAGACCAGCGTCTGGGTGAGTCTCTGAGTGGATCAATGATTCATTTGATTCAAATTGATTCCTTAGTTCAGCACATTGTGCACTCAGTTCATCTCATATGTTATTGTATATTTTGTAATTTGATGACTCACCCTTTAAAAGCCACTTGTTTTGTTCATTACTGAATCTAATTGTTGAGTGAATCAATTCAGTAATTCAGTAAAGAGCCACTTATTTGTTCATGACTGAATCATGACTATGATTTACAGAACGTTTGTGCTTTTATACAGGAAAAGGCGAAGGAACTTGCAGCTTTACAGCCTGAAAAGTAAGAATTGTTTGTCATTAGTTAAATTATATGAAATAGTCCACTTCCAGAATGAACATTTGCTGATTAATTACTCTCAAATCAATTGAGTGAACGGCTCACTCTTAAAGAGTCACTCGTTTCAGCCACTTGTTTTGTTCATGACTGAATCAAATTGTTGAATGAACCAACTGGGTAAACTAATAAAAACAGCAACTCGTTTTGTTCATGACTGAATCAAAGTGTTGAACAAATCAATTGAGAAAAGAGAGACAGTGATTTTGTTCATGACTGAATCAAAGTTCTGAATGAATCACCTGAGTGAACGACTCACTCTTTAAGTGAGCCACCTGTTTTGTTTATGACCAAATCAAAGTTCTAAACGAGTCAACTGAGTAAACGACTCACTCTTAAAGAAAGCCACTTGTTTTGTTCATGACTGAATCAAAGTTCTGAATGAATCACCTGAGTGAACAACTCACTCTTTAAGAGTCAAATATTTCGGTCATGACTGAATCAAAGTTCTGAACGAATCAACTGTGTGAACGACTCACTCTTTAAGTGAGCCACTTGTTTTGTTCATAACCGAATCAAAGTTCTGAACAAATCAACTGGGTGAACGACTCACTCTTTAAGTGAGCCACTCGTTTTTTTCATGACTGAATCAAAGTTCTGAATAAATGAACTAAGTGAACGACTCACTCTTTAAGTGAGCCACTTGTTTTGTTCATGACTGAATCAAAGTTCTGAATGAATCACCTGAGTGAACGACTCACTCTTTAAGAGTCAAATATTTCGGTCATGACTGAATCAAAGTTCTGAACGAATTAACTGTGTGAACGACTCACTCTTTAAGTGAGCCACTTGTTTTGTTCATGACTGAATCAAAGTTCTGAACGAATCAACTGTGTGAACGACTCACTCTTTAAGAGAGCCACTTGTTTTGTTCATGACTGAATCAAAGTTCTGAATGAATGAACTGAGTGAACGACTCACTCTTTAAGAGAGCCACTTGTTTTGTTCATGACTGAATCAAAGTTCTGAACGAATGAACTCTGTGAACGACTCACTCTTTAAGTGAGCCACTTGTTTTGTTCATGACTGAATCAAAGTTCTGAATGAATCAACTGTGTGAACGACTCACTGTTTAAGTGAGCCACTTGTTTTGTTCATGACTGAATCAAAATTCTGAATGAATCACCTGAGTGAACGACTCACTCTTTAAGAGTCAAATATTTCGATCATGACTGAATCAAAGTTCTGAATGAATCACCTGAGTGAACGACTCACCCTTTGACTGAATCAAAGTTCTGAATGAATCACCCGAGTGAATGACTCACTCTTAAAAGCCACTTGTTTTGTTCATGACTGAATCAAAGTTCTGAATGAATCAACTGGGTGAACAACTCACTCTTTAAGTGAGCCACTTGTTTTGTTCATGACTGAATCAAAGTTCTGAATGAATCAACTGGGTGAACGACTCACTCTTTAAGAGAGCCACTTGTTTTGTTCATGACTGAATCAAAGTTCTGAACGACTGAACTGAGTAAACGACTCACTCTTAAAAGCCACTTGTTTTGTTCATGACTGAATCAAAATTCTGAATGAATGAATGAACTGATTGAACGACTCACTATTAAAGAGCCACTTGTTTTGTTCATGACTGAATCAAAGTTCTGAATGAATTAACTGTGTGAACGACTCACTCTTTAAGAGATCCACTTGTTTTGTTCATGACTGAATCAAAGTTCTGAATGAATCACCCGAGTGAACGACTCACTCTTAAAAGCCACTTGTATTGTTCATGACTGAATCAAAGTTCTGAATGAATCACCCGAGTGAACGACTCACTCTTAAAGAGCCACTCATTTTGTTCAAGACTGAGTTAAAGTGTTAAACAAAACAGCTGAGTGAATCCTTTAATCATAAAGGTTTTGTTCATGACTGAATCCATTTGTTGAACGAACCGACTAAATGAATGAATGAGTGAATGAGTGAATGTTCACTCTGTAAATGAACATAAATGTAATTAAAGTGCAGTATATGTCTTCATCTGTCAGTAAATCTCTCCCCTGCCGCTGCAGTGACCGTGAGCTGCTGGTGGCTCAGGAACCGATGCTCTTCTGGATGTCCAGCTCTCTGCAGCTCCTGTATTTCGTTCAGCAGGAGGTCCCGCGGCTCCAGAAACAGAAGCAGCCTTTCCTTACAGCTCATTCAGACACTCTGGAGCTGCGTTTGGCCATTGAGGAGACGCTGAGCGTTCTGGAGGAGGTGTTCATGTTCTCCTTCCAGCAGTGCGTCTACTACATCACTAAGGTCAGAGCCACTGCAAATATTATATTATGAGATATCTCATTAATGTGGAAATAGCTTTATTCTGCTCATAATAATAGTCATTCATTGAGTTTCCTTCGGCTTAGTCCCTTTATTCATCAGGGGTTTGCCACAGCGGAATGAACCGCCAACTTATCCAGCATATATTTTACACAGAGGATGCCCTTCCATCACTTGGAAACACCCATACACACTCATTCACACACACACACATACACTACGGCCAGTTTAGTTCATCAATTCCCCTATAGCACATGTGTTTGGACTGTGGGGGAAACCGGAGCACCCGGAGGAAACCAACACCAACATGAGGAGAAAATGCAAACTCCACACAGAAACACCAACTGACCCAGCTAGGTCTCAAACCAGTGACCTTCTTGCTGTGAGGCGACATCTCTACCCACTGCACCATCCCAATTTAAAAATATAATAATAATAAAAATACAATTAAAAAGTATTGTTATTATTATTATTGCAAATAATGAAATATGTAATAATTCCATTTTTATTATTATAATTATTATTATTATATTATATAGTATTCATTATTATTATTATGGTTATTATTATTATTATTATTATTATTATTATTATTATTATTATATTATATAGTATTCAATATTATTATTATTTATTATTATTATATATATAATTATTATTATATTATTATTATTATGTTAATTATTATTAATATTATATTATATTATATTATATAGTATTCATTATTATTATTATGGTTATTATTATTATATTATATAGTATTCATTATTATTATTATGGTTATTATTATTATCATTATTATTATTATTATTATATTATATAGTATTCAATATTATAATTATTATTATTATTATTATTATTATATATTATTTCTTCTTCTTCGTTCGTTCATTCATTCATTTATTTAGTCCCTTTATTAATCTGGTGTCGCCACAGCGGAATGAACTGCCAACCTATCCAGCATATGTTTTACGCAGCGGATGCCCTTCCAGCTGCAACCCATCACTGGGAAACATCCATACACTCTTATACACTATGGACAATTTTAGCATACCCAATTCACCTGTACTGCATGTCTTTGGACTGTGGGGGAAACCGGAGCACCCGGAGGAAACCCACGTGAACACGGGGAGAACATGCAAACTCCACACAGAAACACCAACTGACCCAGCCGGGACTCAAACCAGCGACCTTCTTGCTGTGAAGCGAAGATGCTACGCACTACACCACTTTTTCTTCTTTTTATTAATATTATATAGTATTTATTATTATTGTATATTATTATTATTATTATATAATATTCATTATTATTATTTTTTCATTTGGTGCAATGTTGTTAACATTAAAATAAATGTTATATAATAATAATAATAATAATTGTATTATTATTATTATTCATTCATTCATTTTCTTGTCGGCTTTGTCCCTTGCGGGGTCGCCACAGCGGAATGAACCGCCAACTTATCCAGCACGATTTTACGCAGCGGATGCCCTTCCAGCCGCAACCCATCTCTGGGAACTTCCACACACACATTTACACTCATACACTACGGACAATTTAGCTTACCCAATTCACCTGTAATGCATGTGTTTGGACTGTGGGGGAAACCGGAGCACCCGGAGGAAACCCACGTGAACGCAGGGAGAACATGCAAACTCCACACAGAAACGCCAACTGACCCAGCCCAGCCGAGGTTCGAACCTGCGACCCAGCGACGTTCTTGCTGTGAGGCAACAGCACTACCTACTGCGCCACTGCGTTGCCCTATTATTATTATAGTTGTATTTATTATTATTCTTATTAATAATATTATTATTATTATATAACATTAATTATATACATTATTATATAACATAATTCTATTAATGTTAACAACATTGCACCAAATAATAATTATTATTATTTACAATGCTGTAAACATGAGGAAAGGACCAATGCACTTCTTCAGGTACAAAGGTTTTAAAATCATTATTTGTCAAATATAAAAATTATAATTAAAATATATTTAGAATTCACCACGGCCGAGTGACATAGTTGTTTAATTACCTATTTATTTTATTTATTATTTTAGTCTTTATGTGTGTGTGTGTGTGTGTGTGTGTGTGTGTGTGTGTGTGTGTGTGTGTGTGTGTGTGTGTTTATTATTTTTGTTTAATTTATACATAATAAAATACACATACACCATCATTCAAAAGCATGAATCTGTTCCATTTTCTGAAGAAATTCATAAATTCGAAATTGATCAAAAGGCACAGTAAAGACATTAAAGTGACACTGTAGTAATAATGATAAAATGCAGATTTGAATCAATTATATTTTACTGTATACTGACATAAAACAATCATTTGCAATATTTTATCACATTTTTACAATACATTTATATTACACTAAAGCAGTGTTGGTGAGCAGAACAGGCTTTTTTTTTTTTTTGTTAGAGCAGTCTGGACCTGATGACCCCTGTTCTTGAATGTCTTTAAAGTGTGTGTGTGTGTGCGTGTGTGTGTGTGTCAGTGGTTTTTCTGAGCTGTTTCTCAGACTCTCCTTCTGCATTCAGACATCATTTGGCAAAGCCAGGATTTGGGATTGATTTGTATTCTGCTTGAGAAAATCCTCAAACGTCTCGCCCTTTGGGAAGTTATAATTCATCTTTGTTCAGAGAGATGTTTTGTCGTGGAAAGAGCTGCGTTTGAATGAGTGTGATCTGATTTACAGGAACAGAAAGTCCATCAAGCTTTTCTGTGGATGATATAAACTGACTTCATAGAGGAACGTGGAGTAAGTGTGGAAACAAAACGCAAACAAACTTAACCTGAGATCCAAACCCAGGTGGAACTCATACTGTAGTCATTTTTATTAAATACTATAGTGTATTGGAGTCATAGTACAGTGAATTATACTGTATTTATTCTAGTACTTACAGCTCTTTATGAATGCTGTAGTATTAACTATAATGAACTGCAATAAATACTGTAGTATACTTTAATTTTCTACAGTAAAATACAGCATTACTATAGTTGTTGTGTTACCATAGCAACTATATAATAACTATGACAGATTGATTACTATAGTTGTTGTGTTTCCATAGCAACTACAGTATTACCATGTCAGACTGATTACTATAGTTGTTGTGTTTCCATAGCAACCACAAAATTACCATGTCAGACTGATTACTATAGTTGTTGTGTTACCATAGAAACCACAAAATTACCATGTCAGACTGATTACTATAGTTGTTGTGTTACCATAGAAACCACAAAATTACCATGTCAGATTGATTACTATAGTTGTTGTGTTACCATAGCAACTACAGAATTACCATGTCAGATTGATTACTATAGTTGTTGTGTTTCCATAGCAACCACAAAATTACCATGTCAGACTGATTACTATAGTTGTTGTGTTACCATAGCAACTACAGAATTACCATGTCAGATTGATTACTATAGTTGTTGTGTTTCCATAGCAACCACAAAATTACCATGTCAGACTGATTACTATAGTTGTTGTGTTACCATAGCAACCACAAAATTACCATGTCAGACTGATTACTATAGTTGTTGTGTTACCATAGAAACCACAAAATTACCATGTCAGACTGATTACTATAGTTGTTGTGTTACCATAGCAACTACAGAATTACCATGTCAGATTGATTACTATAGTTGTTGTGTTTCCATAGCAACCACAAAATTACCATGTCAGACTGATTACTATAGTTGTTGTGTTACCATAGCAACCACAAAATTACCATGTCAGACTGATTACTATAGTTGTTGTGTTACCATAGCAACTACAGAATTACCATGTCAGATTGATTACTATAGTTGTTGTGTTTCCATAGCAACCACAAAATTACCATGTCAGACTGATTACTATAGTTGTTGTGTTACCATAGCAACTACAGAATTACCATGTCAGACTAATTACTATAGTTGTTGAGTTACCATAGCAACTATGCAATTACTAAGACAGATTAATTGCTATAGTTGCTGTGTTACCACAGCAACAATGCAATTACTATTACAGATTAATTTATATAGTTGTTACCATAGCAACTATAGGATTACCATGACAAATTTAGCTCTATAGTTGCTGTGTTACCATAGCAACTGTAGAAGTACCATGACAGATTAAATACTATAGTTAGTGTGTAACCATAGCAACCATAGAATTACCATGACAGATTGATTACTATAGTTCTCATATTACCATAGCAACTAAATAATTACCATGACAAATTAATCTCTATAGTTGTTGCGTTACCATAGCAACTGTAGGATTACCATGACAAATTTAGCTCTACAGTTGTCGGGGTACTTTAGCAACTGTAGAAGTACCATGACAGATTAAATACTATAGTTAGTGTGTTACCATAGCAACTATAGAAATACCATGACAGTTTGATTACTGTAGTTTTTACTATAGTCTCATATTACCAAAGAAACTGTAGAATTACCGTAACAAATTGATCTCTATAGCAACTACAGAATTACCACAGCAGATTAATTGCTATAATTGTTGTGTTACCATAGCAACTGTAGAATCACTTATGGCAGATTAATTGCTATAGTTGTTGTGTTACCATAGCGGCTATTGATTTACCATGACAGATTTGTTACTATAGTTGTCGGGTTACCATAGCAACTATATAATTACCATTACAGATTAAAATCTATTGTTGTTGTGTTACCATGGCAACGATACAATTACTATGACAGATTAATTGCTACAGTTGTTGTGTTACCATAGCAACTACAGAATTACCACAGCAGATTAATTGCTATAATTGTTGTGTTACCATAGCAACTGTAGAATCACTTATGGCAGATTAATTGCTATAGTTGTTGTGTTACCATAGCGGCTATTGATTTACCATGACAGATTTGTTACTATAGTTGTCGGGTTACCATAGCAACTATATAATTACCATTACAGATTAAAATCTATTGTTGTTGTGTTACCATGGCAACGATACAATTACTATGACAGATTAATTGCTACAGTTGTTGTGTTACCATAGCAACTACAGAATTACCACAGCAGATTAATTGCTATAATTGTTGTGTTACCATAGCAACTGTAGAATCACTTATGGCAGATTAATTGCTATAGTTGTTGTGTTACCATAGCGGCTATTGATTTACCATGACAGATTTGTTACTATAGTTGTCGGGTTACCATAGCAACTATATAATTACCATTACAGATTAAAATCTATTGTTGTTGTGTTACCATGGCAACGATACAATTACTATGACAGATTAATTGCTACAGTTGTTGCGTTACCATAGCAACCACAGAATTACCATGACAGATTAAATACTATACAGTAGTTATTGTGTTACCATAGCAACTATGCAAATACTATATCAGATTAATTACTAAATTTGTTGTTACCATAGCAACTCTAGAATTACCATGACTGATTAAATACTATACTTGTTGTGTTGCCAAAGCAACTATAGAATCACCAAATCAGATTAATTTATGTACTTTACTGTAGTATGATTCAGTATCACTACAGTATTTACTATACAGTGCTATAGCATTTGTTTTTGTTGTGTGGGAAACAGGAGAGTTACTTCATTACTCTTGACTAACCGGTTACCCTTGGGTAATTTTGCTCATTATACAGATAATCACATTAATAATGCAGTAAAGTGCACTTTATTAAAAACATGAACTGAAGTCGTGGGAAAAATCCTTCAGGACAAACTTACATTTTCTTAAATTCTGGAGAAAAAAAGGTTTATTGATGTTTTCATTCACTGGCGTTTCTGCTGTGGAAATAATGAAGCAGTGTGTGTTTTTTCACTGGTGGCATACGCTGTTTAAATGACATGTTATACTGTAAAAGCTTGGCAGAGAGGGGTTTTCGTTTGGCTCACGAGCTCAATATTTTCAATAGGAAAACTGAATGAAAAACAAACAGGAGGGGTTTTATGATTGTTAGCCGCTCGACGGGAAACAGCTGCTCATTTCTCTGAGCTCCATCACAACATTTACTGTATTCAGATGAAGACAAACACCTTCAATTCACATTCATTTACTCAACACACACTCAAACAAATGAGTTTTGCTGCTTGTTTAAGCTACTTAATTAAAATGAGCTTAAACAACACAATTATTGAGTTTTTAGTGACAAATTAATCGATTTGTTTTGGGATATTGTGTGGAACCCTGTATTTTTTAAATAGTATGAAGAATTTACAGCACTCTAAAAAAAAGGTGAAATTAATGAAATGAATTGAGTTCCTTTTGCTCAGATATTAAAGAAAAAGTTCTGTTTGCTTAATCTATTCGACTTATGGGAACTCAAAATGTGATTATTCATTCATTCATTCATTCATTCATTTTCCTTTGGTTTAGTCCCTTATTCATCAGGGATCACCACAGCGGAATGAACCGCCAACTTATCCAGCATATGTTTTAAGCAGCGGATCCCCTTCCGGCCGCAACCCAGTACTGGGAAACACCCATACAAACTCATTCACACACACACTCATACACTACGGCCAATTTAGTTAATCAATTCCCCTATAGTGCATGTGTTTGGACTGTGAAGGAAACCAGAGCACCCGGAGGAGAGAACATGCAAACTCCACACAGAAACGCCAACTGACCCAGCCGGGACTCCAACCAGCGACGCGTTTAAGAAAGAAATATCAAGCACTAAATGTAAGTGTCTGTGAGTTCAGACTGCGGCTGTTCATATCTGTGGCTCAGTTTTTCCTCCGAGCGCGTGTGGTTTTATGGGTGGATGTCTTCTGTGGAAATCGAGGCTCCTCCACAATCCATAGGTCTGATGTCAAACGTGTGTCTGAACACAATCAGTGCAGACAAACCCAGCATTGTGCAAGAGCTTCAGATGACACACAACACACTTTCAGAACTACAGCACTGCAGGATATCTACACACACACTCACCGGCCACTTTATTAGGTACACCTTACTAGTACCGGGTTGGACCACTTTTGCCTTCAGATCTGCCTTAATCCTTGGTGTCAGAGATTCAACAAGCTACTGGAAATATTCCTCAGAGATTTTGCTCCATATTGTCATGATAGCATCACACAGTTGCTGCAGATTTGTCGGCTGCGAATCTCCCATTCCACCACATCCCAAAGGTGCTCTATTGGATTGAGCTCTGGTGATTGTGGAGGCCATTTGAGTACAGTGAACTCATCGTCATGTTCAAGAAACCAGTCTGAGATGATTGGCGCTTTATGACATGGTGCGTTATCCTGCTGGAAGTAGCCATCAGAAGATGGAGACACTGTGCTCATAAATGGATGGACATGGTCAGCAGCAATACTCAGGTAGGCTGTGGCGTTGACACCATGCTCAATTGGCACTAATGGACCCAAAGTGTGCCAAGAAAATCTCCCCCACACCATTACACCACCACCACCAGCCTGAACCGCTGATACAAGGCAGGATGATCCATGCTTTCATGCCTCTTTGTCGGACCATTCTCTGTAAACCCTAGAGATGGTTGTGCGTGAAAATCCCAGTAGATCAGCAGTTTCTGAAATACTCAGAGCAGCCCGTCTGGCAGCAACAACCATGCCACGTTCAAAGTCACTTAAATCCCCTTTCTTCCCCATTCTGATGCTCACTTTGACCTGCAGCAGATCGACTTGACCATGTCTACATGCCTAAATGCATTGAGCTGCTGCTTTCTCTTCACAGATAGGTGTTATATTATGTGACAGAAAACCGAAGACTTCTTCAGGCCGTACAGTAAATCATTCAAATCTGCTGTCTATTAAATGTAATTCTGAGACTACGGTAGGGAAAACAGCTAAAACTGTTAAGTTAGCACTTTTAAACATCCGATCACTTAACAATAAGTCACTTTTAGTCAATGATTTTATCAACACAAATTGCCTTGATTTTATGCTGTTAAATGAAACTTGGCTAGATGACAGTTGTAGCGCAGCAGTTCTGAATGAAACAGCTCCTTTAAACTTTGATTATTTGAGTGTTTGCAGAGTTAATAGGAGAGGTGGAGGCATCGCTGCCCTATTTAAAGATGTCTATGAGTGTAAACAAGTGTCATTTGGTGACTATTTGTCCTTTGAATATCTGAGTATAGCACTAAAGGGTGCTCCACGCATTTTACTGATCATTATCTACAGACCTCCAAAATATTCTCCAACTTTTATTGATGATTTTACAGAGCTGTTATCAATAGTAACCTCTGAGTTTTACTATTTTACTATTGCTGGGGATTTTAATATTCACATTGATAATCCAGAAATCAATGCTGTAAAAGAACTCATGAATGTCCTTAACACTTTTGATCTGACTCAGCATGTTCAAGGACCCACACATAATCGTGGACACACTCTTGATCTACTTATAACTAAGGGTCTACACATTTCATCGACTGCTGTTAGGGATGTTGCACTATCTGATCATTTCTGTATTTTCTTTGATATATTGATCACTCCAGCCATTAAAGACAGCTCTGTCTCTGTCAGAAAGAGATACATAAATGAGAACACTAGTGAGGAGTTTATGAAAGCCATATCGCTAGCACCAAGCATATCTGCAGACTCTGTTGACTCTCTCCTTGATTTGTTTAACTCTAAAGTTAAGAATGTCATAGATGACATTGCTCCTGTTAAAGTCAGAAAGAAAACAGGGATGAAAAACGGGCCTTGGAGAAAAACAACAGCAGTTAAAATGATGAAAAGACAGTGCAGAAAAGCTGAGCGTATGTGGAGGAAGACAAAACTAGTAGTCCACTATAATATCTATAAAGACAGTCTTCATGCTTTTAATGTGGAACTAAAAACCGCTAGGCAGACTTTCTTTTCAACCCTTATAAACAACAATTTAAATAATGCGCGTACACTCTTTGCAACGGTAGAGAGACTCACAAACCCCCCCAGTAGGATTCCCAGTGAACTAATCTCGGAAAGTAAATGTAATGAGTTCGCTCATTTCTTTACTGATAAGATCAATAATATCAGAAAGGCAATCAGCTCATCCAATCAGCCAAGTTGTGCCGACGTCAGACAAACTCAACCACAACTTAAGAAATCAGACATTATGTCTGACTTCATGGCAATTAATAGTAAAATCTTAGAGGAGATCGTGCAAAGTATGAAAACATCAACCTGCAGTCTTGACACGCTCCCCACATCATTCTTCAAAACGGTGTTTAACTGTTTAGAAATGGATCTCCTAAAAGTGGTAAATGCTTCACTTCTCTCAGGGACCTTTCCAAACTCACTTAAAACTGCAGTTGTTAAACCCCTCTTGAAAAAGAGCAACCTGGATAACACCCTATTGAGCAGTTACAGACCGATCTCAAATCTCCCTTTCATTGGCAAAATCATTGAAAAAGTTGTTTTCAACCAGGTTAACACGTTCTTAAACTCCAAGGGGTGTTTAGACAATTTTCAATCTGGTTTCAGAGCACATCACAGTACAGAGAGCGCTCTTATAAAGATAATCAATGATATACGCCTAAATACAGATTCAGGTAAACTAACAGTGCTGGTATTGCTCGATCTCAGCGCTGCATTTGACACTGTCGATCACAGCATACTTCTGGATAGGCTGGAAAACTGGGTTGGGCTGTCTGGGACGGTCCTCAAATGGTTCAGATCTTATCTTGAAGGGAGAGGTTACTATGTCAGTATAGGTGACCATAGGTCAAGGTGGACACCCATGACATGTGGAGTCCCACAAGGCTCGATTCTGGCACCTCTCCTGTTCAACCTTTATATGCTCCCTCTGAGCCAAATAATGAGACAGAACCAAATTTCCTACCACAGCTATGCTGATGACACTCAGATCTACTTAGCCTTATTGCCTAATGACTACAGCCCTATTGACACCCTCTGCCAATGCATTGATGAAATGAACAGTTGGATGTGCCAAAACTTTCTGCAGTTAAACAAAGAGAAAACTGAAGTCATTGCGTTTGGGAACAGAGATGAGGTTCTCAAGGTGAATGCGTACCTTGGCACTAAGGGTCAAACAACAAAAAATAAGGTCAAGAATCTTGGTGTGACTCTGGAGTCAGATCTGAGTTTCAATAGTCATGTCAAAGCAGTTAGTAAATCAGCATACTATCATCTCAAAAACATTGCAAGAATCAGATGCTTTGTTTCCAGGGAAGACTTAGAGAAACTTGTTCATGCTTTTATCAGCAGCAGGGTGGATTACTGTAACGGCCTCCTCACGGGCCTTCCCAAAAAGACAGTCAGACAGTTGCAGCTCATCCAGAATGCTGCGGCCAGGATTCTGACCAGAACCAGGAAATCAGAGCACATCACACCTGTCCTCAGGTCTCTACACTGGCTCCCAGTTACATTCAGAATAGATTTTAAAGTATTACTACTTGTCTATAAATCACTAAATGGCCTAGGACCTCAATACATTACAGATATGCTCACTGAATACAAACCTAACAGATCACTCAGATCTCTAGGATCATATAAACTAGAAATTCCAAGAGTTCAGTCAAAGCAGGGTGAATCGGCATTCAGCCACTACGCCCCTCGCTGCTGGAATCAGCTTCCAGAAATGATCAGATGTGCTCCAACATTAGGCACATTCAAATCCAGACTGAAAACACATCTGTTTAGCTGTGCCTTTACTGAATGAGCACTGTGCTACGTCCGACAGATCACACTATTATGTTTTCTTCTTCTTTTTAAATCTTTTACAACCTGTTTTAACATATTTTTATCTGTTTTTATCTGTTTTTTATTATCTGTTTTTATTTTATTTATTTTTCTCACACTTGTCTTTTTTTATTCCTGTTTATGTAAAGCACTTTGAATTGCCACTGTGTATGAAATGTGCTATATAAATAAACTTGCCTTGCCTTGCCTTGCCTTGCTGCCATGTGATTGGCTGATTAGAAATTTGTGTTACGAGCAGCTGGACAGGTGTACCTAATAAAGTGGCCTGTGTGTGTGTGTGTGTATGTGTGTTATTCAGGTTCTGTACACACTCCTGCCGGCCGTTCTGGACAGTCATGCATTCTCTGCGAGCGAGTGTGTGTCGGTGCAGCGAGTGCTGGAGGTGTTGATGCAGACGCTACAGATGCTCAGAGAACATCACCTTCATCCAGACGTCAGATCACAGCTCTTCTCATACCTGTTCTACTTCAGCAACACACTGCTCTTCAACCTGCTGATGGAGAGAGGTCACACACACACACACACGCTATGGCTTTGTTTACATCCAAACAATCTCATCATAAAACATTTGAAATTTCCAAGTGAATATGTTTTCACTGTTGTGTCTGTGTGTGTGTTTGTTGTGTGTGTGTGCGTGGGCATATGTGTTTGTATTGTGTGTTTGGGTGTGTGAGAGTTGTGTGCATGTGTGTGTGTTTGTGCATGCATCTATGTCTGTGTGTATGTGTGTGTGTGTGTGTGTGTGTATGTGTATGCATAGTGTGTGTGTATGCATGCATGTACATGTATGTGTATTGTGTGTATGCATGTGTGTGTGTGTGCTTGAATTTGTGTGTGTCTGTGTCCATGTGCACATGTGTTCGTGTGCTTTAATGTGTGTGCATGCATGTATGTATGTGTGTGTGTGTGTGTTCAGGCTCAGGAGGAGGCTTCTTCTGCTGGTCTCGTGGTGTTCAGATCAGGGCTAATCTGGATCTGCTGCTGGACTGGACTGAAGCTTCTGGACTCTCAGATCTCGCTCAACATTTCCTGCTCAAACTCTCGTCAGCTGTCAATCTGCTGGCCACGCCCAGAGAGACCCTGCTGCAGGTCTGAATCCAGCACACACACACACACACAAAGCCAGCTTGTTCAACCCAGGCTCATACTGAAAACGTACCCCTGTATACATTTCTGGAGAGCGCCAAATGCGTCCCAGGAGCTACGTTTTTTTCAGGTTTTGTTTTCGTGAATCCACCAGAGGGCGCTGTGTATGCTTTTGTAGATCTCAAATTTCTCTCGCGAGTGCCATTCGTGCTTGCTGTTCTTGTTTAAATCCACCAGATGGCGCTGACGATTGACAAACCGACCGATCCCCCACAACCACCCTCTTCCCTAAACCCAACCGACAGTGTTTTCAAAAGCAATCCAGAAAAAGAAAAGCCCTCACCTGATTTTTACCACATTTTCAGATTTTACCACGTTCTCACCCTGTTATTTACTTGTTTATTTCATTTTTTGGCTTCTGTTTTTGTTTTACCTGCTTTCTGGAACTGTTCACCTGACTCAAACCTCTGCATCTCAAGTCCGCCGACGTACATGTCTAGCTAACTGGCGAACAGCAGTAACGCCGTCCAAACGGAGGTAAGCGGTTAGCTGGTAGCGTGAAAAGGAACGCCGTCATACTGCCTCGGGGGGCGGGGGGCGGGGGGTGGGGGGGGGGGGGGGGTGGTTGATGGGATATGTCCCCCTCACTTTTAGAGACAGACCATTTAGAAACAGGTGATTAAGAATGTAAACTTTTGGATTTCATACAGCTGTCCCCCCCCCACTTTTAAAATGTCCACTCCGCCATTGCTCGTATCGTTCGTCTTAAAGTCTAAATGCAGCCATACGTACCTCTGGCTACATAGTTCGTGATCTCTGGAAATGTATACGAGGGCTACATTTTCAGAATGAGCCTATGTTGAGCTCTTTTCTGCACACACAACATTTCAGCGTGAGTGTGTTAGTTACACGCACTGTACCATGTAAGATACCAGTATTCAGCTTAAAGCGCAATTCAAAGGGTTAACTAGGTTAATTAGGATGTATAATATTTATTTATTTTTAATTAATTAGTTAATTAGTGGGTAGCACGTTTGCCTCACAGCAAGAAGGTTGCTGGTTTGAGCCTCGGCTGTGTCAGTTGCCATTTCTGTGTGGAGTTTGCATGTTCTCCCTGTGTTGGCGTGGGTTTCCTCCGGGTGCTCCGGTTTCCCTCACAAGTCCAAAGACATGTGCTATAGGGGAATTGGGCATGCTAAAAATTGACCATAGAATATGAGTGTGTGTGGATGTTTCCCAGTGTTGGGTTGCGACTGGAAGGGCATCCGCTGCGTAAAAAACATGTGCTGGATGGGTTGGCGGTTCATTCCGCTGTGGCGACCCCAGATTGATAAAGGGACTAAGCCGAAAAGAAAATGAATGAATAATTAATAATTTTTACTCCAGCCTAAGTAAAAGAAATAAGACTTTTACAGAAGAAAAATAAAAGAGGAAATAATGTGAAAAATGTTCCTGCTGTTAAAACAGCACTTGAAATACAAATAAAAATAATAATAAAAACTAAAAAAAGGATAAAAATTTTATAACTTTCTAATAATTTTGTTAATAAACAGATTTATTAATTAATAGGAACAAATCTGCGGTTACATTTTTTAATAATAATATTTCATTCATTCATTTTCCTTCGGCTTAGTCCTTCTATTTATCAGGGGTCACCACAGCAGAATGAACCACCAACTATTCCAGCATAAGTTTTACACAGTGGATGCCCTTCCAGCTGCAAGCCAGTACTGGGAAACACCCATTCACACTTATTTACACACACTCATACAGTACGGCCAGTTTAGTTGATCAATTCCCCTATAGCACATGTGTTTGGACTGTGGGGGAAACCGGAGCACCCGGAGGAAACCCACACCAACACGGGGAGAACATGCAAACTCCACACAGAAACACCAGCTGACCCAGCCGAGACTCGAACCAGTGACCTTCTTACTCTGAGGCGAGAGAATAATAATGATAGCATTAATAATAATAGAAATATAATAATAACAGGGCAGCACGGTGGCTCAGTGGTTAGCACTCGGCTCTGGTTTCCCCCACAGTCCAAACACATGCGCTATAGGGGAATTGATCAACTACACTGGCCGTAGTGTATGAGTGTGTGTGTGTGAATGAGTGTGTATGGGTGTTTCCCAGTACTGAGTTGCAGCTGGAAGGGCATCCGCTGTGTATATCAGCATATGCTGGATAAGTTGGCGGTTCATTCCGCTGTGGAGACCCCAGATTAATAAAGGGACTAAGCAAAGGGAAAATGCTATTTGTATAATTTTGAATTGATGGTTCATCATCTGTGTAAAGAATAATACAAACAAGGTAAATATTCTGATATTCTAAATATTCAGGACATTCCCGTCAGTAATAATGATCCTCAGAATGATGAGCAGCAAGTGTTAGTCATTAAAGATGAACACTGGTGGACACTGAGAGTCTTTCATGGTGAAAACAGACGAAGATGCAGGACAAACCATGTCTGCGTCTCATTGAGGATCTCATCTGTCAAAACTCACACACACACACAAGACAGACACAATAGTGGAAACAAATACTATGGAAGTCGGTGGTAACTGGTTTCCAACATTCCTCAAAATATCTCCTTTTGTAAACAGAAGAACTTTTAAAAATGGGTGAGTAAATAATGACACTCTTAACTTTTGTGTGTCCCTCTCTGTGTGTGTGTGTGTAGACGTCGTGGTCTGCTCTGCGTCTAGAGTATCCAGCACTGAACGCCGCTCAGCTCCAGCATCTCCTGAGTCAGTATGAGCCTCAGCGCCGCTGCAAACACACCTGCTGCTGGACACCACCCGCTGACACAGAGAGCTGCGCCGCACACACCACCGGTACACACACACACACTCACTTTCACACATACTCACATACGCTCTTTCCTAACTGTGTGTGTGTGTGTGTGTGTGTCTAGCGGACCTGCTGGAGTGTTTTGATGCTCCTCCTCCTCTGGTTCTGCCCAGTGACGGCTTCCCTCTGCAGTTAAACAGGGCCGTGACGGATCTCAGCCTGATTCAGAGTCTGCAGCTGCTCCAGAAGAGGATCCAGAACATCACTGATCCAGAGTCAGCCGATGCGCACACACACACGCCTACGGTGCGCACGATCACACATCATAAATAAGAGGCTTACATGAGCTTTCCAGTGATATTTAGTTTGTTGGTTTTTGAAAATCATCTTTAATATCAGTAAAAGTCTCTCTTAAAGTTGAACACATTCAGTTTAATCAGAAAATGAGGTTTTTATATATTTACAGTTTCTTTAATATTGTTTTTATGTTTATTTCATATTCTAATGATTGTTGCATAAAAGAAAAATAATTAAAAGTCATATATATATTTAAGAATAATGAATGTGTTTCTGTCCACGTCTTAAAAACTATTATTAAACACTTTTGACATGCTAAAATGATTGATCCATTCTGCATGTGTTTAATAATAATAATAATAATAATAAGATGTTTGTGTCCTCATGTCAGCATGTCTCTGCAGTGGCGATGGAGGCCACGTGCACTAAAATAAAGGTTCACCCTAAAGCTCGTCCAGAGCCATTGGGTCACTCAGAGCTGCAGTTTCCTCCTGATCTGGACTCCTGTGGAGATCTTTTAACCCAGACTCTTCAGAATCTGGAGCTTCAGGATGAAGATGGTTCTGTTCCAGCACTGGACTCGTCCTGTTTACTGACGCCGCCGAACACCCCGAGACAAACTGAAGATGATGCAGAGCAGGGTGAGAGCAAACCCACAAACCATACTCTTTTCTGATTGGTCAGATGACTCATATTCTACTCTGATTGGTCAGATGCTCCCTACTGTTCTCCGATTGGTCAGATGGCCCCTACTCTTTTCTGATTGGTCAAATGACCCATATTCTACTCTAATTGGTCAGATGTTTCCTACTTTTTTCTGATTGGTCAGATGTTTCCTACTTTTTTCTGATTCTCAGATGGCCCCTTCTCTTTTCTAATTGGCCAGATGCTTCCTACTCTTCTCTAATTAGTTAGGTGTCCCCTACTCTTTTTCTGGTTGGTCAGATGGCCTATACTCTACTCTGATTGGTCAGATGGCCCATGCTCTACTCTAATTGGTCAGATGTCCCCTACTCTTCTCTAATTGGTCAGATGGCCTATACTCTACTCTGATTGGTCAGATGGTCCATGCTCTACTCTAATTGGTCAGATGTCCCCTACTCTTCTCTAATTGGTCAGATGTCCCCTACTTTTCTCTAATTGGTCAGATGGCCTATGCTCTACTCTAATTGGTCAGATGGGGTCAGATGGCCCATGTTCTACCCTAATTGGTCAGATGACCCATGCTCTACTCTAATTGGTCAGATGACCCATGCTCTACCCTAATTGGTCAGATGACCCATGCTCTACTCTAATTGGTCAGATGACCCATGCTCTACCCTAATTGGTCAGATGACCCATGCTCTACTCTAATTGGTCAGATGGCCCATGTTCTACTCTAATTGGTCAGATGTCCCCTACTCTTCTCTAATTGGTCAGATGACCCATGCTCTACTCTAATTGGTCAGATGGCCCATGTTCTACTCTAATTGGTCAGATGTCCCCTACTCTTCTCTAATTGGTCAGATGGTCCATGCTCTACTCTAATTGGTCAGATGACCCATGTTCTACTCTAATTGGTCAGATGGTCCATGCTCTACTATAATTGGTAGGATGGCTCCTACTCTAATGGGTCAGATGCCCCCTACTCTTCTCTAATTGGTCAGATGGTCCATGCTCTACTCTAATTGGTCAGATGGCCCATGATCTACTCTAATTGGTCCGATGTCCCCTACTCTTCTCTAATTGGTCAGATGGTCCATGCTCTACTCTAATTGGTCAGATGACCCATGTTCTACTCTAATTGGTCAGATGGTCCATGCTCTACTATAATTGGTAGGATGGCTCCTACTCTAATGGGTCAGATGCCCCCTACTCTTCTCTAATTGGTCAGATGGTCCATGCTCTACTCTAATTGGTCAGATGGCCCATGATCTACTCTAATTGGTCCGATGTCCCCTACTCTTCTCTAATTGGTCAGATGGCCCATGAACTACTCTAATTGGTCTGATGGCCCCTACTCTTCTCTAATTGGTCAGATGGCCCATGATCTACTCTAATTGGTCAGATGTCCCCTACTCTTCTCTAATTGGTCAGATGGTCCATGTTCTACTCTAATTGATCAGATGACCCATGTTCTACTCTAATTGGTCAGATGGTCCATGCTCTACTATAATTGGTAGGATGGCTCCTACTCTAATGGGTCAGATGCCCCCTACTCTTCTCTAATTGGTCAGATGGTCCATGCTCTACTCTAATTGGTCAGATGGCCCATGATCTACTCTAATTGGTCAGATGTCCCCTACTCTTCTCTAATTGGTCAGATGGCCCATGCTCTACTCTAATTGGTAGGATGGCACCTACTCTAATGGGTCAGATGCCCCCTACTCTTCTCTGATTAGTCAGATGGTTCCTTCTCTACTCTGATTGGCCAGAAGACTCGACTCCTCTATTTGGTCAGACTTTTTTACTCTCCACTGATTGGTCAGATGGCTCACATTTGTTGCGGATTGGTCAAATGGCCCTTTCTCTTCTCTGATTGGCCAGATGGCCCCTACTCTTTTCTGAGTGGTCCCATATTTTCCACTGATTGGTCGAATGGCCCCTTTTTTCTCTGATTGGCCAGATGACCCCTACTCTTCTCTAACAGGTCAGATGTCCCATATTCTCCTCTGATTGGTCAGATAGCCTTACTCTTCTCTGATTGGTCAGATGGCCCAATAGCTCCATTCATCATTGATTTTAGGAATATAGATAAGTACACCTTATATATGTGTGTGTGTGTGTGTGTGTGTGTGTGTGTGTGTGTGTGTGTGTGTGTGTGTGTGTGTGTGTGTGTGTGTGTGTTTGCAGGTGAGTGTGATGAAGCTGCTGCTGTAGATGATGAAGATGTGTTTGTGCTGGAGTTACAGAGAGCAGCATGTGGTTTGGGTCTGCTGCTGGTGGACGGAGAGGTGAGGGCTCACATTTACACTACATTCACACTCATCAAAGATTAATGATCAAATAATGAAAATAAAGTAATAATAATAATATTTCCCAGTACTGGGTTGCAGCTGGAAGGGCATCCGCTGCGTAAAACATATGCTGGAATAGTTGGTGGTTCATTCCACTGTGGCGACCCCTGATAAATAAGGGATTAAGCCGAAGTAAATTGAATTAATGACAATAATAATAATAAAAGTGATGTAATAGCACTAGTAATAATGGTAAAAAAATGTATGAATAAATAATAAAAAGCGAAAACAACAATGGCACATATACCCAACACAAACACTATATGATATTTAATATTATGTGAATTAGTTAGCATATTATGCAAATATTTCAGTTACAGCAAATAAAATGAAACATCTTGACGCTCTTATGAATTCATGGCAGCTCAACAGCATCTCCATGTGGTTTAAAATGGAAAATATTATATCAGAAAATCACATGGAACTTATTAAGACTGAAAAACCAAGAGTGTGGAATAAACATATGAAATGCTGGAATAAAAAGTCATGCATTAGTCTTCTAGACAGAATCGCCATCATTATTTTGTTTTATTTGTCAGGAAACAGCAGGACTGGGCGTCAGTGGGATCTTCATTAAATCAGTTCTTCCAGATTCTCCTGCTGCGTTATCGGAGCGTCTGAAAACCGGCGACCGCATCCTCGCAGTCAATGGAAAGAGTCTATCCGGAGTCGATTATCAGACGTGAGGAAAAACACAGCATCCAAAAACACAACCAACACCACTTTCCTGACCAAACTCACATGCTCCACACAGAAATCTGATATATGCAAATTTATGCAAATTACATATATGACATACAGTACAAGTTTATATTTGGATTTCATATATAGAGTGCTCAGCAGAAATGAATACAAATGAGTAAAAAATAATGTTTTTCAGTGAATATAGACAGTATATTTTGGTGCATTTAAATAAAACACTTTTATTAAACAGATATATTCATTAAAATAAGAGTTTGGTTTTTAAACATCAAGAAAGATAATGCATCACATTTAAATTAGTTGCAGTTTTAAAACAAAATTCTATATTTTATGTTTCTCTTGATTTTACTGTGTTTTTTTTTTACATTTTATTTTCAGAACATATTAATTTGGACTGTGATCTTCAGTTTTTTTTGTTAGATTAGTTCTAGTTTTGTCTTTGGTACGCACTAATCCAATACATATGCACAAATATATTACTGTAAAGCCTCCTGTAGAAAATATTGCTTTAAAATATGTCATAATATGCAACATGTCTGCTTACATAAATATTTTTTGAACTATTCAAATTATAAATATGTGCATACATGTTCAATTATATTAGCTATAATTGTATTTATTTATGAGTGTCATTTGAGCATAACTTTATATATTTGTGATTCCAAAATTTGGAAAAAATTGCTGGGCAAAAAATAATCACCATTAATCGTATCCAAAATCAAAGTTTGTTTTGACATAACTTAAGTGTGTGTACTGTGTATATTTATTTTCTACATATATATTTGACAACCTTTTCATTTATATATATATATATATATATATATATATATATATATATATATATATATATATATATATATATATATATATATATATATATATATATATATATAGCCCTGATAAATAAGGGACTAAGCCGAAGGAAAATTAATGAATATATATATATATATATATATATGATACAAATTTTATATAAATTTAAATATCTATGTAACAAAATAGTTTTCTATAGTTTTGTTTCTATTTATGAGTGTATAACACATATACATAATATATTTGTAAAATACACACACACACACACACACATATATCAAACCTTTATTTTGAATGCGTTTAATCATGATCAGGCGGTTCATTCCGCTGTGGTGACCCCAGATTAATAAAGGGACTGAGCCAAAAAGAAAATGAATGAATGAATGAATCATGATTAATCTTTGCCCAGCTCTAATATAGTTATACAGAAACAGTGCCATATTGTACATCTGCAACATTTATTATCAAGTGTATTCTCTACCAAAATGGCTGTATCTCTTGAAATTAATGGTGTATTTTCACCAGAATTGGTACATTTGTGCAAGGTCTCAGTCTGTGATTGCATACAAAAAATAGCTGCGTTTGGCCATTAGGTGGCGCTGTAACACAGAATAAACTAGAAATGATCTTTAACCTTGCTTGACTTGAAAGTTGTCATGAATTATCTTTGTTCTAAGTAACATCGACACACAACACAAACCAGAACCTGTGATTTACATAAGTGAAATATATCTTCTCTTTCCAGAGGAATGGAGCTGATTCAGACGTCAGGAGAACGCCCGCGGCTGCTGGTTTCCAGATCTCACCGCATTATAAGAAAACCACCAGCAAACTCTCTGTGTGATCTGGGAGACTGACTACACTGTAGAAAATATCTGTTAATGAACAGATTCCACTTTTGTCCACAGTTTTTAAACTATTTATGGTTAATTGTGTTTTGGAAAAAAAGATCAAGGTCTTATTATGCAAATCAAAACCATGAATAAATGGGGAAACATAAAAAAAATATGGAAAACTGCTGATTTAAGGATGTGTTTTACAGTGTAAATAACTACTACTACAAAAAAAATGGTTCTAACGTGTGCCTTTTACCCATTTTATTGCTATTTTAAATGTGTTTTCTTTGCTTTTTTATTAAAAATGTATGGAAATGAGTAGAATAATTAATGTATATGTTTTTATTGCATAATGTATGAAATAAATGTTTGTCTGCTTAGCTAAAACGATGCTGAATTTAAATGTAATATAAATAACAATATAGCAAAAATATAACAAGTCTTATGACATTGGAGTACTACTTAATAAATGTCATAAGATTTAAAAAAGAAATTATATTTGTTCAATAATTTGTGTATATATGTATGGCAGCACGATCGCCTCACACAAGAAGGTTGCTGGTTCGAGCCTCGGCTGTGTCGGTTGGCATTTCTGTGTGGAGTTTGCATGTTTTCCTCGTGTTGGTTTCCTCCGGGTGCTCCGGTTTCCCCCACAAGTCCAAACACATGCGCTATAGGGGAATTGGGTAGGCTAAATTGTCAGTAGTGTATGTGTGTGATTGAGTGTGTATGGATGTTTCCCAGTATTGGGTTGCAGCTGTAAGGGCATCCGCTGTGTAAAACATATGCTGGATAAGTTGGTGGTTCATTCTGCTGTGGCGACCCCAGATTAATAAAGGGACTAAGCCGAAAAGAAAATGAATGTATGAATATGTATATATATATATATATATATATATATATATATATATATATATATATATATATATATATATATATGTGTGTGTGTGTGTGTGTGAGTATTTAACTGGGGAGAAATGCTAAATGCTATATTACATATGACATGACTTAATTTCTGGTGTCCAGTAATTGTATTTCGAGATAATAAAGTAATAATTAATAACTTATCATAAAGGAAACTTAATGATGATGAATGAATTTCTTCTGTTGAACACAAATGAAGATATCTTGAAGAGTGTTGGAAAACTGGTAGCCATTACCTTCCACATACACACTCACAAATAAATACACATGCATTTGTTTGTTGTATATGTATGTGTTTGTTGTTGTCAATAACAAATTAAATATTTCATTCATTAATTGAAATGGCTAGAATGAATTAAATTGTATTAGTTTTTCCAACTAAATAAGTCAATGGTAACCTGTTTACAACATTCTTCACAATATCTTCATTCAAGAGTTCACACTTAGCTGATGATTAATTATAAAGCTTGTTTGGCATGCTGTCCCGGGAGAGAGCCCTGAGCTCATGAGATCCTAGAGCCCGGGGCTCCCTCCCATTGCAAGGCGAGAGGGGAGATCGAGCTCAGGTAGTGTTGAACTTCGTAGTGTTGAAGAGCAGATAGTAGTTCTCTTTAACGCGATAGGTACTACATAGGGAGCAAGTCTATAAAGTTGATCAATCAATAATTTAGGTTGCGTGTTTTTAATCGGTGGGAGGAAACCGGAGGACCCGGAGAAAATCTACGTGAGCACGGGGAGAACATGCAAACTCCGCACAGAAAATGCCCGCTGGTTTGGTAAAGCCTAGAACCATTGACATTCTTGCTGTAAGGCAACAGCGCTAAGCGCTGGGCCACCGTGTCACCCATCTAGAAAAGGGAAGGAGTAGGGGTGGAAGGGGGGATTCTTCAAAGCGAAGATAGCGGTGATATGAAACCCGGGATATTTATAGTAGCTTAGGGATCATCTGATTGGTGCATGGTGATTTGGATAATGTGGGTCCAACCGCTAGCAATCATACGCACGTGATCCTCTCGAAATTAGTTCATAAATAAACTTCACTTGAGTTCAGCAGAAACAAAAATCATAAATATTTGTAAGCTCTTGAAGTAAATGACAATTTTTGGTTAAAATTCTGATTGTTACACCTCATAATACATATTAATATTTTTTTATATTATATTTTATACACTTAACTTGTGCTTCACTGCAGCAAATGCTTATACATTAGCTATACTAAAGAAAAAAAGATCATAGTCCGAAAATGAGTACACACAAATAAATATATTTGGGAATTCATTCATTCATTTTCTTTTCGGCTTAGTTCCATAATTAATCTGGGGTCACGAAATGAACCACCAACTTATCCAGCATAGGTTTTACCCAGTGGACGCCCTTCCAGCTGCAACCCGTCACTAGGAAACACCCATACAATCTCATTCACACTCATACACTATGGACAATTTAGCTTACCCAATTCCCCTATAGCGCATGTCTTTGGACTTGTGGGTGAAACCGGAGCACCAGGAGGAAACCCACGCCAACATGGGGAAAACATGCAAACTTCACACAAACTGACCCAGCCGAGGCTCGAACCAGCGACCATCTTGCTGTGAGGTGACAGCGATACTCCGCCACCGTGTCGCCATGTTGTGGAATTTATAAAGTTGTAATAAACATGAAAAAATAATAGAAACAAAAAAATATATACAATTTTGTTAAAAATTTGTAGGTTTTTTTTTTTTTTTTGCAAGAAATTTAACTGTATTATCTTTCTATTCCTAAAGATGTTCGGTGACCACTCTTATTTTAATGAATATATCTGTTTAATAAAACTAATTTGTTTAAATGCACCAAAATATATTGTCTATATCCACTGATAAATGGATAAAAACATTCATTTCAAAAGCGGGTTCATACTGAGCACTGTCCAAATATATAAATTATAATAAATTTGGATGAATTGAAGTTGAGGATCATGGCAACAACAAATTAGGATACTGAAATACTGTCATACTGGTGGTATAAAGTGGTAGGTTTTACAAATACAAATATGAATATTGATAAGGCCTATAATATTAATGCTTCAAGTTTGTTAAAGCAGGCTATCAGTGAATCCACAAAAACATGCAATGATGCTGCTGCAGTGTTGCCAACTCTCATAATATTCACGTCACTCCATAATGTTCAAGGTCAGTCCCTGTTGGATTCTGCTGTCATTTAGTGGCTGACAAATACAACGGCTGGGCAATAAATCTCATATCAGGAGGATGGACTCATGTCCTGATTGTGAAAGACTCCAGAGTTTGTTGATTTTGCATGGACGTTCATAGACTAAAGGTACAACTCCATCATTACCACACACGTGCTGCTCCTCTGATCATCTGCAGCTGCTGTCTGTATTTATTCTTATTATTTGTTCAGAAAATGACAGAATCAGCTGTATTCGGTGCATAAAGGTGTGTTTGTGCCCATACATTTACACCCTCCTGAGAGCCTGAAATACTATGAGGAATTCAATTTCCGTCCGGATGACATCCTGATCGTCACTTACCCCAAATCAGGTCAGTCTGACAGTTTTAATAAGCTGTATAGTAGATTAAAAGCAAATGTGAAGTTTATTCAGCACCTGATGCCGCTCCCGCTATTTCTGTGTTTACTTGCTGTCCGTTGGGTTTCTATGGAAGCCCGTTCCCGCCTCTGAAGTCTGAATAAAAACAAAGTTATTGTGGCTTTATTTCTCAGAATTGCGAGATATAAAGTCAGATTTCTGACTTTATAAGCGGGAAATTGTGACTTTTTACCACAGAATTCTGACTTTAGAGAAGAGCGGGGCATAAATAACGCGGGGTTAATAGATTACTGAGGCAAAGCAGGTTTTATATTCGCACATTCGTTCGGTGGCAACTTTACCACGCTACTTTGAATATTTGGAGTGAAATCGTATGTAAGGATGGCTTCAAAACAACATTTGCACCATTTAATTAATTGTGAACAATGTACTTTGGTAGTCATTGGCTGCTAATATGATATTTCACTATTTGAATTAGTAAAGATTACCTTTTTGAAACTATATTATTCAGAGAATGTCTGAATGTGCGAATTTTAAAATCAACAGTAACACACTGAGCTTTGAGACAGTTGCTCAGTGTTTATCCTACATGTTTCAGAGCTATTTACCACAAAACAACAGCCTTAAATGCCCATTTATTGAAATGGTTTGATGAGAACAACGGGAGAACCATTTCGGCAGCATATAAGTATTTTACACGTATAAACATATGTGAAATTATGTTACCCTGTTGAAAAAAACTGCTAAAACCAGCCAGCCTGACCAGCTAAAATTACCTAAGACCAGCCAACCTGACCAGTTAAGACCAGCCTGACAAGCTAAAACCAGCCTGATCAACTAAGACCAGCTAAAAAGTGGCCGAAAACCTCTTTATAACCAGCTTGACAAGCTAAGACCAAACTGACCAACTAAGACCAGCTAAAAAGTGGCCGAAAACCTCTTTATAACCAGCTTGACCAGCTAAAACCAGCTAAGACCAAACTGACCGACTGAGAGCAGCTAAAAAGTGGCCGAAAACCCCTTTAAAACCAGCTTGACCAGCTAAAACCAGCTAAGACCAAACTGACTAACTAAGACCAGCTAAAAGTGGCCGAAAACCCCTTTATAACCAGCTTGACCAGCTAAAACCAGCTAAGACCAAACTGACCAACTAAGGCCAGCTAAAAAGTGGCCGAAAACCCCTTTATAAACAGCTTGACCAGCTAAAACCAGCTAAGACCAAACTGACTAACTAAGACCAGCTAAAAGTGGCCGAAAACCCCTTTATAACCAGCTTGACCAGCTAAAACCAGCTAAGACCAAACTGACCAACTAAGGCCAGCTAAAAAGTGGCCGAAAACCCCTTTATAAACAGCTTGACCAGCTAAAACCAGCTAAGACCAAACTGACCAACTAAGACCAGCTAAAAAGTGGCCGAAAACCCCTTTATAACCAGCTTGACCAGCTAAAACCAAACTGACCAACTAAGACCAGCTAAAAAGTGGCCGAAAACCCCTTTATAACCAGCTTGACCAGCTAAAACCAGTTTGACCAGCTAAAAAGAGGCCAAAACCTCTCTAAAACCAGCCTGACAAACCAGCTATGACCAGCCTGGTAAACCAGCTAGAACCAATTTGGGTGACCAGCTAAAGCCAGCCTGACCAGCTTAGGGTGGTTTAAACTGTTTTTTCCAGTTGGGTAGTGAAATCTTATATCGTTTTGACTGCTGTCAAAAGTTGGAACCATTTTTTTCAGGTCTTCCAACAAGGGCTCAATGGATAGGAATTTTAAAGGAAATACACTGTATGGAGAGACTGACTTGATTCAAAAGAGTGCAAATATAAGAAAATGAACTGAGTGTGTCCATAACAACTGAATATGATAATGTTCTTTAAATGTATTGCGACTTGATTTTGTAACCCATATAACAACCACTTTGCTTCTTCCTCCCCACCACCTCCTTTTTTATTTTCTTCTTTCTCTTTTTCATTACTAAAAGGGGTTAGTTGTAGTTATATATATATTTTTATTTAACTCTTGTGTATTGTTAAAAATATACTCTCCTTTGGTTATGTTGCTGTTTTTGCCCCATTGACTTCTATTATAATGTCATTTTTTGATTGCAAATCCACGACAGCATATAATCCTGCATTCTTGATCGTTGGTGGTTTTCCCTGTTGGGAAGAGGTCACATTAGCATTTGTCAATCAACCCAGGCTCGTTTTTAGATATGTGCCCAGGGCTACATTGTTGAGAACCATGAAATATTTGCCCAGGGCTATGTCTTCCTGCAGTTTTAATTTTCACAAATCCACTACAGGGGGCTGTATACATTTTTGACACTCCCAAATACGTTACTGGGGCATGTTTGCTCATCATTCCTCACCCCCCCTTCCAGAAACACAACCAATAGTGTTTTCAAAAGCAAACTAGAGGACAAAAGCACATCGCAGCTGCATGCTTTTACCACGATTTAACATTTTTGGGGGGTTTGTTTTACCTGGTTTCTGGAACCATACTTCGCCATGCAGGCTCAAAAACTGGTCTGCTCTGCATCCCAAATCCAACGCCATACAAGGCGAGCTATCGAGCAAACTGGTCATGCCGGAAAAGCCGTCCATATGGGAAAACGTGTTCAGCAGTAGCAAAAAAAGGAGCAGAATTTGTCAATGGCGTCATACCGCCCGTAGTGTTCATTTGCGTATTTATATCGCCGGCAGCTAGCTCTCTGCATCTCTCACATGGTCGCCCACTGAAGCTAAGCAGGGCTGCGCCCGGTCAGTACCTGGATGGGAGACCACATGGGAAAGCTAGGTTGCTGCCGGAAGTGGTGTTAGTGAGGCCAGCAGGGGGCGCCCAACCTGCGGTCTGTGTGGGTCCTAATGCCCCAGTATAGTGATGGGGACTCTATACTGCTCAGTGAGCGCCGTCTTTCGGATGAGACGTTAAACCGAGGTCCCGACTCTCTGTGGTCGTTAAAAATCCCAGGATGTCCTTCGAAAAAGAGTAGGGGTTTAACACCGGCATCCTGGCCAAATCTGCCCACTGGCCTCTGTCCATGATGGCCTCCTAACCATCCCCATATCATAATTGGCTCCATCACTCTGTCTCCTCTTCACCAATCAGCTGTGTGGTGTGCGGTCTGGCGCAAAATGACTGCCGTCGCGTCATCCAGGTGGATGCTGCACACTGGTGGTGGATGAGGAGATTCCCCCCTATGTGTAAAGCGCTTTGAGTGGCCAGAAAAGCACTATATAAATGTAAGGAATTATTATTATTATTATTATAATACTACATTACAAAAATACATCATATAAACCGATTAACTTTGTAAATAACTCTTATTTTGGATGTGATTAATCGTGTTTGACGGCACTAATTTATAAGTTCTGATTATTATTGTTAATGTGGTCAAATGTTGAGGTTTTGTGTTGTGCTTCAGGCACCACATGGATGCAGGAGATCGTCCCCCTGGTAGTGAGCGAGGGCGATCTGACGCCGGTTCTGACTGTGCCCAACTGGGACCGAGTGCCGTGGCTGGAGGAACATCGAGCCGTTCTGCTGAGTTTAGAGCAGAGAGCATCGCCACGCATCTTCGCCACTCACTTTCACCACCGGATGATGAACCCGTCCTACTTCAAGATCAAGCCCAGGGTAAACACATGCACATCACTGACAATCACACACTGCACTGCTTTAGTGAACTTCACTGAGATGAGTGTGTGCTCCTCAGGTTCTTTATGTCATGAGGAACCCGAAAGACGTCTTTATTTCTTCATTTCACTATTATGGGATGGCCTCATTCCTGGTCAACCCGGGAACACAAGATGAGTTCATGGAGAAGTTCCTGGATGGAAACGGTGAGACTAATTCAGCTCTCAAGATGCTTCAACACCTCTCACTGCAGCAAAGCTGTCTTTCTCTCTTCCTCTTTCTTGGTTGATTTGTTCTTTTCTTTCTTTTTCTCTCTCTCTCTTTTTCTTTCTTCCTTTTTTCTTCCTTTCTTCCTTCATTCATTCATTTATTTTCTTTATTTTTTCTTGGTTAATTTATTCTTCCTTCTTTCCTTCGTTCTTTCCTTCCTTCCTTCCTTCCTTCCTTCCTTCCTTCCTTCATTCCTTCCTTCCTTCCTTCATTCCTTCCTTCCTTTCTTCCTTCCTTCATTCATTCATTTATTCATTCATTTTCTTTTTTCTTTCTGTCTTGGTTTATTTGTTCTTTCTTTCTTTCTTTCTTTCTTTCTTCATTCATTCATTCATTTTCTTTATTTGTTTCTTTCTTTCTTGGTTCATTTATTCTTCCTTCTTTCCTTCGTTCTTTCCTTCCTTCCTTCCTTCCTTCCTTCCTTCATTCCTTCCTTCCTTCCTTCCTTCCTTCCTTCCTTCTTCCTTCATTCCTTCCTTCCTTCCTTCCTTCCTTCCTTCCTTCCTTCCTTCCTTCCTTCATTCATTCATTCATTCATTTTCTTTTTTCTTTCTGTCTTGGTTTATTTGTTCTTTCTTTCTTTCTTTCTTTCTTTCTTCATTCATTCATTCATTTTCTTTATTTGTTTCTTTCTTTCTTGATTCATTTATTCTTTCTTTCTTTCTTTGTTAATTTGTTCTTTCTTTCTTTCTTTCTTTCTTCATTCATTCATTCATTTTCTTTATTTGTTTCTTTCTTTCTTGATTCATTTATTCTTTCTTTCTTTCTTTGTTAATTTGTTCTTTCTTTCTTTCTTGCTTGTTTCATTTGTTCTTTCTTTTTTGGTTTATTTGTTCTTTCTTTCTTTTTTCCTTTCTTTCATTGATTTCTTTTTTCTTTTCATTTGTTTAATTAATTTATCCTTTTTTCTTTTTTCATTCATTCATTTATTCATTCTTTCATTCATTATTTTTTCCTTCATATTTTTCTTCTTTCTTTTTTCTTGTTTTGGTTCATTTGTTATTTCTTTTTTTAGTTTCATTAATTGATTCTTTTTTTCATTCATTCATTCTATTTTCCTTTCATTTTTTCTTTATTTTATTCTTTCCATTCGTTCTTTTCTTTCCTCCTTCATTCGTTCATTCATTTGTTCATTCTTTCAGTCATTATTTTCTTCCTTTCATTTATTTTCTTTTTCTCTCTTTTTTATTTTTTCTTGTTTTGGTTAATTTGTTGTTTCTTTCTTTTTTGTTTCATTAATTTTAATCATTCATTCATTCATTCATTCATTCTATTTTCCTTTCGTTTATTCCTTCTTTTATTCTTTCCATTCATTCATTCATTCTATTTTCCTTTCGTTTATTCCTTCTTTTATTCTTTCCATTCATTCATTCATTCTATTTTCCTTTCGTTTATTCCTTCTTTTATTCTTTCCATTCATTCATTCATTCTATTTTCTTTTCATTTATTCTTTCTTTTATTTTTCCTTTAATTTCTTCCTTCCTTCCTTTCATTTATTCTTTCTTTTGTTCTATTCATCCATTGATTCATTCATTCATTCATTCTATTTTCTTTTCATTTATTCTTTCTTTTATTCATTCATTCATTCATTCATTCATTCATTCTATTGTCCTTTCATTTTATCTTTCTTTTATTCTTTCCATTCATTCATTCATTCTATTTTCCTTTCATTTATTCTTTCTTTTATTCTTTCCATTCATTCATTCATTCAATTTTCCTCTCATTTATTCTTTTCATTCATTCATTCATTCTATTTTTCTTTCATTTATTCTTTTCATTCATTCATTCATTCATTCATTCATTCAATTTTCCTTTCATTTATTCTTTTCATTCATTCATTCATTCAATTTTCCTTTCATTTATTCTTTTCATTCATTCATTCATTCATTCATTCATTCATTCATTCATTCATTCATTCATTCATTCTATTTTCCTTTCATTTATTCTTTCCATTCATTCATTCATTCATTCATTCCATCAGTGTCTCAGTATTTGTTCTTGTATGTAATCTTAACAGTTTTTATTATTCTCCTCTGCCCCTCAGTCATGTTTGGCTCCTGGTTTGACCATGTGAAAGGCTGGCTGAATGCTGGAGAGCAGGAACACATACTCTACATTTCCTACGAGGAGATGATCCATGTGAGTATTTATGCTTTTATAATCTCGCTGTAATCTTACGCTTAAATCCAACGCTTTACTCTCAGCAGAGGAATTTCCCAAGAGACGTGATTTTAACACCTTTATAACTCTGGAGTCAGTAAATTATTTAACACATTTCGAAAAACATTCAACTATAGATAAACGGTTGTGTGTTCATGCCTAAAATCCTAAATAGACTAGTTTGTAACCTTAGGTTATTTCTGTTGTTTATGCATTTATAAGCTTGCTATCAGCGTGTCATTGTTCTGCAGGTCAGTGTGTTTGTCTAGTTGTCGTAATAATACATTTTGAAACTGTTCCAACTCGTCCAAGGCAACTTTCAAGGTCTCTCTGATGTAATCTCTGCCCTTTTGTTGACAGCTAAACCTGGCCAAAGTCCACTAGAAAAACATCAATTAACATTTTTGTCATTCCTTACTTTTAATTTGTATTCATTTGCTACTTTTTTAGACTATTAAGTACTAAAGTATTTTTGGTACTATTTAGACTATTTTAAATAAGGTGTACAAACAAAAACATACATTAATATATATATATATATATTTAGTTCTGTTGATCTGGTACATATTTATAAACATGATTGATTTCTTTGACAGGATTTGAGAGCATCTGTGGACAAAATCTCCAATTTTCTTGAGAAATCCTTGAGCTCGGAGGTGGTGGAGAAAATCGCAGATCACTGTGTGTTCAAGAACATGAAGCAGAACAAGATGTCCAACCTTTCACTGGTTCCAGAGCAGTTCATGGACCAGAAGAAGTCAGAGTTCCTGAGGAAAGGTAAAACACTGTAGGCATAATTCCACTGATCAAAATGAAAACATAATAAAGCACTCATTAAACTACGTTGATATTCGATAATTCAAAATAACAGCGTGATAATTAGCATGCACAGTACTGATAAGAGTGCTTTTTAGGAGTATTCGCATTGTGTTTGCAGCGCCATATACTTGGAGACTTTATTGATTATTTAGTTTAACAGTTCAGTCATGAATATTATTCACATGTTAATCTGGCTGACTACATGCTGAATCATTAAAAACTCAGTGACTACAGTATATGTGGAGCTATTGTACATTTACACTGCAATAATGCTGCAATTTAGTTAGTTTAATTAAACATGCGGAATGAACCGCCAATTATTCCAGCATATGTTTTACGCAGCGGATGTCCTTCCAGTCGTAACTCAGAATTGGGAAACACCAATACACACTCCCATTTACACACACACACACACACACACACACACATACACTATGGCCAATTTAGTTCATCAGTTCTCCTAAAGCGCATGGGTAGCCGGAGCACTCCGAGAAAACCCACGCCAACAAGGGGAGAACAACTGGCCGAGCCGGGATTTAAACCAGCGACCTTCTTGCTGTGAGGCTGCAGTGCTAACCACTGAGCCACCATGTAAAAGCACTGTAATGATAATATTAAAGAGGAGTTGTGTGAACTATCCAACAGCATCGTGTACAATAGAAAGGACTGAAGGATGTTTGAGTAAATGACCCTTCTGCTTTATTGTGTATTCAGCTGTTCAGTCTTCACACCCGCGCTGTTGTCTTTTCCTGTTTTTACGCTGTCAGGAATTGCTGGCGATTGGAAGAATCATTTCAGCGAGGCTCAGGAGAAGAGATTTAACGCTGTTTATGACGACAAAATGAAGGATGTCAAATTCAAATTTCTGTGGGACTGAAATCTATTAATGTCTCCTTTTAATAAACATTTGGTGCACAACTACTATGGTTATTGTTTTTAATTTGCTTGATTCTGATTGGCTGATTGTCATTCTCAGCTAAAGTAGTTCCAGCATGATTTGAGTGCATTACAGCTCCATATCACTACGCTGAATTATTTCAGATGTTTTACTTAGAACATTATGAACCATACGATTTTATTATTGTTTTTTTTTTCTTCAAGCGGACAGACAGTTCACCCAATAAATGAAAGTTCTGTCATTATTTACGCACCCTTTACTTGTTTCAAACCTTTATGAGTTTCTTTCTTCTGTTAAACACAAAAGAAGATAGTTTAAAAAATGTTGGAAACCACCATTGACTTCCATAGTATTTGTTTTTTTTTACAGAAGTCAATTGTTTTCATCATTCTTCAAAATATCTTCTCTTGCGTTAAAGAAGAAATACATTCAGAAAGGTTTATAACCACTTGAGGGAGAGTAAATAGTAAGTTTTCATTTTTGGGTGAACTACAGGGGAGTTTGACTCCCCTCTTTAACACTTGAAAGACGTCAAAACTAAATGTAATAGGGGATCAGCTATTTAATTGTGATAAATGGTTTTCTCTAATCTGTAACTTAAATAATATTAGTAATAATTAAAACAATATATAACATATACATCTGACCACCCCTATAATGGATCATACCATTGTGAATGCACAATCGCGCTACAGTCTGAAACGGCAGATAAAGCACAGAGTCCGGTCGACATCGTAAGTGTTCAAAAGACACTTTTCTATGTAAATATGTGTTTGTTTCTACATATAATCTTGAATTAAAGTCACATTAGATGTTTAGTTTGACCTACAGTAACCTCTGAAATAGCTCGTCAGAGCTAAGTAGGTTACTGTAGGTTAGAATAGGAAACGTCCCTCAAACACAGAAAACTTAAATATGCTTTATTAATAAATTACATCTAATTTAAATAAGTACATATACATATGATTCACTGAATAATGTAACACACAAACTACTAAACCACCGAAAAAGTTGACTCCTCGATCGATAGACAATGTCGAAGTATAGGCTAATTCCAAGTTATGCTAGGACTATTCTACAAAATAAATACACCAGTGATGATGATGATGATAAACGCATGAGGGCTTTAGCGCGTCACCAGAGCAGAACACCATGTTAAAAACAAAACAAAACTGAGAACAAAACAACAAGTGTTCCTCGAGGGAATAAATCATTGTCTCAATCAGCAACACAACCGCCGTCTCTGCACAGAACCAGTGTCTCCATCAGGAACAAAACCGCAGCCGCGGCGCAGAAGCCCTGCAGATCTGTCCGAGTCTCCTGCTACACACACAGCTCCAGTTTCTGCTCTACTCTTGAGTTATTAGTAATATAGTAACAGAAAATGACGGAAGCAGAGCTGTATTCTTCTTATAAAGGTGTGTTGGTGCCTTCATATGTACACCCTGCTGAAAGCCTGAAATACTACGAGAACTTCACTTTCCGTCCGGATGACATCCTGATCATCACTTTCCCTAAATCAGGTCAGTCTCACATTAATCAGTCATTATCAGCAGTGTGTGTGTGTGTGTGTTATAAAGCTGTGTTTACTATGCGCGTTTATTGTAGAGTAGTACTATGGTAAACTCGTTGAACTCTTGAGTTCGACACAAGTTTGTGCTTCCATTCCTTTTTCCGGTTTCGTGTAAGTTTTGGAAAGTTTTTATTATTAATAACGTTAGTAGTTGTGGTCGTAATAGTGTTAATGCTACTACTAATAGCTAATAATAATGAGAATAATATTCTACAACATGCAAACATTCAGAAAGAATGTACATACATAGTGATATAATTTAATTCCTTTCCGGGTTATACTATTGTTACGTATTGTTATTGTTACTATAGCTACTACTAGCCTACTACTACTACTATTATTATTATTATTATTATTGCTGCTATTATTATTATTTTATTATTATTATATTATTATTATTGCTATTATTATTATTATTTTATTATTATTATATTATTATTATTATTAGTGCTGCTATTATTATAATATTATTGCTGCTATTATATTATTATTATTATTGCTGCTATTATTATTATTATTATTATTATATTATTATTATTATTGCTGCTATTATTATAATAGTATTATTGCTGCTATTATATTATTATTATTATATTATTATTATTGCTGCTATTATTATAATAGTATTGCTGCTATTATATTATTATTATTATTGCTGCTATTATTATTATTATTATATTATTATTATTGCTGCTATTATTATTATTATTATTTTATTATTATTATATTATTATTATTGCTATTATTATTATTATTTTATTATTATTATATTATTATTATTATTAGTGCTGCTATTATTATAATAGTATTGCTGCTATTATATTATTATTATTATTGCTGCTATTATTATTATTATATTATTATTATTATTATTGCTGCTATTATTATTATTATATTATTATTATTGCTGCTATTATTATAATAGTATTATTGCTGCTATTATATTATTATTATTATATTATTATTATTGCTGCTATTATTATAATATTATTATTGCTGCTATTATATTATTATTATTATTATTGCTGCTATTATTAGTATATTATTATTGCTGCTGTTATATTATTATTATTATTATTATTATTGCTATTATATTATTATTGCTGCTATTATTAATATTATATTATTATTATTATTGCTGCTATTATTATAATATTATTGCTGCTATTATATTATTATTATTATTATTATTATTGCTGCTATTATTATTATATTATTATTATATTATTATTATTGGTGCTATTATTATAATATTATTACTGCTGCTATTATATTATTATTATTATTATTATTGCTGCTATTAAATTATTATTATTATATTATTATTATTATATTATTATTATTGCTGCTATTATTATTATTATTATTACTGCTGCTATTATATTATTATTATTATTATTGCTGCTATTATTATAATATTATTACTGCTGCTATTATATTATTATATTATTATTATTATTATTATTATTATTATTATTATTATTATTGCTGCTATTATATTATTATTATTATTATATTATTATTATTATTATATTATTATTATTATTATTATTATATTATTATTATTGTATTATTAGTGGGGTTTGCCTTAAGGCAAATTCCACTATTGTAATGCTCCATACTTATTATTATTCTTCTTCTTCCATCTTCCGTGCGCTTTTTCGGCGCGTAACTCGTCCCGCAGTTTTCGTCCCAGACCCTTGAAAGTGGGGTCAAAACGTCCGGTTTTATCGGGAATGGTGTGCTATGACTTTTGTAAGGGGTGGGGGGTTTTTTGGCCCCGCAGGGGCCAAAAAACCCCCCCCAAAAACGCATTGACTTAACATTACGTCCAACTTTGACGCATTATAGCGCCAAGTGTGAATTTAGTACAAATATGGGATTCGCAACATCTGTAGGGGGTTGCAGCCTAAGTGAGAACATACCCCGCAAGGGGGTATAAGTTGTACCCCTGGGGTGCTAGGACGTCCCAAAGTGGTCCCATTGACTTAACATGGGCCCCATTGACTCCCATTCATTTTCTAGCACCCCGCTCACCCCTCATAAACACCACGCATTGCGAAACCGACTGTGAATTTCGTAGAAGCATGGGATTTACCACATCTCGAAAGGGTTGCAGCCTGAGTCAGAACATACCCCGAAAGGGGGTATAAGTTGTACCCCAGGGGTGCTAGGGGGTCCCAAAGTGGTCCCATTCACTTAACATTGCCCATTGACTCCCATTCATTTCCTAGACTCCCATTCTACCACACATAGCAGTGGCACACAAACTTAGAGGTGGGCTTATTTGACTCAGGCAACCAATCAGCGTCTCAATATGATAATGAAGCTTGCAAGCCACGCCCCCCAAACCATTTAAAGACCCCTAATAACTGCCTCATTGACTTAACATGGGGTGGGACATCCCATTGCTGATCTCATTGACTTCCATTATAAATGTCCCACATAAATAACATTACATAGGAGTGTCATAGAGACATGGGGGTGGGCTCATTTGACTCAGGCAACCAATCAGCATCTCAATATGATAATGAAGCTCACAAGCCACGCCCCCAAACTGATCCCATAGACTGCCATTATAACTGGCCTTCATGCATATCTTTGCATAGCAGTGTCCTATTGACTTGGGGGTTGGCTCATTTGACTCGGGCAACCAATGAGCATCTCAATATGCTAATAAAGCTCATAAGCCACGCCCCCAAACTGATCCCATAGACTGCCATTATAACTGGCCTACATGCATATCTTTACATAGCAGTGTCATACAGACATGGGGGTTGGCTCATATGACTCAGACAACCAATGAGCATCTCAATATGATAATGAAGCTCACAAGCCACGCCCCCAAACTGATCCCATAGACTGCCATTATAACTGGCCTACATGCATATCTTTGCATAGCAGTGTCCTATTGACTTGGGGGTTGGCTCATTTGACTTAGGCAACCAACCACACCCAACTTCACTCTGTAACCACGCCCATGGCAACAAAACAGAGTACCCTAGCAACCATTTATCAACAGCTATATCTCAGCATCAGAACATCGTAGAGACATGGGGATTGGCTCGTTTGGCTCATGCTAGCAAACGGAACTTCCTGTATGCTACACATGCTAGCAGTGACTAGCTACATGCTAATATTGACTAGCCAAGTGCTGTAACTTGCTAGAAATGCTTACTAAGTATAAACAAATGACCAAGCATGTATGTGAGGCTTGCCTAGTAACAACCCAGGGTACCCTAGCAACTGCCTAGCAACCACCCAAATTACCCTAGCAACCGCCTAGCAACCACCTAGCAACCGCCTAGCAACGGCCTAGTAATGCCTCAGTAAGTGCCTAGCGACCACTCAGGACACCCTAGCAACAGCCTAGCAACACCTTAGCAACCACCTAGCAACCACTTAGGACACCCTAGCAACACCTTAGCAACCACCTAGCAACCACTTAGGACACCCTAGCAACCGCCTAGCAACACCTTAGCAACCGCCTAGCAACCACTCAGGACACCTTAGCAACCACCTAGCAATGCCTTAGCAACCACCTAGCAACCACTTAGGACACCCTAGCAACCGCCTAGCAACACCTTAGCAACCACCTAGCAACCACTCAGAACACCCTAGCAACCACCTAGCAACACCTTAGCAACCACCTAGCAACCACTTAGGACACCCTAGCAACCACCTAGCAACACCTTAGCAACCACCTAGCAACCACTTAGGACACCCTAGCAACCACCTAGCAACACCTTAGCAACCACCTAGCAACCACTTAGAACACCCTAGCAACCGCCTAGCAACACCTTAGCAACCACTTAGGACACCCTAGCAACCACCTAGCAACACCTTAGCAACCACCTAGCAACCCCTTAGGACACCCTAGCAACCGCCTAGCAACACCTTAGCAACCACCTAGCAACCACTCAGAACACCCTAGCAACCGCCTAGCAACACCTTAGTAACCACCTAGCAACCACTCAGGACACCCTAGCAACCGCCTAACAACACCTTAGCAACCACCTAGCAACCACTTAGGACACCCTAGCAACCACCTAGCAACACCATAGCATCCACCTAGCAACCACTCAGAACACCATAGCAACCACCTAGCAACACCATAAATTTAAAATTGGCACAAAATGGCTGACATTGGCACAAAATGGCTGACATCCAAAAATCCCCATAGACTTACATTGCCACAAAATGGCTGACATCGATATCTAGATTACAGAGTCGTAGAAGCTTGGGGGTGGGCTCGTTTTACTCGGCCTGTCAAGTCGGTATTAAGTAGTGATATACCAAATTTGTAGACACTCCCTAGCAACCACTTTTAGGCCCCTAACAACCACATAACAACATAAACAAGCCATATTTCAGCACAGGAATATCATAGAAAGACAGGGTTTGGCCTCTATTGATGCAGGCTGATAAAATTGTTTTTGTTTTCACTCATTAAAACGGCGTTGCCACAGCCTAGCAACCATTTAGAATACCCTAGCAACTGCATAAACACATGAATTTAGCCATTTCTTAGCACTCCATTGCTTTTGCCCAGTTCAGTGATTCATTTTACCCCATCGATTTGCCACGCAAACCCCACTCACATTTTCTTTAGGAAATGTACAATTCTAGTGTTACTATTACTACCCACTTTTTAAAAACTTCGGCGCTTAACTCCTCCCGCATTATTTGCCCTAGACTGATGAGTGAGGTGTCAAATCGTCCGGCCTGTTGAGGAGAGGTGTGCTATGATCTTTCAAAGAGGTTGGGGTACACTGCCCCCATGAGGGGCAAGAAAGTAACCCCCAAAATCCCCATAGACTTAACATGGGGACAAAATGGCTGACATCCATATCTAGATTAGAGAGTCGTAGAAGCTTGGGGGTGGGCTCATTCTACTCGGCCTGTCAAGTCGGTATTAAGTAGTGATATAACAAATTTGTAGACTCTCCCTAGCAACCACTTTTAGGTCCCCAACAACCATTTTACAGCATAAACAAGCCATATTTCAGCACGGGAACATCATAGAAAGACAGGGTTTGGCCTCTTTTGATGCAGGCTGATAAAATTGCTTTTGTTTTCACTCATTAAAACGGCGTTGCCACAGCCTAGCAACCATTTAGAATACCCTAGCAACTGCATAAACACATGAATTTAACCATTTCTTAGCACTCCATTGCTTTTGCCCAGTTCAGTGATTCATTTTACCCCATCGATTTGCCACGCAAACCCCACTCACATTTTCTTTAGGAAATGTACAATTCTAGTGTTACTATTACTACCCACTTTTTAAAAACTTCGGCGCTCATCTCCGCATGCATTTTTTGCCCTAGACTGATGAGTGAGGTGTCAAATCGTCCGGCCTGTTAAGGAGAGGTGTGCTATGATCTTTCTTAGAGATTGGGGGTACACTGCCCGCATGAGGGGCAAGAAAGTAACCACCAAAAATCCCCATTGACTTAACATAGGCACAAAATGGCTGAAATCGATATCTAGATTAGAAAGTCGTAGAAGCTTGTGGGTGGGCTCATTTTACTCGGCCTGTCAAGTCGGTATTAAGTAGTGATAAAACAAATTTGTAGACACTCCCTAGCAACTACTTTAAGGCCCCCAACAACCGTTTTACAGCATAAACAAGCCATATTTCAGCACGGGAACATCATAGAAAGACAGGGTTTGGCCTCTTTTGATGGAGGATGATAAAATTGCTTTTGTTTTCACTCATTAAAACGGCGTTGCCACAGCCTAGCAACCATTTAGAATACCCTAGCAACTGCATAAACACATGAATTTAGCCATTTATTAGCACTCTATTGCTTTTGCCCAGTTCAGTGATTCATTTTACCCCATCGATTTGCCACGCAAACCCCACTCACATTTTCTTTAGGAAATGTACAATTCTAGTTATTATTATTATTATATTATTATTATTATTGCTGCTATTATTATTATATTATTATTGCTGCAATTATATTATTATTATTATTATTATTGCTGCTATTGCTATTATTATTATTATCAATATGCATATTATTATATTATTAGGTTATTATTATTACTCAAAAACCATACAGTAATAGAGGAAAAACATTCAGAAAGATTGTATAATAATACACATAGTAAATATTACCGTAATATTAGGAGAGACTGATACATTATTAGTATATTAATTACAAATAAATATTCTGCCTCCCCTTACGGAAATTCCTATTATTAATGGGGTTTGCCATAGGCAAAGTCCATTCTTACTATTGTCAATGGGTTTATTATTATTCTTCTGTATTCTTCTTCTTCTTCCACACAAATTTCGGCGCGTAACTCGTCCCGCAGTTTTCGTCCCAGACCCTTGAAAGTGGGGTCAAATCGTCCGGTCTTATCGGGAATGGTGTGCTATGACTTTTATAAGGGGTGGGGGGTTTTTTGGCCCCGCAGGGGCCAAAAAACCCCCCCCAAAATCCCATTGACTTAACATTGAGCCGAACTTTGACGCATCATAGCGCCAAGTGTGAATTTCGTAGAAATATGGGATTCACAACATCTGTAGGGGGTTGCAGCCTGAGTGAGAACATACCCCGCACGGGGGTATAAGTTGTACCCCTGGGGTGCTAGGACGTCCCAAAGTGGTCCCATTGACTTACATTGGCCCCAATGACTCCCATTCATTTCCTAGACACCGCCGGGTAGCACTAAGTACAAAGACAACGCGTTACATTGACATTTGTGAATTTCGTAGAAATATGGGATTCACCACATCTCGAAAGGCCTACAGCCCGGACAAGTACATACCCCGAAAGGGTGTAAATGTTGTACCCCTGGGGGGCTAGGGGGTCCCAAATCGTCCAAATCTCCCATTGACTTAACATGGAGCCGAATTTTGACGAATCACTGCGCCGAGTGTGAATTTCATAGAAATATGGGATTCACAACATCTGTAGAGGGTTGCAGCCTAAGTGGGAACATACCCCGAAAGGGGGTATAAGTTGTACCCCTGGGGTGCTAGGACGTCCCAAAGTGGTCCCCATTGACTTAACATGGCCCATTGACTCCCATTCATTACATTGACTCCCATTATAAATGTCACATGTCAATCACATTACATAGCAGTGTCTTACAGACTTGGGGGTGGGCTTATTTGACTCAGGCAACCAACCAGCATCTCAATATGATAATGAAGCTCTCAAGCCACGCCCCTCCAAACCATTTAAAGACCCTTAATAACTGCCTCATTGACTTAACATGGGGTGGGACGTCCCATTGCTGATCTCATTGACCTCCATTATAAATGTCCCACATCAATAACATTACATAGGAGTGTCATAGAGATATGGGGGTGGGCTCATTTGACTCAGGCAACCAATCAGCATCTCAATATGATAATGAAGCTCACAAGCCACGCCCCCAAACTGATCCCATAGACTGCCATTATAACTGGCCTTCATGCATATCTTTGCATAGCAGTGTCCTATTGACTTGGGGGTTGGCTCATTTGAGTCGGCCAACCAATGAGCATCTCAATATGATAATGAAGCTCACAAGCCACGCCCCCAAACTGATCCCATAGACTGCCATTATAACTGGCCTTCATGCATATCTTTCCATAGCAGTGTCCTATTGACTTGGGGGTTGGCTCATTTGACTCAGCCAACCAATGAGCATCTCAATATGATAATGACGCTCACAAGCCACGCCCCCAAACTGATCCCATAGACTGCCATTATAACTGGCCTACATGCATATCTTTACATCGCAGTGTCCTATTGACTTTGGGGTTGGCTCATTTGACTCAGACAACCAATGAGCATCTCAATATGATAATGAAGCTCACAAGCCACGCCCCCAAACTGATCCCATAGACTGCCATTATAACTGGCCTACATGCATATCTTTACATAGCAGTGTCCTATTGACTTGGGGGTTGCCTCATTTGACTCAGACAACCAATGAGCATCTCAATATGATAATGAAGCTCACAAGCCACGCCCCCAAACTGATTCCATAGACTTCCATTATAATAGGCTTTGACGCATATCTTTGCATAGCAGTGTCCTATTGACTTGGGGGTTGGCTCATTTGACTTAGGCAACCAACCACACCCAACTTCACTCTGTAACCACGCCCATGGCAACAAAACAGAGTACCCTAGCAACCATTTATCAACAGCTATATCTCAGCATCAGAACATCGTAGAGACATGGGGATTGGCTCGTTTGGCTCATGCTAGCAAACGGAACTTCCTATATGCTACACATGCTAGCAGTGACTAGCTACATGCTAATATTGACTAGCCAAGTGCTGTAACTTGCTAGAAATGCTTACTAGGTATAAACAAATGACCAAGCATGTATGTGAGGCTTGCCTGGTAACAACCTAGGGTACCCTAGCAACTGCCTAGCAACCACCCAAATTACCCTAGCAACCGCCTAGCAACCACCTAGCAACCGCCTAGCAATGGCCTAGTAATGCCTCAGTAAGTGCCTAGCGACCACTCAGGACACCCTAGCAACAGCCTAGCAACGCCTTAGCAACCACTCAGAATACCCTAGCAACCACCTAGCAACACCTTAGCAACCACCTAGCAACCACTTAGGACACCCTAGCAACCGCCTAGCAACACCTTAGCAACCACTTAGGACACCCTAGCAACCGCCTAGCAACCACTCAGGACACCCTAGCAACCACCTAGCAACACCTTACCAACCACCTAGCAACCACTTAGGACACCCTAGCAACCGCCTAGCAACACCTTAGCAACCACCTAGCAACCACTCAGAACACCCTAGCAACCGCCTAGTAACACCTTAGCAACTACCTAGCAACCACTTAGGACACCCTAGCAACCGCCTAGCAACACCTTAGCAACCACCTAGCAACCACTTAGAACACCCTAGCAACCGCCTAGCAACCCCTTAGCAACCAGCTAGCAACCACTTAGGACACCCTAGCAACCGCCTAGCAACACCTTATCAACCACTTAGAACACCCTAGCAACCGCCTAGCAACACCTTAGCAACCACTTAGGACACCCTAGCCACCGCCTAGCAACACCTTAGCAACCACCTAGCAACCACTCAGGACACCCTAGCAACCGCCTAACAACACCTTAGCACCCATCTAGCAACCACTCAAAACACCCTAGCAACCACGTAGCAACACCATAAACTTAACATTGGCACAAAATGGCTGACATTGGCACAAAATGGCTGACATCCAAAAATCCCCATAGGCTTAACATTGCCACAAAAGGGCTGACATCGATATCTAGATTACAGAGTCGTAGAAGCTTGGAGGTGGGCTCGTTTTACTCAGCTTATCAAGTCGGTATTAAATAGTGACATAACAAGTTTGTAAACACTCCCTAGCAACCACTTTTAGCACCCTAACAACCATATAACACCATAAACTAGCTATATTTCAGCACAGGAATATCATAGAAAGACAGGGTTTCAGCTCTTTTAATGCAGGCTGATAAAATCGCTTTTGTTTTCACTCATTAAAAAGGCGTTGCCACAGCATAGCAATAATTTAGGATACCCTAGCAACTACATGAACACATATTTGTCCATTTCTTAGCACTCCATTGCTTTTGCCCAGTTCGGTGATTCATTTTACCCCATCGATTTGCCACGCAAACCCCATTCACATTTTCTTTAGGAAATGTACAATTCTAGTTTATATTGTTATGCATGTAAAAGCTGACTGTGTTTTGATTTGTTGTATTGATTGTCGTTTATAGAACCACCACAGGTGTATAAGAGGATGATTAAATTATTTAGATTTTTTATTTATTTATTGTGAACTACTGTATAGAGATTAAACTAAAACAGTTTACTAATGTTATACCAACAAATCAACTGTATTGTCAAGCATTAAAGCATTTGCACATGCAAAAGATTTTTATTTGTGCAAATATCCCTTTAGGAGCTCCATATTAAAGCACAAGTCAGACTTTTATTCTGTAAAGAAGTAACTTTGAATGCATTTGGTGGTTGTGAAAACTACTGGAACAAAATGACTATTGCTAATTAATAAAACAATTCAAGCTATTAGCCTACTATAGTGAATGACAGTAACAAAACAAACAGTAACAGACTTTTGCTGGAAAACGTTGTATATTTTGGCTGATAACAATCAGATCTTTTCCTCAGGACATGCCGCTCTGTGGACTGGAATGTAGATAACAAGGAAACATGGCTGTGCATGCTTTGAGCTGCTTAAAATGTCACCAATCTCGCATTTCAGAACTGCTTTGTTTTGTACACATTTGCTGCCAGAGTAAAGTAGTCGAGTGGGGGATGGGGCGTGGTCAGATATTTAAATTTAAGACTTTAATCATTTTTAATTGTTTTTTTTTTTGTTTTGTTATTTAGATGTGTAATAAAACCAAAAAATATATTTCATTCAGCTTAGTCCCTTTATAAATCAGGGCTCGCCACAGCGGAATGAACCGCCAACTATTCCAGCATATGTTTTACACAGCGGATGCCTTTCAGCTGCAACCCAGTACTGGGAAACACCCATACACACTCATTCTCTCATACACTACGGCCAGTCAGCTGAGACTCAAACCAGCGACCTTTTTGTTGTAAAATCTGCAGTGCTAACCACTGAGCCATCACGTCGTCCCCCAAAAAATCTATCTATCTATCTATCTATCTATCTATCTATCTATCTATCTATCTATCTATCTATCTATCTATCTATCTATCTATCTATCTATCTATCTATCGTACCACTTTATTAGGCACACCTTTCTAGTACCGGGTTGGACCCCTTTTGTCTTCAGAACTGCCTTAATCCTTCATGGCAGAGATTCAACAAGCTACTGGAAATATTCCTCAGAGATTTTGCTCCATATTGTCATGATAGCATCACACAGTTGCTGCAGATTTGTCGGCTGCACATCCATGATGCCAATCTCTCGTTCCACCACATCCCAAAGGTGCTCTATTGGATTGAGCTCTGGTGACTGTGGAGGCCATTTGAGTACAGTGAACTCATCGTCATGTTCAAGAAACCAGTCTGAGATGATTGGAGCTTTATGACATGGTGTGTTATCCTGCTGGAAGTAGCCATCAGAAGATGGAGACACTGTGGTCATAAAGGGATGGACATGGTCAGCAACAATACTCTTTTCAACAAACACAAATTGGGACATGCTAATTCTATTTTCAAATGCTATTTAGGACGGATGGATAGTATGCGAATAGTGACGCAGCATAAGTCACAGGTGTCAGACTCAGTCCTGGAGGGCCGCAGCTCTGCACAGTTTAGTTTTAACCCTAATTAAACACACCTGATCAAACTAATTGTGTCTTTCAGGCTTGTTTGAAACCTACAGGTAAGTGTGTTGAAGCAAGATTGAAACTAAACTATGCAGGGCTGCGGCCCTCCAGGAACTGAGTTTGACACCCCTCCTCTAAGTAATGTTAGTGCATTAGTATTGAGAACCATTCACTAAGAAAAACTCATTGAATCAAAGTCATTACAGTTTTTCTCAGTCGCTTTGGTGCATTTCTCACAGCACTATTTACATTTGCACAACAGTTCATGCATTTCTCAAAACAATTAGTCATTTGTGCACATCACAGTAGCAGTTTCTCATTCCTTCCAACACATTGCAAATGCATCTGGACATGCAGCAATTGCTTTCATTCAACTCTCTGCTGTTTGTAACATTATCATCTGCTTATGTCATGTCAGTCAAAATAAACTAAACTTGTGGATGCTGAATAGTCATTCCATATAAAACTAATAGTCCTCATTTCATTACTTCAGTCATTACATACAAAAATGTTGAACTAGTCAAAATCTGTCAAACACATTTTATTTTAAAAATGTAAATCTTTTTTTTCTGAAAATGTCTTTTAAATTGAACAAGTTCATGAATGATTTACAGAGCTGTGTATGTTGTAGGTTCAGTTCCAGTATGTCCTGCAGTATTGTCTACAGTTGTGCTCAGTTCTACCCAAAGGAAGTTTATGTTTGTTGTAAATAAGGGTGTGTTTATTCTTTTACACAATGCTGTGAATAAATTAGAATTGTAAAGAGCAAATGCAGTAAACATGTGAAACATACATATTCAGTGTGTTGTACTCAGACACTCACTAAATGCAGTGATGTCTAACTTTTCTGTAGTTTTCAAATGGCTGTGCAAATAGTATATAGTGCTGTCTTGAGCATTTTCAGGACGTGTCACCAAAATCTGACTTTTTGCATTGGAGAAAATGTACAGAGTAAACTCATAATGAAAACATGACAAAGCCATTTGACTATCTTGTTTATAAACAATGGTGTCAGGACTTTGCATTTTGATGACACTGACACTTTCATTGACATGAATACTTGCTTTTGAGGAATGAGCTCTCCATTTTGAGCAAGTGACACGCTTCTGCAGGTTATCAGCTAGGTTTTGCAGTTTGCACTAATTGTTTTGAGAAATGCATGAACTGTTGTGCAAATGTAAATAGTGTTGGAAGAAATGCACCAAAGCCACTGAGAAAAACTGTAACTCAACTTTTTATTTTTTGAAGATATGGAGAAATAAAAATGTAAAGTCTCCTCAACTGAATAGTTTAATTTCATTAAACAAACAGTTCCAAACATGCAGCTGAATCATTTTATGTGTAAATTCAACTCTGAGCTCAAAAATATGTCCACCTAACTTACAATTTTAAACTGAGTTAACTATTTGTAAGTTGGATTTTTTACAGTGTAATGCTGTCTTGAGCATTTTGTCACCAAAATCTGACTTTTTTTTGCAAAATTATGACAATATTTATATATACATATGTATTCAAGTCCTGATCAGGAGGTAACGTCCGATTCCAATTGAGTCTGAATCCGTGTGATCGGACCCGATTTCCAATCAAGTGATCGGATCTGGACATCCCTACATAATACCCATCAGATTATTTATTATGTAGAATCTGCCCATTTTGGTGTCTCAGTACAGTGTAGTTGTTTTTGTAGCCTGTGGCTTTAAATGCAAATGACTGCATGTGCGTGTCTGCTTCTCATCATGTGTTACATCAGATAAACAGCAGTCAGTGACAGAGTCAGACACGGATGAAGCTGAAATACAGCTCATTAGTCAAAAACTAGATATTAAAGTTTGAGGACAAACTTTATGGTGGCTTGAGAAAGCCTGTTAGAAGTAGTTTTTTTAGTTTGAAAAAGTATCAAGTTGGCTAAAAGAATGTTTAAGATGCCTGCAGTCAACAATGCAACCACTGTAAAGAGTGAAGCAAGCCAGTCTAGCATGAATAAGCATGTTGTTAGCATGATTCTAGCATGAATTAGCATATAACTAGTATGATTCTAGCATGAATTAGCATGTTGTTAACATGATTCTAGCATGAATTAGCATATTGTTAGCATGATTCTAGCATGAATTAGCATATTGTTAGCATGATTCTAGCATGAATTAGCATATAGCTAGTATGATTCTAGCATGAATTAGCATGATTCTAGCATGAATTAGCATATAACTAGCATGATTCTAGCATGAATTAGCATGATTCTAGCATTATTCTAGGATGATATTAGCATGATTCTATCATGAATTAGCATGATATTAGCATGATTCTAGCGTGAATTAGCATGATTCTAGCTTGAATTAGCGAGATTCTAACATGCATTAACATGATATTAGCATGATTCTAGCTTGAATTAGCATGATATTATCATGATTCTAGCATGAATTAGCATGTTGTTAACATGATTCTAGCATGAATTAGCATATTGTTAGCATGATTCTAGCATGAATTAGCATATAACTAGTATGATTCTAGCATGAATTAGCATATAACTAGCATGATTCTAGCATGAATTAGCATGATTCTAGCATTATTCTAGGATGATATTATCATGATTCTAGCATGAATTATCATATAACTAGCATGATTCTAGCATGAATTAGCATGATTCTAGCATGAATTAGCATGCTATTAGCATGATTCCAGCTTGAATTAGCATGATTATAGCATGAATTAGCATGATATTAGCATGATTCTATCATGAAATAGCATGATATTAGTATGATTCTAGCGTGAATTAGCATGATTCTAGCTTGAATTAGCATGATATTAGTATGATTCTAGCATGCATTAACATGATATTAGCATGATTCTAGCTTGAATTAGCATGTTGTTAGCATGATTCTAGCATGAATTAGCATGTTGTTAACATGATTCTAGCGAGAATTAGCATGTTACTAGGATGTTTCTAGCATGAATTAGCATGTTGTTAGCATGATTCTAGCATGAATTAGCATGTGCTAGCATGACTAGCATGTCACTAGCGTGTTGCTAGCATTTTTCTAGCAAAATTAGCATGTCAGTAGGATGTTAAAACTATTAGCATGTGTTAAAATAGCTAGTCACAGTCTATGGGGCAGTTGCTAGGGTGTTGTAAGTGGTTGCTAGGGAGTGGCTAGTAAGTCTAAAGGTCATCAGTGATTTGTGCTGGAGTTTATTCAAGCCTTTCTGAAACGATGAGTCACACACAACTGCTGTTTGCAGCACACACACACACATAGCGATTTTACTGTCTTTATTACAAACATTTTAAAAACGTTTTCAACTTATAAAACTTGTAGAAAATCACAGAGAGTCGCATCAGATGTTTTAATCCCAGTAATGTTCTGTGGACATGTGTGTACATGTTATTATAGAAACATAGTGCCTGTCAATCAATTCGGTGGGCGGAGAAAACCCTGATCCTATGTCTCGTTGCGATGGGCCTCAAAATCACTGTGATTTGAATCCTATTTTAACATCAGGAAATTTAAGAAAAGGACTTACTGTGTTTCTATCACTCCAGCATGACTGTGGACACTATTACACACAGCTCTGTCCAAACAGCTTACAAAAGAGGAGTTTCAACATAACTGCCTTTTTCAAACTGAATAAACGTCTTCCTGCAGGCTTTCTCAAGCCACCACAAAGCTTGACCTCAAACTTTAATATCTAGTTTAGGACAGACAGAAGATTGCTAGTGATGGTTGACCTGGAATAGGGCAGCACATTGTGGACTCAAAACTGGAGGTTGTTTGGTACTCCCTGTTCATCTCCTTATTTAAGTGCTGCACGCCCTGTGCAACTGTAGAGAACATGTAGTCATTATGTCTATTTCACAAGTCTTGACGCGTACTAGTGTTCTCACATTTGATCACGACACGGGAGTCCATCCAATTCAGTGTATCTTCATTTATTTTTACAGCAGATATCCACACGTGCCAATGTCGTCAAAATCCACTCACATACAACTTGTTTGTTCCAGCCTGATGAACTATAACTCCAATATTTCACTTTTACGGTCAAAAGCTTGTGCTCTCCAACTCCTGCACATCACACTAACCACTCACGTGTCTCACCAAAAACGTGCGTACTATCTGCCCCATACTACACACGCGCAGTATTTCAAAGTATATGACATGCAAATAGCAAGAACACAGTATATAACACAAAAACTAACTAGAACAATAAACTATGAAATATGGCTCTTACAGCAACAATTCAAACTAAACTTAGAATAAGACACCTTGACGCTAATAAAACCATGAGAGCTTTGGCACTTCACCAGAGCAGAACATTAAACAAAGAACAGGGTGTCCATCAGGAACAAAACCGCAGCCGCGCCGCAGAAACCCTGCAGATCTGTCGGAGTCTCCAGATACACACACAGCTCCAGTTTCTGCTCTACTTTTGATTTATTATAGTATTATTATTAGTAGTATTACATTATTGATAAATGTCAGAATCAGAGTGCGTTACGGTGCATAAGGGTGTGTTGATGACCACACACATGCACCCAGGTAAGAGCCTGAAATACTACGAGGACTTCACTTTCCGTCCGGATGACATCCTGATCGTCACTTTCCCTAAATCAGGTCAGTCATTAATCGGTCGTTTGTTTTGTCATCATTTGATCATCATTTATATAGCCACAGATGTAGAAGAGGATGATGGAATTATTGATTTTTTTTATTGTGAATGTTACCAACCTCAGACAGTGACGTATGAGAGCCAGTAACTGTAAGAAAGAATGCAATACACACAGATTAGGATCTGCTGCGTTCTGACGCTTTCTTTAATAGATTTGCCCTTTTTTTTTATTAAAGAAACAGCAAATGCAAAACGTTTAGTTGATAACTATTAACATTATTACTTCACAGGTTATGCTTTCTGGACCATTCAAATGACAGTATTATAATTTTCATCCATGAAGTCAATAAACGTAATTAGGCATGGGACGATAACCGTTTTTAAGGTATACCGCGGTTTGGAAAAGTCAAGGTTATCATACCGCCAAAATTTTCTCTAATACCGTTCCTAAGGTATGTGTAAGATTTTTTTATTTACATTTTTTTAACAACAGCATCTCCAGCAGAAAAGATATCTAAAGATGCCATTTTAAATTGTAAATAAATCTGTGCTTTTGACTCTAATGAAGACAGCAGACGTCAATGATTCATTTTTATTATTTAGCCTGGCACGTTTACTGCTCCAAAATATTATAAATGTTTCTCAAAATAAAATATATTGCGTTCAAAGGGGAAAAAACTTTTAGTTTCTTACCCAGACATTTAAAAAGAATATATTTTAGAGCAGTAATCACAATACCGTGATACCGTGATATTTTTATCCGAGGTTATCATACCGTCAGAATCTTATACCGGCCCATGCCTAAATGTAATACCTTAACATTTTCTCTTTATACATTTTAAAGCAGCAATAAACATCTGTATACAATTCAAAACATTTTGTGTTTTACCACCACCATATGACTTCATTTCACACATAAATTTATCTTAATGATACACTTATCTATTTTAGATATGGTGAGGTTTTATACAAAGGAAAATCAGCATCACTAGAGTACAACAACATTACACATTTGATTAAATAAACAATTAATCAAAATCTTCATTTACATATGTATAATGTGTTTAACCCTTACAGACTACCACCATTTTGTGTTTTCCCTTTTCACTTTAACTGCAGTGAGTGACATTAATATAGCACATTATCCAGTTTAACCCGACAAATCTATCAAGATCATACAGGAAATACAGAAAAGTTATTTAGCATCTTTTATTACCACATTATGTTTCTAAAGTATTATGCAGTGTAAACTCTATTACTCAACTTGGAATTGCATAAACTGAATTGCATATAAAGTGCTCGTTTTTAGAACTCAACAATCACATTAACTGCACAACCATCATTTATGATGTTTATGAACCTCTTAATTTTCAATATAAATGAGTATTGGTTTATAAAACCCATTTTACATACCTGTAAGAAAGAATGCAATACACACAGATTAGGATCTGTGCTTTCTTTAATAGCTTTGCCCTTTGACCAGAACATAACTTCCTCATTGCGCTAGTGTAATGCGCCCTCTACAGGCATCTTACCGAACACACTTCAGTTCATATAACAGAACACACATTTAGTTTTTAGGTCTTTTCAAATATAAAACCAAAAGAAAGATAAAAAAAAAATAAATAATTTGGAGTGCCCTATTTTTGCTTAAACTTTTATATTTTACGGTTATGTAGCAGAGGCCAGCTAGTAAGTGCTGTGCAGGTAAACCTCACTGCTCTGACCTCTAAAGGGGCTCTAGCGACAGGCGCTAGAGGCCATGGCCTTTAGCCTCCTTGTTAGAGCGACCGACTCCCATGCGGAAGGTCGCCGGTTCGATACCAGCTCGGAACGGGTTGGGTGGAGAAGGACCGGCGGGGTTGCAGTTACATTTACAGTCTTTTACATGAACTAGGCATGCACCCAAATGAAAATTCTTAGCTGAAACTGAAAAAGAGGAAACCAAGGCTGAAAACTGAAACACTGAAACAAATTATGCCAATTATTAGCACCATTGCATTTATGGCTATAACTGTGTACTAACCTTACTAAAACCAACTCTCAGTGCTTAGCACTGTGGCCTCACAGCAAGAAGGTCGCTGGTTCGAGTCCCGGCTGGGTCAGTTGGTGTTTCTCTGTGGAGTTTGCATGTTCTCCCCGTGTTGGCGTGGGTTTCCTCCGGGTGCTCCGGTTTCCCCCACAGTCCAAACACATGCGCTATAGGGGGGGACTGATGAACTAAACTGGCCGTAGTGTATGAGTGTGTGTGTGTGTGAATGAGAGTGTATGGGTGTTTCCCCAGTACTGGGTTGCTACTGGAAGGGCATCTGCTGTGTAAAACATATGCTGGAATAGTTGTCAGTTCATTCCGCTGCGGTGACCTCTGATGAATAAAGGGACTAAGCCGAAGAAAAATGATCTATCTATCTGTCTGTCTGTCTGTCTGTCTACCTATCTATCTATCTATCTATCTATCTATCTATCTATCTATCTATCTATCTATCTATCTATCTATCTATCTATCTATCTATCTATCTATCTATCTATCTATCTATCTATCTATCTATCTGTCTATCTATCTATCTATCATCTAGCCATCCATCCATCCAACCGTCCATCCATCTATCCATCCATCCGTCCGTCCGTCTATCTATCTATCTATGCATCCATCCATGCATTCATCCGTCCGTCCGTCCGTCTATCTATCCATCCATCCAACCGTCCGTCCGTCCATCCATCCATTCATCCATCCGTTCGTCCATTTGTCTATCTATCCATCCATCCATCCATTCGTCCGTCCTTCTATCTATCCATTCATCCATCCATCCATTCGTCCGTCCTTCTATGTATCCATCCATCCATCCATTCATCCATCCATCCATCCATCCATCCATCCATCCATCTGTCCATCCGTCCGTCCGTCCATGCATTTGTCTATCTATCCAGCCATCCATCCATCCATTTGTCCGTCCGTCCGTCTGTCTATCCATCCATCCATCCGTCCGTCCATCCGTCCGTCCGTCCATCCATTCGTCTATCTATCCATCCATCCAACCATCCATCCATTTGTCCATCCATCCGTCCGTCTATTTATCCATCCATGCATCCATTCGTCCGTCTATCTATCCATCCATCCATCCGTCCATCCATCCGTCCGTCTATCTATCCATCCATCCATTCATCCATTCATCCATCCGTCCGTGCTTCTGTCTGTCCGTCCGTCCATCCATCCATTCGTCTATCTATCCATCCATTCATCCATCCATCCATTCGTCTATATATCCATCTATCCATTCATCCATCCATCCATCTATCTATCTGTCCGTCCGTCCATCCATCCATTCGTCTATCTATCCATCCATCCAACCGTCCATCCATTTGTCCATCCATCCAACCGTCCATCCATCTATCCATCCAGCCATCCATCTATCCGTTCGTCTGTCTGTCTATCTGAGGAATTGATTTTCTATTCAAATATTAAAAATATCTACTACAAATTAGAGAAGTATAAATATACTTAAATATACATGCAAATATTTTAGATTTTGTATATTTTAGCATTTCATGTATTTACATAAATGCACACAATACACAAATATATAAATACAGAGTTATTGTGGATGTTATTACTGTAATCGTGAATAAATGTTTTGCAACACTAATATAAACATGTCAATATTTTTGTTTTGCATATTTTTGTATTTTATGTAAGTTTATATTTATATATAACATAACAGAAGCACACTCGACAAACCCATATATGTTAGGAAAGTAAAGACTTTTATTTTGGGTGTAATTAATTTGCAATTACTCGTTTGGCAGCAATAATATAAATATAATGGCAATATTTTTGTTTTGCATGTTTTTTGTACTTGTACTTTTGTATTTTGTTGTACTTTATGTATATTTGCATTTACATAAACATACACACACACACACACACACACACACATATATTTATATTGTAAATACCAACTTTTATTGTGGATGTGATTAATCGTGTTTATTGCACTAATTTATGTCTAATTTCTATGATTATTATTGTTAACGTGGTCAAATGTTGATGTTTTGTGTTGTGCTTCAGGCACCACATGGATGCAGGAGATCGTCCCCCTGGTAGTGAGCGAGGGCGATCTGACGCCGGTTCTGACGGTGCCCAACTGGGACCGAGTGCCGTGGCTGGAGGAACATCGAGCCATTCTGCTGAGTTTGGAGCAGAGAGCATCGCCACGCATCTTCGCCACTCACTTTCACCACCGGATGATGAACCCGTCCTACTTCAAGATCAAGCCCAGGGTAAACACATGCACATCACTGACAATCACACACTGCACTGCTTTAGTGAACTTCACTGAGATGAGTGTGTGCTCCTCAGGTTCTTTATGTCATGAGGAACCCGAAAGACGTCTTTATTTCTTCATTTCACTTCCATGGGATGGCCTCATTCCTGGTCAACCCGGGAACACAAGATGAGTTCATGGAGAAGTTCCTGGACGGAACCAGTAAGAATTTCAGTATCAATACAAGTTTCCTACTAGCTCAAACAAACCCCTTTTCCTTGTATCTGCTCTATTTTAATGGTCAATACTGTTTGCACAGAGACATTTATAGTTTAACTCTGTTTTTTATTGAAATATATAGGTCAGAAAGCCACAGCATCAGATACATAGAATCATTGGACATCAACTGCTCCCATGTAGTGGCAGAACACAATTTGCTCACATTTTCTTTCTCTCTGAATAAAGTAATACTATTACATATTCTTGCATTAAGGAAAAGAAAAAAGAAAAACACAAAACAAATAAAATAATAATATTAATAGTAATATAGAAAAAAATTACATTATAGATAAAATTAACACATATTAGGCCAAACAACAATACAGAAAACATATAAATACAATATGCAAAGGGTAAAGCAGTAGAGCACAGAGACTTTTAATTTGGAATAAACCCACTCAGGTGCTTCTGATGAACTGTTACACAACGTAAATCAACAAAATCACCATAAATAAATAAAAGTATTTAAGATCTGATTTGATTAGAATGATTTTCTGATTAAGATACAATATAAAGTGTTTTTCACACCTGAAAAGAACATCACAAAACATCAATCTGAGCTGTAATAGATTATTAATCCCTTTAATTAAATTAAAATGGCTTAATGGAGCGTACGCTATGTATTATTCAGACACTAGATGGCGCCAAACAGTCAAAAACGCAAAGCTGACAGAAACAAAGCTGACTGAATGGAGTATACACTAACCTGTGCATTATTCAGACACAAGGTGGCGCCAAATAGTCAAACTTTTCTAGAATTATAGGGTGAAATAATACTACAATACAACACAGTTTACCATACCTGCCAACACTCCCGTTTTTCCCGGGAGTCTCCTGTATTTCAGACCCGTCTTCCTTATTGTTCTGTCTCCCGGTAAACTCCCGGAATCCCCCCCATCCGCCCCCCCGCTCCTCAGCATTTTGGTACAGTCTGGGCTGAAACCTGGTGCTTGTGCCCGTGCTCTTCCGGTCGCGCGCCTCCATCTCCCCAAATCTCTCACCCCTCCCGGCCCGCTCCCCGCTTTTCAGTTCGCGCCAGTGTTGCCAACTTAGCGACTTTTCAGACCCCCCTAGCGACAAATCTAGCGACTTTTTTGTGTGTTACTGGAGATTTTTATAGACTGTCGTTTGTTCATTACTGTACCGTCCCTACTCTTCTCAACGAGCTGCGGGTGACGCCGCCGCCCCTCCCCCATTTCAGAGCACTGACAGGCGGCCCAGTCCTCATACAGCAGCCTCTCCCACCTGCAGCCTGACAGCAGATCACCCCTCTGCGTACCAACGGCAAATGATTTAGCACCGAGAGTGTAAAGGTATTTCCCTTGTACAGTCAAACTGATCTGCTTCTCCTTTATTTTAACAATTTAATTTAATTTATTTTAACAATTTAAGACCGTTTATTGTTCACAATCAGAGATGTTTTAAGTGAGAGTTTCAGAACTTGTCTGAGTATATTACGTCTGAGAGATTACTGCAAATTCACTACACATCTATAATGATATACTGTATTCAAACAGCAATACATTTCATTAAATTGACAAGCTAACATAAAGCGTAGTGCAAATATAAAATACCCCATTTATTTACCATAGGCTGATAAACAAACAGAAACGGTGGAACGTGATGACGTCAGTAATATGCAAATTAGCGTATGACGTAACCCCCCCCCCCATCTCCCGGAATTTACGAACCAAATGTTGGCAGGTATGCAGTTTACTGTAGTAAAAAGTAAAGTATAGTACAGTGTTCATTACAGTTTATCAGTTCACTATGGTTAATACCCAGTATACTGCAGCATTCGTTAACAAAGAGTCATGTTTTATACAGTATAATACAATTAACTATAGTTCAAAACACTATATTTACTATAAAATTACTGTATTATATTTTCATGTGGGAGATTATGTACCATTTCACCCCATCCACATGGTGATATTGTCAGTGTTCATGTCATTTACCACCTTCTTAATTCTTCTTTGCTCTGGGTTGAGTGTTTGTGTGTTTTGATTTCAGTCATGTTTGGCTCCTGGTTTGACCATGTGAAAGGCTGGCTGAATGCTGGAGAACAGGAACACATACTCTACCTCTGCTACGAGGAGATGATCCAGGTGAGTGAACACACAGCTTTAGCTAATTATTAATTTTAGGATGTTTTAACACAAGGCTAACAAATGGCTAACGTGTTTTAATATGTTGCTAACCTTAAACACTGTTATCATGTCTTCACTTTTTTTATCAGTTTGCTAGCTTGATTAGCTTGTCGCAATTGCGTTTTTAGCATGTTTTAACAACTTTTAACATCAATGGTTAGTGTTCAGCATTCTTAAAAATATCTTCTTTTGTATTCAACTGAAGAAAAACACTTACAAAGGTTTTTCATTTTCATTTTTGGGTGGACTATCGCTTTAAATTTGTTTCTCATCCAGGATCTGAAAGCCTCTGTGGAGAAAATCTCCACTTTTCTTGGGAAATCCTTGAGCTCAGAGGTGCTGGAGAAAATCGCAGATCACTGTGTGTTCAAGAACATGAAGCAGAACAAGATGTCCAACTACTCTCTGGTGCCGGAGGAGTTCATGGACCAGAAGAAGTCAGAGTTCCTGAGGAAAGGTAAACACGCATGATAGACAGACAGACAGACAGACAGACAGACAGATAGATAGATAGATAGATAGATAGATAGATAGATAGATAGATAGATAGATAGATAGATAGATAGATAGATAGATAGATAGATAGATAGATAATAGATAGACACTCGCCGGCCACTTTATTAGGTACACCTGTCTCATCTGCTCATTAACGCAAGTTTCTAATCAGCCAATCACATGGCAGCAGCTCAATGCATTTAGGCATGTAGACATGGTCAAGAGGATCTGCTGCAGTTCACAGCGAGCATCAGAATGGGGAAGAAAGGGGATTTAAGAGACTTTGAACGTGGCATGGTTGTTGCTGCCAGACGGGCTGCTCTGAGTATTTCAGAAACTGCTGATCTACTGGGATTTTCACGCACAACCATCTCTAGGGTTTACAGAGAATGGTCCGACAAAGAGGAAATATCCAGTGAGCGGCAGTTCTGTGGGCACAAATGCCTTGTTGATGCCAGAGGTAAGAGGAGAATGGCCAGACTGGTTTCAGCTGATAGAAAGGCAACAGTAACTCAAATAAGCACTCGTTACAACCGAGGTCTGCAGAAGAGCATCTCTGAACACACAACACGTCCAACCTTGAGGCGGATGGGCTACAGCAGCAGAAGACCACACCGGGTGCCACTCCTGTCAGCTAAGAACAGGAAACTGAGGCTACAATTCACACAGGCTCACCAAAACTGGACAAGAGAAGATTGGAGAAACGTTGCCTGGTCTGATGAGTCTCCATTTCTGCTGCCACATTCGGATGCTCGGCTCAGAATTTGGCGTCAGCAACATGAAAGCATGGATCATCCTGCCTTGTATCAGCGGTTCAGGCTGGTGGTGGTGGTGTAATGGTGTGGGGGAGATTTTCTTGGCACACTTTGGGTCCATTAGTACCAATTGAGCATGGTGTCAACGCCACAGCCTACCTGAGTATTGTTGCTGACCATGTCCATCCCTTTATGACCACAGTGTCTCCATCTTCTGATGGCTACTTCCAGCAGGATAACGCACCATGTCATAAAGCGCCAATCATCTCAGACTGGTTTCTTGAACATGACGATGAGTTCACTGTACTCAAATGGCCTCCACAGTCACCAGAGCTCAATCCAATAGAGCACCTTTGGGATGTGGTGGAACGGGAGATTGGCATCATGGATGTGCAGCCGACAAATCTGCAGCAACTGTGTGATGCTATCATGCCAATATGGAGCAAAATATCTGAGGAATATTTCCAGTATCTTGTTGAATCTCTGACACGAAGGATTAAGGCAGTTCTGAAGGCAAAATGGGTCCAACCCGGTACTAGTAAGCTGTACCTAATAAAGTGGCCGGTGAGTGTATATATCATATAGACGTGTTATTCTGTTCATGATGGCGTGTTTTGTTTTATTATTTTGTCAGGAATTGTTGGCGACTGGAAGAATCATTTCAGCACGGCTCAAGAGGAGAAGTTTAATGCTGTTTATCAAGAGAAGATGAAGGATGTGAAGTTCAGCTTTCCATGGGACTGAAAACCACATGTGATCTCTCCTGAGCTGCATATATTCACTGTAACCTTTGGTGCTCGATTACTATATACAGCTTTTTCATCCACTCCAGCATAAGCATTATTCTGCTCAAACTTATTTTATATTCCTCCTTATTATTTTGATTTATGACAGCAGAGTTTAATATGATGTTTATAATAGATGATAACAGTTGTTGTGTATTAATTCCCACAGTAATAGTGATGTTTATCTGTATCACGTCTGCGTTACTGTCAATAAACTTTGAATTAAATATGCTTCATCAACGTGCATTCATTCATTTTCTTTTCGGCTTAGTCTCTTTTTTCATCAGGAGTCACCACAGCGAAATGAACCGCCAACTTATCCAGCATATGATTTACACAGAGGATGCCCTTCCAACTGCAACTCATCACTGGGAAACACCCACACACACTCATACACTACGGCCAGTTTAGTTGATCAATTCCCCTATAGCGCATGTGTTTGGACTGTGGGGGAAACCGGAGCACCCGGAGGAAACCCACACCAACACGGGGAGAACATGCAAACTCCACACAGAAACACCAACTGACCCAGCCGGGACTCAAACGAGCGACCTTGCTGTGAGGCGATCATGCTACCCACTGCGCCACCGTGACACCCTAAATACTTTTTTATATAAAATAATAAATGTTATGTGCTCACATTTTAAATTGCATGCATTTTTGATCTAATAAATGCTTTGTTCACACACACACACACACTTTTTTATTT
>LR812530.1:170000-520000 GCA_903798195.1 Danio kyathit | reverse complement strand
TCAGTGTTAATGAAGATCAGCTGCTTCAGTCCAGCATCTACATTAGCAGGAGGATGATGAACCAGGGGTCCATTTTTCGTACCTCGCTTAAATGATCTAAGATGATTTGGCACATCTGGGATCTGTTAATCTTGATAACTGATCTCTGGCTTAAGCCTCAGTCACACTAGAGTTTGAGCTTGCGAAATTCTGTCGTACGGCGCTGTGAAAAGGGGCGGGATTAAACAAGATGATTAGACGTTTAAAAAGCGAGCGATTGCGCCATGTTTTAAATTTCTGTTCATAGAGGTCATGTTTTGATCCTGGATTGATCTCACGCAGTCAAGTGATGCGATTTCGCAGGTCAGAGTTCACCAAGCTTGAACTTTGCACTGCAAAACTCAATGCATGACCCTGCGTTTCCAGTCTGATGCATTCGCGTGCGTATGAATGGAAGTCTATGGGGAGTAAAGTCCAGTGTGACCACAGCTTTATTTGCTTCTTAAAACAAGTTTGTGAATCAGATTAAAATGTCTGGATGAACTGATCTGAGATCGCCGTGTGTGTTGTGAAGGACAGATGTATCGATCCTTGAAATCATGATCAGCAATGCAGCGATTGGCTGAAGGCACAGCAGCGTAATGACATCATCTGATTAATATTCAATTCTCCATCTGAGCAAAATGACATCAAATTCGTAGTAAACGGTTTGTTAAATATGATGCGCAATTACTTTCCACCTTTGTTGTGAACTGCAGGCGTTGCACTTTCATGTGTCGTGAGTATTTAGCTATTTATTTAGTTTTACATTTTAGATCAGGTTTTCTTTACTATAGTAGCCTCTGCCTATTTTAGTTTCTTAATCGGCGTAAGGAATTTAAATTAATTTTGCATCAAAAAAGCATTTTAATATCAGTAAAGGCGTCTGCAACTTTTGCAAAGCATCAAATCACTGTCATGTTTGCGGTCAAAACATGCATGACTGCGTACAGTATTATTCCTTTATAAAAAACAAACAAACAAAAAACTGTTGAATATTGTTTATGTCTATTATCTTACAGAAACTGTACTAAAGCTGGATCGGCACCTTTAAGTAGTACACATTTGTATCTACAAAATCCATATTAATAAATGTCCTCTTTGATCCCCTTGGGGAGAACCACCCCATTTTGTACTTTTACTTACTTAATTTATATATATATATATACATACAGTTAAAGTCAGAATTATTAGCCCCCCTTTTTATTTTTTCCCCAATTTCTGTTTATCAGAGAGCAGATTTCTTCAGCACATTTCTAATCATAATAGTTTTAATAACTCATCTCTAATAACTGATTTATTTTCTCTTTGTCATGATGACAGTAAATAATATTAGACTAGATATTCTTCAAGACACTTCTATACAGCTTAAAGTGACATTTAAAGGCTTAACTAGGTTAATTAGGGTAACTATGCAGGTTAGGGGAATTAGGCAAGTTATTGTATAATGATGGTTTGTTCTGTAGACTATCGAATAAAAATTAACTTAAAGGGGCTAATAATATTGACCTTAAAATGGTTTTTAAAAATTGAAAACTGCTTTTTATTCTAACCGAAATAAAACAAATAAGACTTTCTCCAGAAGAAAAAATATTATCAGACATACTGTGAAAATTTCCTTGCTTTGTTAAACATCATTTGGGAAATATTTAAAAAAGAAAACAAAATTCAAAGGGGGGCGAATAATTCTGTGTGTATATATATATATATATATATATATATATATATATATATATATATATATATATATATATATATATATATATATGCACACTCAAACATAAATATGATCAATTATTTAATATTACATATGATTAATTATTAATTATTATAAATGTGTATATATATATATATATATATATATATATATATATATATATATATATATATATATATATACACATTTATATATACTTATACTACATTTATTTATACTTTTTTAAAACTATTTTACTTTTTTCCAAAGTGTATATAATCTATAGGTTACTACTGTAAGAAAATATCAGCATTCAGTACATATTTTCAGTATGACCTTTGCTTGAAATGAGCCGATCTAATCCTGTTTATATGAAATAAACCTGCTCCCGAGCGAAACGATCCTGGATCATGTCAAATCGTCAATAACCAATTTCAGCTAATTGAGTAATCCACGTACGAAGAACGGACCCCAGGGTGGACATTTCAGCAAGACAATGCTCCAAAACACAGTCAAGGAGACTCTCAGATGCTTTCAGAGAAAGAAAATCAAGCTGTAGAATGGCCCAGCCAATCACCTGAACCAAATCCAATAGACAGTACAAAATAAAGCTCAGATTTGACAGATGAGACCCACAGTATGGAAAAAATCTATCGTTTCATATTATGCTCTTATTGTTTATATCAGGGTTTTGGTAAGTACATTGTTCACAGTAATATATATTTTTAATAATTTGCAATATTACATGTCAATATTACATGGGGCTTCAGACAGAAACATGAATAACAGCATTGTGAGAAAGTTGCAATGGAGCGTTCATTAACAAAGAAATCTAAATACTATAAATAATATAACATACTTGACTATCGAATGACTTAAAAGCACTATGCTATACCTTTTCTTGTGGGCATCTGTATGCATGATAAATCAGATTAATGAGTGTGTTTTGAAATGTGTGTGTTCCATAATGTTCAATTAAATTCATCTTTACTTCTATAGAGCTTTTACAATGTTGATACACCTGTAATTGCTCAGGCAGTTCAGTATCGCCTTTCAGGAAATGTTGTAATGGTGTGTGTTAATCTCAGATGGAGTCACATGACCCAACGCAGCTGATAGAGAGATAGACGGACACTGTGTACCATAATGACCCTTAACCTGTGTGTGTGTTTGTATGTAAAACAATGTGGTTTGAAATTGTTCACGTTATTTGTTTACAGTATTTGATTAAGTTTGACACCATTTTAAATTGTTATAAATGAGGGATAAAATGTTGATTGTTAAAAATACTTGTTATTATTATGGTTTTATCCTAAACGGTTGATTGTTAAATATACTGCTACCAATATTGCTCTTCACTATTACTGGGTCATTTGTTTTCAAATGTTCTGTTTAATGTGAACATAAATGCTTTGGCAATACATATAGGACATTTCATATGCCAGTTTGAATTGAGAGAGAGAGAGCAAATACACACACACACACACACACACACACACACACACACACACACACTAGATGATTCTAAATGATTCTAAATGAATCATTGTAAATATATTGATTATTATTACAGTTTTTTTCGACTTATTATTATCATTATTATATTTATTTATTTATTTGCACTACTACCATTTACTGTTTACTATTTTTTAAATGCATATATATATAAAACATAATAATAATAATAATAATGATGTTATTGTTATTATTATATTATAAATAAGATGTAATATTATAATATTTGCAATATATAAATAACCTTATAAATGCTTTTGCAATACATTTGTAACATTTGTCAAGCCAATAATGCAATTATTGTATTGAATTAAGTGAGGCAGAGAGAGAGAGGGAGGTAGGGAGGGAGGGAGGGAGGGAGGGAGGGGGGGAGAGAGTGAGCGAACAGGAAAACGAAACCTAAGACTGAAGCTCATACCTAAAACACACACACACCTACCCCGGTGAATAAATGATTGACATGACATCCTGCATCATTGTAGTCTTTTCTCCCAGCCTGTGTGTTCATCCAGCTGATCTCTCTGGGTCCAGATAAGCAGAGGTTGGCTTGTTTTCTAGAAATGAGAGTGAAGCTCTGTTTGTTTCAGTTTTGTTTTTGGTGATTCTCTGCATGTTTTTGGTGAAGGCTGAGATCTGTATTAAACCACACACTGAGCATTAGTGAGTCAATCAGTTTGGACAGTCATTCAGAGCGTGCCAAACACAGGGTAAGACCTGCTCTATACTAATGTCTATTTAATAGCAGTGTTGTTTATGGGTTTATATCTGCTGGATTGTGTTTTGATTCTGTGGGGAATTTATTTGATTCAGTTCTTATTTATTAAAGTGATGTTTTTTTAAACACTGTTGTCAAACCAAACGCAGTATGAGAGTTTTTAGCTTAAATTGTAAATGGTAATTATATATAATCTGTATCTACATAAATATGCCTATAGAAGCTAGCATGGGGTTGAATACAAATAAACATAACACTTCCAGATTTTGAGACACATATTAGAACTTTTTTGTTATTATTATTATTATTATTATTATTAATATTAGTGGAGTATTTTGGAAAATAAACTTGAGTATAAGGTCAGATTGTTAATGCGGTATTTAAGAATGTACAATAACGCAATGAGCAAAGGCTAATATTGTTAATTAATAAAATGCTTTATTAATCAGTCCCTTCAGGGTGTAATGGGGTCATTGTATTTTATATATGTTTATGTTGTATAGGGTTGGGCCGATAGACGATGTCATCGTCCATCATCGATGGCTGATAAACTTCACGATGCTGAGCCGGCATCGTGATCCATCGCCCCGCCCCTCATGTATATTGATATATGACTTATTATTTGCATGTCATCTTAATAGCAATAACGGTCTTTTCATGAGCTGTGTTATATTATACTTATAGCTGCTGTTTGCACTGACAGCATCGTGAGGATTATACAGCACCTCTCACACTTAAAATGTGTAGATTCAGTGGCAAACGCTGTTACCTGTAAACCCCGTCCCACAGACTCTACAGTGAATGGCTTTAGTTATTTTCATAGTGGACTTGAAGCCACTGGAAGTCTTTTATCCACTCTTGGAAAAGTGTAAATGGTGGATTAACATTCAGCACATGATCACTAATAAGATGTGCCATTATTAGTAACTTTAGGTGGTTTCTAAAACTAAATCTGTCAGTGTTATTGTCATTCTCTCATCTTCAGCGCGTCACATTTCCGCGGCTGTTGCTCTTGTCATGTGAAGGCAGAAGGCGTTGACTGAGTGATTGACAGCTGATATCAAACAATCCATTGGCGTTCAGTTCTAGCGCAGTGGGCCAATAGGACGAGCACAAATGCGGGGCAAGCATTGCGGGCTTTTGTACTTCAGCAAGTTCACATAACAGCTGTTTTAATCTGTTCCTGAGTGCTGTGTTTGGTGTCTTTAGGTGCAAAGATGCATCCTGCATAAATGTCTCCTAAATCCGCGCACGCGGTGAGGATTTTGCAGTGAAAACAGGTCGCACAGTAAAAATGTATGCACTAGCACAAATGCTTTCAAATACATATTTTAGGTTGCATAAAATATCAGGCGCAAGTGTGACCAAAACGGTCGAGCTCTAGCATCTTTACTTGTTATTATGTCCTCATAATAATAATAAAATAAGGAAGTTATCATTAATCACAATAAATTACAGTGAACTCCAAACGAACTCTCGTCTCGTCTCCGCCACCAGCTGTGGGGAAAAGCCAATATATAAGGACACAGATCACTCCGCCTGATCATGCCAGAGTCCCGCGGAAAAAAGTGATTGACAGGTGGTAATTTGTGTATAACTTTATTTATTTATGGTTTGGTCATGGGTAAAGCAAAGACCACGTGGGTCAGGTAGTGAAAACGATAGGCTACAATTATTAAATTCGTTATGAATTAATTGATATTTAACAACAAAGACCCCCACCCCGCCTACGACGACGATACCATCGTCCATCGCCGATGTTCACATCAGACAAATTTGTCAACATTGCCCAACCCTAATGTTGTATGATATGATTATATATTAGATAATTTTGTGATTGCTTTTCTCAAAAGTTATGGCTTCAATTCTTGTGTTTGTGTGAAAAATGCACTAAAATCTTGCAAAATATTTCTCTTTTTGATCTCCTGAATATGCTAACCAAGTGTTGTTGATCAGTTTGTAGCACTTCCAGGTATTGAGACACATTTTAAACCTTTGTTTGCTTGCTTGTTATTAAAAAAACGACATTTTACAGCATTTGTTGATCATAATTAAATAATGTTTGTTCTGTTTTTCAGGCGTATATATGGACGACGCTCCTAAGAGAGCGATATGTCAGAAAGTTGTGAAGACCGTGAAGAAGCATCCTCATGGGATTCCTCTGAATAAGCTGGCAGAGATCTTTGCTTTCCGATATAAACAGACTCTGTCACCGGAAGAATTAGGCTTTTCTTCAATGGAAGCTTTTGTGGCTTCTCTGAGCAAGGATCTGCTGGTAGAAGACGCCGTGGTCTTTCACAAGAAAACGAAACTTCTTAAAGGTACCAGTTTTCGGACTTCTGCATCAATTACATACTGGATTATTTATTTTATATTTATTATTTATATTTATTCTGGATCATTATTTATATTTCACTTGCAATTAATAGAAATTGAAATAGATTCGCCCATAAACCTTCGTTCACTATTCCCTACATTACTAGTACTACAGCTATCGTTAGGCAAGGAGAGTGTTTTATTTTTATTTTTTAAGTGCACTTAAAATGTTTAAATTGTTGTTGGTAATGTCCGCACGGTGGCTCAGTGGTAAACTGCTTTCTCCCTCTGATGACACCTACAAAGGGGGAATGTCAATCAAAGTGTTTTTTTTTTATCTAGTCTGATTATAACAAACACAATTAATTCATGTTGACCATTAGAGGCTGGAGATATCCACACACTGCTGACACACAACTGGGTTTAAACCATAGACTGTAAAAGATATGGACGTAGTATCCGTGACGTCACCCATAGGTTTCTGAACACTGCAAAAGAAGCCACAAGTAGGCGCGGCCAACCGTCGCCATTTTGTTAGCGCGTCATCGCACCGAACGCGGCATACCAAATAAGGGCAAAGAGGCGGAGAGTGAGCGGAGCTACAGACGCATGCTGGATTCTCAGCATTTTGCTTAGACCTGGCTTAAAACAGATTTATTACTTTGGGAGAACGCTTAATACTTCATTACCTGTGACTCGTTTGTGTTCTGACCACATGTGCTTGGTTGTACACTATATCAATAAAGTGTTTAGACTTTTAAAAACACTGTTGTAACACATTGAGCCACTAAACATTGTTCTTATGACGTTTTTCGACAGGAGGAAAACGTGAATTACTATCAAACACTTCAGATATAGTCTGTGTTAGTAAATGCAAGGCTGTTTATAAAATCCAGCACTAACACTGTATGACAACGCTTCAGATGACTGTTTTATAGCCTACAGCTAATAATCTGTCAGATTCTGGAGTGCATTACAGCTCTGAAGAACATTATAAATGATAAATGATCTTAAATAAAACAAATACATTTATAGAGATGGTATAGAAGTATATCATTTCACTCACCTGTGAAATGAAGGCAACTTGAACGGTTTGTAAGCACAATTAAATCCACACAGCATGCCATATCATCTGATAATTGCAGGAAATAATTCCAAAAGGCAAATGAAGGTGTAAAGAAACATTAAACAAAACAAATACACGATTTATTTGCCGAGCTCAGCGGCTAATTAGCCAGAATCAGCTGAGGTGACGAGACGGCGAGCAGCGAGGGCTAGCTGTCACTCAAGTGGCCACGCCCTTAATTATGCAAACTTAATATAACCTAATAAAAACGAAACGGATGAGTTATAAAAAATTCACCCCCCTCAGAGTTGTCATAAAGGGTAATCATAGCTATATGCACCAAAGCCAACGTTTGTACCAGGCTGTAAACATGTTTTTATCAGCTGTAAAAATGGCCAATTTACCAATGCAGAAAGAAAGCCCTTGGACTTCATGGAGCCAGCCCCCCAAGGCGAGTCGATGAATTGCAGTTTTAGTTACTTCCGTATTGGCTTCCCGAGGGAGAGCGGGAGGTTGCCGCTTGGTTTAAACCCCTTATTAAAGTGATTTCTGCATAACAGGTGCTCTTTACGTTGTTATTATGATGCTGTCATGTGTTTTACAGGTGAAGACTTTGACAAGAAATGCAGAGAGATTGTGGAGTTGGTGAAAAGCTACCCACAAGGCATTCCTCTTTCCCTAATATCATCATATTATCATACGGCTTATGGGAAAAATTTGAGAAAGAAGGAATTGGGGTTCTCCTCGATTGCCGATTTCATTCAGTCACTCACCCAAGAGCTGTATGTGGAAAATGGACATATTTACTATAAGAGCGCCGATGCTGAAGCTGCAGCTCCTAAAGGTGATTATTTGTCAGCTATATTAGCCCTCCTGTGAAATTATAGATCCTTTATAGATTTGTTTTCAACACATTTTTAAATGTAATAGTTTTAAAAATATTACTGGGAAAATGCTCTTCTTACTTTGATGTTTTTTGTCTCGTTTCTAGTCCAAATATCTACAAACTTTTAAATCAAGAAGCACTTTCTAGACAAGCACAAAATATAGTGTTGTTTTCAGAAATAATGAGTCAGAATTAAGTGAGTTTCTCCTTAAAACAAGAAAATAATCTGAAAATGGGGGAAGAGAAATAATGTCAAAATGAAAAACAAGATTATTTACAAACGCTGATATATTTAGGCGTGTTAGACCACCATCTCCATGCCAGATAAATACGATTCAGCCCCGGACGCCAGATATTTTCAGGAAATGTCTGTTTCTCCAGGTATATGGACAACAAGTCAGCAAAGTTTCCAATACCTAAACCTGTTAACCAGTATTCAACTGAATGAACAGTCTGCTATCAATATAGGAATTGACTGAGAAAACCAGAGAGGAGCAGAAGCAGGAGACGGAGTCATGATGATAAAGAAAGAGCAAAGTTTATTGAATAATCTTAGTTGCGTATGATTGTCTGACCAGGATAAATCCAACAAGTGTTATTATACTACAAGCAACAGCAATGGAAAATTACTGCTTCACAACATTGTCCAGAGACAAAACAGACCTTGAAATGGAGATATTCTCTTATCTCTTACTCATGAAAACAAGTGTCGCTTGAATCCACAGTCATACGATTATAACAATATGGGAAAATAGAAATAATAATGAAGCAATAATTATATTAAAATAGTAATAATAAAATATAAAAAACATAATAAAATGACAAATAATAATCAAATCATTAACTACTGATCAATAAAATGATATAATGAAAATTATGTAAATGACTAATGATCATATGATTAAATTAAACAATTAAATGAAGAATAAATTAATAAAAACAAATCAAAATAAAGCACAACACAAATGAATGGTTGCTTTCCTAAAACAACACACACACACACACAATTTTGCAACAAGGATTCTCAGATCCTTAGTTAGATTCTTCAGGCGGAAGTGACAAACTGCAAGCTTTGGATGTTGACACTACCTGACAGAAGTGTTGTGGTGGATCTCAGCTGTAAGAGCAGCAAATATTAACTCGACTTCTAGTTGATCATGTGTAAAAGTGTCAGAAGGTGGATTTCTCTGCTGAATCATCTGCTGATCTGCATCCCAATCATCACCAATACTGCAGAAGACCTACTGGAACCAGCATGGAGCAAAGATTCTCACAGAAATCAGTCAAGTTTGGTGAAGGAGAAATCATGGTTTGGGGTTATATTCAGTATGGGGGCGTGCGAGAGATCTGCAGAGTGGATGATCAACATCAACAGCCTGAGGTATCAAGACATTTGTGCTGCCCATTACATTACAAACCACAGCAGAGGGACAATTCTCCAGCAGGATAGCGCTGCTTCTCAGACTTCAGCCTCCACATCAAAGATCCTGAAGGCAAAGAAGGTCAAGCTGCTCCAGGATTGGCCAGCCCAGTCACCAGAGATGAACATTATTGAGATGGAGGAGGCGTTGAAAATGAACACAAAGACTCTTGATGAACTCTGGGAGTCCTGCAAGAACGCTTTCTTTGCCATTCCAGATGACTTTATTAATGCGTGATTTGAGTCATTCAGAGATGTATGATGCAGTCCTCCAAGCTCATGATGGAGTCAGACACAATATTCATTCTGTTTCCACTGCAGCAGGACTTTATATTCTATACTGGACATTATTGAAGGTTCAAGACTTTAGTCTAAGCAGAGTCAGAGCTTACTGTCCTAATGAAATCATTCAACATCAAGACATGATCATATTTTATTGTGCTCAAAAAAGCAAAATCTAGAGGCCTTTGCCTTTCATATAAGACACTTCTGACACCAAATGAGCAACTAGAAGTCAAGTTATTATTTGTTGTTACTAAAACTTGGATAGGCCACAAGACTTTTGTCAGGTAGTGTACACCGGGTTTATATCTTCTAAATGTAATATTTGTCGCTGTTTTGTAGCACACTAGACTATAGATATGCTTAAACCTAACATACTGATTCTTAAACATTTAAAACTATTTTAATTTCACCTTTATATGGCCTTGTAATATATACAGACATGTACAATCATGTTGACTATACATTATAGTCAAATTTAGCTACATATATAAAAAAATTTAAGAAAAATGAAAGGGAAAAAACAGAAATAAACTAAAAAATCAGTAACACTTTAGTTTAGCTAACAATTCTCTGTATTAAAAGCCCCATTAACTAACACTACTAGCTTAATAACCTGCTAATTACCTGTTTATTAATAGTTAGTAAGGTCAAAGTTGAGTTTAGGCATTGGGTAGGATCAGGGCTTGACATTAACTTTTTTGATCACCAGCCACTGTGGCTAGTAGTTTTCCAACATTACTAGCCACTCGCCATTTTCACCAGCCACAATTGTATTGTTGGGAAAATATATTTTATATACATAAATATGACTTTGACTAAAATTACTTGATTTAGATGTTGCGTTTTCTCCGCATGCCTCATTCGTTTCACTTTTTGTGTGTCGTGTATGAGCTTGCTAAATGTTCATGAGCAAATGGGTCATGGTTTCATAGTATTACAATTAGATTTTATTTCACATCATTTTCAGAGCTCAAAATGAAGGATTTACCAAATTTATCTCTGACCACACCAAACATGAACAATTAATTATTTCTTAGCCACAAATTTTAAATATGTCAAAACACGCATAATATAGCTGTTTACTATACTTTTTATTTGACAAAACATATGCACAGTCATCTGTCCTGGCTAAAGGTCCCAGATCAGCAGTTAACTACACATAAATGGGGAGCAATCTCTCATTAAAGCAATGTTATTGTAAAAAATGATAATTAAACCACATTACGCAAAAGAAAGCAGGTAAAAAACAAACCGTGTGATAATGAAAGGATTATAACGCACACGGTTAACGTTAGACCCATAAATAATCTGTTCAAATAATGGTGAAAGTGAAAGCAACCGGTGCTGCTTACAAAAAGACAAATCTGGAGCTCTTGAAAGCAGCAGGACTGTGGGTGCATGTTCATCACTTTTTGTCTAGTCTATTTGAAAGAGAACCGATCTCATCAGCTGTGTTTCTGGACACAGTTGCTTCACGCAAGGAAACGAGAGCGCGCACACGTTTTAAACAGTCGCGCGCATCAACTCAGCTGTTAGCGCGAGTGATTATCCTCTCATTCGGTATTCATCTGCTTTTTTATTGCTCACGCGAACGTAATTATTTTTGTCAGTCGTGTTGCTTCTCAATTCTAAGATTGCCTTTGCATGCATATTGGACCATCCTTATTGTCGAACCCTGCTTTTATGAATTATTATCCAGGAAAATTATTTTCAACCAGCCAAAGTGGCTAGTGGGAGTGTCTGTCTTACCCGCCACCACTGAAATCTACCCGCATTTGGCGGGTTGGCGGGTGTTAATGTAAAGCCCTGGTTAGGATTAGTGATGCAGAAAAAGATCATACAATATAACTACTAACAAAAAGTAATATCTTAATAACAGGCAGGTAATAATCTAGTAGTTAGTAGCATGCATTATGACCTAAACTAAAGTTTTACCAAACAAATAATGTGGATAAAAATATAAGAGTTTGTGATCTGCACCATCATCCTCGCCAAATGTGAATGTTTGTTTTTGTATAGTCTCATTGTGATTTATTATCTGTCTGCTATTTGTTTCAGCACCTCTGCACATTGATGGTGTTTTTAAAGATGTCATTGAGCTGGTTGAAGATCATCCAGAAGGCGTTCCTATTAGGAAACTGTCTAATTTCTTCAGTCAGAGGTATCGGAGGAACCTCACAGTGTTAGACGTTGGCTATGAATCAATCGCAGACTTCATTGATTTTCTAAGTGACGAACTATTGGTGGAGAAGGAGAAAATCTTCCATAAGAAGCACAGAAATGCATCTGCAAACCCAACAGCACATGCAAGCCTTGCTCCAGTTACCAAAAAATGCCCTGTGGTTTTGTTTGGAGCTGATTCTGCTGGAGATGTTGAAATAAAGCAGGAGGATCTGATGGATAAAGTTAAAGAGGTTATTAAAAAGTGTCCTGCTGCCAGCCGCTCCATTGCTGAACTGCAGAAGGGATACCGGCTATTATTTGGATCAGAGCTGCCAATAAAGCAATACATGGCGCTGTATGACAACCATACCGCAAAACGAGCCTCTTCCACTCGTCCAGATAGTCAACATCTTGGAAAGAAGTCCACTGAAAGTAAGAGTTTATTCTTTGTTTTAATGTGGGTTATCAAACAAACATCCTCTTCGCTGTTTGTGCAAAAAATGCTTCTCTTATTTAGAGTTTTTGCCTTGATTCTAATCTAGATATCTAAAACAATATTAAACCAAAAGCATTTTCTAGACCAGGAGTTCCCAAACTTTTCCCCCAAAATAACAATTCCAGTTACTCGTGACCTCCGCTATTCTTGGAAGCGGTTATAAACATGTAAATATTGCACACAACGATGCACACACACCAAAATAAACACTATATAAACACTTTATAGTAATATACAATAAACACAAGCATATTGACGACACAAAGTGCAACAGTCTAACAACAAGATACTTTTTTATAGTCATTTATTCATTTGTTTAATTTAATATTAACCTGACATAATGTGACTGGTGGGCACAATGTTTACCGCAAGTCTCCTCTTGGTCTAATTTTGGAGAGCATCACTTGGAGATCATCCTCCATGTTCATTCATAGTCTTTATTTTGAATGTAGCCTATGTAAGTGCCATGAAGTTTAACATTGTGTCGTAAAATCAATCTGCTGCAACTGGCGCTATTGCTGTGTTAATATAACATAATCATAGAGGTCGCAATCCAGTGGAAAAAAATAAACAAATCTAAAGGCTGATGGCTTTTTATTTGCACATTGTTTTTAATATAATTATTAAATACTATTTTGAATCTTCTGAATGTTATGAAAATATAGTAATTCTAATATTTTAATAAAATTTCCTTGATTTTTGGAAGTCGAAATCAAGTGAGTTTAACTTAAAATAAGCAAAATAATCTTGTTTTTGGTTTGAAATAAGTTTATTTTACTTCACTAGCAGATTATTTAACTTGTTTAAAGGAAAAACTCACTTAATTTTAACTTGAAAACAAAACAGTATTATTATTTGTCTAGAAAATGCTTTTGATTTTAGATTATTTAGAAATTTGGACTGGAAACAAGACAAAAAAAAAACTTTTTCCAATGTTAACCATCTGCAAAGTTGTTAATTAATCAAAGTGCATGATAAAGATATATACATTTTAATTGAAAAGTCAACACTATCAAAGTAACTCATTTGCATAATCTCCGCCTCCCCGCGGCATATGAAGACTAATCAAAACATACTTGCCCGGCTGACCAATCAGAGCTGAGTTGGCTTATGGAAAGGGGAGGGGCTTACAGACCTTAAGCTCTGAATTGAATCATATCAAAATCATCCTGATTGTAATATTAAAAGCATTAGGGCTGTGTGATTTGGGGAAAATATCTAATTGCGATTTTCTTTTTGACAGATATTGCGATTTTGAATTACAATTTAATTTAAGCTTCTAGCAGATTTTAATTTTATTCAAGCTTCAGCTCTTAAAAAATGACCTGTTTTTGTTCGGTGTCTGTGACTTTGAAACCAAAATATTCCAATATTAATATTAATATTATCGTCTATTAATGCTTCTGAAGCAGCAGACGCCATCATCACACTTGTCAATGCTTTCTTTTTTTATTGTGGGCGGAGTTCAGTTGCGCAATCTGATTAGGCAGAATGAAAATGTGCTCACTCAATTGGCTAGTTATAAAGCCATGGTCAGATCACAATTTCGGCACGATTTCCTTGACGTAAACATACATTACATTAAACATGCATTTATTTGATTCCTATAGAAGCTCCTGAGACAATTAGCGAGGATGAGAAGAAACCGTTGTCCGTTGTGGTGAATGAACAAGTGGTACGGTCCAAGGCGGGATCCCCTTTGCTTCAGTTTTCCGGTGTAACTGCGCCTGTAATGGCAACCCCTGGAAATCTGTCAGCAAGTGACTTCCCGGTTTTTGGATCCAAGCTTTCCAAAGCTGATAAATTGAAGCTAAAGGAGGGAAAAGGGCCTGTGTTCAGTGAGTCCTACTACAGTCAGGTGAGGGAGGTGCACGGTGCCAATGTGAGGGCAATGGAAGCTTTGCTGGACAATGAAGAGAATGCTGGAAAACGCAGAAAAAACATGAACGCTAATGATGTGAACTGTTTGATTGAAGACGTCTTGAGGGCTCTTGCAACCGAAGGAGAGCACGTCACCATCGACAAGGTTTGTAGTTTATTTTATTGATTTATTTATTTTCATTTTTCAAACAAATCAGAACAAAAACACTTTCAAATGACAAGATAAAAAGAAAAGGACAAACAATATAAATACTAAGGTCACCAGATACAATCTTATTTACATTCATAAGTATTTATACACGCCAATGTTTTCAGCTAAAAACAGGAAACTTTTATGCTTAATTTGTATTTTCTTTGTGGTGAAGGTGATCAGCAGAGTTTGTTCACTTCTGCAAGTGTGCAGCTTGAGGGATATAAACATCGACCCTCGCCGGCATCTTCCAGCACTGCAGGATCTTCAGCGCACGCTCAAGGAGATCAATTTGTATATCGAGGTACACACTTTTACACTAACCACCTTTTTCTGTGGAGTCTTGACATCCCTGCTGGAAAAACAAAACACAATAGAAAACACCACTGCACATACTAATCAATCATTGTAAACTGTCAAATTCTAGCCATCAAAACTTGCACATTTCAATGTTTTAGGATGTATTCCTTTAGAATTTGTTGGTTTTAACATGCCGCCAATATTAGGAAAAAAATACCAGTAGAGATCAATGTTGAGTAATTAAACTAAAACTGTGATTTATTATTAATTACATCGTTTAGGTTGCATTTAAATTACTTTTCTAATTACTATGTTGGAGGATGAGGTATTAAATATAATAAATAGTACTTACAATCCCTATAAATATCAGTGCATAGACAATATAGTTGTTTAAAATGATTTAAATTTGTGGCCTTTTGGCTTTATATTTTAAAAACTCGTAGATCAGGGTTTATATGGGTGCTGGGAATGCTTGAAAATGCTGGAATTCATTCATCTAGGTTTTGCAAGGTCTGAAAAGTGCTTTGATTTTTGATAAAGTGCTTGTAACTGCTTTAAAATGTAATTGTGTTGTTTTCATAAAAAATTGTCTCACTAAATGGTAATAATAAATAACTATAAGATAATTAAATTTGATTAAACACACTATACTACACTATTTACTATACCATGCCACACTATACTATACTGTACCATACTATAATATACTATACCATACCAAAGTATACTATACCATACTATACTATAATATACTATACCATACCACACTATACTCTACCATACTATACTATAATATACTATACCATACCAAAGTATACCATACCAAACTATACCATACCACACTATACTATACCATACTATACTGTACCATACTATAATATACTATACCATACCACACTATACTATACCATACTATACTGTACCATACTATAATATACTATACCATACCACACTATACTATACCATACTATACTGTACCATACTATAATATACTATACCATACCAAAGTACACCATACCAAACTATACCATACCACACTATACTATACTATACTATACTATACCATACTGTACTATACCATACTATACTATACTGTACCATACTATAATATACTATACCATACCAAAGTATACCAAACCAAACTATACAATACCACACTATACTATACCATACTATACTATAATATACTATACCATACCAAAGTATACCATACTATACCACACCACACCACACTATACTATACCATACTGTACTATACTTTAATATACTATACCATACCACACTATACTATACCATACTATACCATACTGTACTATACTATACCATACTATACTGTACCATACTATAATATACTATACCATACCAAAGTATACCATACCAAACTATACCATACCACACTATACTATACCATACTATACTATACTTTAATATACCATACCACACCATACTCTACCACACCACACTATACTATACCATACTGTACTATACTTTAATATACTATACCATACCACACTATACTATACCATACTGTACCTTACTATAATATACTATACCATAATATACCATACCACACTATACTATACTATACCATACCACACTATACTATACCATACTGTACTATACTTTAATATACTATACCATACCACACTATACTATACCATACTGTACCTTACTATAATATACTATACCATAATATACCATACCACACTATACTATACTATACTATACCATACCATATCACACTATACTATACCATACTGTACTATACTTTAATATACTATACCATACCACACTATACTATACCATACTGTACTATACTTTAATATACTATACCATACCACACTATACTATACCATACCACACTATACTATACCATACTGTACTATACTTTAATATACTATACCATACTGTACCTTACTATAATATACTATACCATAATATACCATACCACACTATACTATACTATACTATACTAAACTATACCATTCTGTTCCATACTATAATATACTATACCATACCAAAGTATACCATACTATAACATACCACACTATACTATACCATACTGTACTATACTATAATATACTATACTATATACTATACCATACCACACTATACTATACCATACTATAATATACTATACCACACTATACTATACTATACCATACCACACTATACTATACCATACTGTACTATACTATAATATACTATACTATATACTATACCATACCACACTATACTATACCATACTATAATATACTATACCACACTATACTATACTATACCATACCACACTATACTATACCATACTGTACTATACTTTTTTATACTATACCATACTGTACCTTACTATAATATACTATACCATAATATACCATACCACACTATACTATACTATACTATACCATTCTGTTCCATACTATAATATACTATACCATACCAAAGTATACCATACTATACCATACCACACTATACTATACCATACTGTACTATACTATACTATAATATAATATACTATACTATATAGTATACAATACCACACTATACTATACCATACTATAATATACTATACCACACTATACTGTACCATACCACACTATACTATACCATACCACAATATACTATACAATGCAATGCAATTCTTTACTATACCATACTATACCATACCATGCAATGCTAAATACTACTTAGACAATATAGTTGTTAAAATTATTTAAATTAGAGGCCTTTTAGCTTTATATTTTAAAAACATCATACTTAACTATTTTAATAACACATACTGTAACATTCTTTAGTTAACAAACATAACATAATTAATTATGATTTAACCAACATATGAAAAGTGTATTTGCAGCGTTTCTAAACGGCTTTCAGAAATAATGAGTCAATATTAACTGTGGTTTTCCTTAAAGCAAGCAAGATAATCTGCCAGTGGGGTGAGCTAAATGATCAAGTTTTCACATTGAAATAGCATTATTCTGCTTACCCCACTGGCTGATCGTTTAGCTTGTTTTAAGAAAAAAAAAACACTTTTGACATTTTATTTCTAAAAACAAGACCATGTTTGTTACTTGTCTAGGAAATGCTTCATGATTTATGAATTTTTATATATTTGAACTAGAATCACGACAAAAACTCAAAGAAATAAAAGCATTTTTGGCAGTTTATATTGTATGTTTAATCCCTTTTATCAGTCAACGGAGGCCGTGTCCTCAGTGTGCACACTTTACGAACTCGGACAAGCTCTGGCCAACCTGAAGAACAAGAAGCGCTTTGAGGAGCTGCACCTCGGCCCTCTCTGCAAGATTCCTCTCATCCACCGCATGTTCAGGATCGATGCAAACACTAAAGACGACGACGTGCATCAGATCGCAACCGTCGACATTCTGAGGGTGAGTCTGATTTACACTGCAGTGATGAATGATATATAAGCTTTGGTTGCTTTGAATGGACATGGTCCGCCCACTGTGTTATTTGACTGACAGGTTAACCAACCAATCACATTTCATATTGTGCCGCATCATGTTTAGGGGTGTTGAAGTGTCCAGAATAACAGCCCTTGGTTATTGCTAGAAGGGATACAGCTGTGGACGGAAGTTAACGCAAATTATTTATATTATTTATTAATTTACCCATTAGTTGTTGTTTATTAGTGTCTACCTCTACCCCAACCCTTACAGTAATCTAACAACAGTAATTATGCAGAGTATTATTGATATTATTTATTGAATTACCCATTGAATTGTATTTTATTAACATCTACTCCTAAACCCAACCCACACAGTAATGTAACAACACTAATTATACTGAGTATTATTCATATTGTTGATTAATTACCTATTAAATTGTATTTTATTAACGTCTACCCCACTCCAATCCTTACAGTAATGTAAAAACAGTAATTATACAGAGTATTATTCATAATATTTATTTAATTACCCATTAATTGCTCCGAATGAAGGATTAAAATGGCTCATTTGTTTCTCCTGGACGTGGCATAAATAATAAAGCTATGTAATAATAATAATCATTGTATAGCAAAGCTCTGGCTTCGTGTGGTTGTAGGTAGTCTGAAGTTGGAGGTTAAATCTGCAGTACCAGGTTTGTGATCCATGGTCTACAGCGACACGACTCAATCTCACTTTGGTTTTCTGCTTGTTTTAGAGTCTCAGAATGTACAGGAGGATAAACAAGGTGCCTAGAGTTGACCTTGCGGAGTTCCTGAAGCATCTTGCAGATCAGTACAGCTGCGAGTCTCCTTATGAACTCGGCATCAGGATCCAGAGTCTCGGTCTACCCATTTCGGTAAGATTATCCATTGTTGGGACTAGTGGGCTTTTGCTGTAGAGTTTATTTTGTTGGCGATATTCTCTGATTAGTGGAATGTTTTATTACCATTTGACTAGCTAAATATTTGCTAAATATCTGAATTAATTATATTCCAAATTTGAAGTTGATATCTACAAATATCAGCTTTCAGTAATATTTTGTTTGGACGTGCAGTACCAAACATGACCACAAGAGGCATTTAGTTTCCATTAGTGATCTTATAAGAGTGTTCCCTATGTTTTGAGTAATATAAACTATATATTTTCATAATTTTGACAATATTTGTAAACTAGACATTAAATTCTAAAGTAGTATGGGAAGTTTGGTGATATCTGATTTTAATTTATCCTCTAAAAACCATTAAAAAGCTGTACATGTGGATTGCTGTAGCGAAGTAATGCTTTACTCTGAGTGTTCTTGTTGCAAGTTAATGAAATAAATATTGCTCAGTAATATCTATTAAAATGCAATCTCCAGATATGGAAACTAGACAAGTTACGCTTTCAAATGATATATCGTTTATCATGATTGCTTTAAATTTTGACTACATTATTATGGTTTATAAATGTAACTGTAAATGCTCCCACAGGTTGTATGATGACAGTAAATGTGTTTTTAATCTATTATGTTGTCTACGTAACTTAAACAATTATGAAATATGTATTCGGAAGTCTAAGACCTTTCTAATCATGTACGTATAGTTAGTCTTGATTATATTAGCATTTAATTGCAAAAAAGTGTCGTAAACATAAGCGTCCCAGTGACAAAATGGTGACAATTATGGGCTCTGCATTATTATTAATATTATTTATTATTAAAGTCTGCATTATTTCTTGTGTTTTTAGACGCTGAATAAGGCTTCGGCTGCTGACTACTTGCACATGGAGAGAGCCAAAGAAACCATTCAGAAGGAGATCCAGGAGGAGGTGGAAGCCAAAATTTTCAAAATTAAGAAGACCCTCCTGGACCCAGCGCAGGGACCCATGGTCTTCTCCCACATCGGGAATGCAGAGCTCAGGAAGAAATATGCAGGTATGACGGCCACCGATGCAGTGTTGGAAGTCTTCATCAATTCCGAAGGTGTCTTCAGTAAAAGCATGACGAAGGTAAGAGACTCATAGATCAGGGTTTTATAGGGGTACTGGGAATGCTTGAAAATACTATACCATACTATAATATTCCATGCAGTGATATGCTATACTACATGTTTTACTATACTATGGTATACTATACCACATTATACTATACTACAGTATACTATACCATACTATAATATACCATGCAGTGCTATACTATACTATGGTACACTATACTATACTATACTATGCCATGCAATGCTATATAGTATAGTGTAGTATTGTATACTATACTTTACTGTACTATACTATAACATACCATACCATACTATACTACACTTTAATATGCTATACGGTACTGTACTATACTATACTACACTATACTATACCATACCATGCCATAATATACTGTTATGTTATGCTATATTATACTATGTTATGCTATACTATCCTATATTATACCATACTATACTGTTATGCTATACTATGCCATACTATACTGTGTTATGCTATACTATACTATGCAGTACTATAGAATGGTATACTATACTGTACTATACTATGTTATGTTATGTTTTATTATATTATGCAATACTATAGTATACTATACTATACTGGTATAATATACTGTCCTATATTATACTATACTATACTGGCATGCTATAGTATACTATACCATACTATACTATATTATGCTATAGTCTACCATACTATACTATGTTATGCTGTACTATATCATATTATACTATATCATGTTATGCTATACTCTATTATACTATTATATATAATACTATAACAAGTAGTATAACAAGTACTGTGATGAAGTATGTAAATGTGTAATTTGGCACAGTTGTAAAGTGAAAAATGTGAAAATGCAGCTTTAAAGTGTTTATATTTGACGCTGGATAAGGTGTAGGAACCCTGATAGATGAGGTGAGGAGAATTATCTCCAGTCTGTTGAGAATTATCTCGCTCATCAGACTGGTTTTTCCTGTGGTTTTAATTTTGGCATGTCTGTTTCAATGTTCATTATTCCTATAGGCAGTGTCCTGACCGCAGTAGAACCGCCTGTGTTTGTTCTGCATTCTCAGTGCATTATTAATCAGTAGCTGTGTTTCAATCCACCCATTTTATGTGCAAATTGGACTATTGTATAGAAATGCCAAGATGTGCTTAAGTTTTAAAAAACATATGCACACAACCGAGTAGGATAAACGTTAATCTGATGAGGAAAAAGTGCATCAAAAAAGATATGTGATTTAATTTGAGCAGATGATGTGGTGATCTGTGTGCGATGGGATGCATTAATGCGCAAACCAGCAGAGCATATTAATCAATTCCTAATTTTACCCTTAACTGTATATAAATATTAATATCCCTACTTTGGAGGAATTCGGCTTTGTTGTAGCCAGTTCATTCATGACAATTTACATTTGTTTGGTATTATTTTTATTATTATTATTATTATTATTATTACTAGTATTTATTATATGCATAAATAGATTTGTTTGTAGCCTTATCAATATTCATATTGTTTTATTACCTATTTGCACATCAGTGTAAGATACGGCCCTCAAAGTTTAAATAAAAATACGTCTAAAGCAGCGTGTGTGTTTTTCTGTATATTTCCTCAGACTATTCAGACGTTCCTGTCCACTATAATCCGCGACCGATTAGCCAGAGCTTTATTCCAGCTAGCGATATGCTGTGGCTCTCTGGATGCGCCTCAGGATCTGGTGGCGAAAGAAAAACCTCAGAAAAAAGCAGAGAAAAGGACAGAGGAGACGCCGGCGGAGATGCCCCCCGCTGAAGGTGCTCACTATAATCTATCTAATAAATCTATAATATATGTGTGTGTATTATGTATATGTGATGCACACACATGTATACAAACAATACATATGCATTGCTATTTTAATTTATATATAATTTGTATCATATACATTTATATTTAATAGCAAAATATAAATAAATAAGCATGTTCTCAAATATATGCATGCATGAGTGTATTTATATACTTATTGACTTATTGATGGGCTAAAAGTCAACATGTACACATTCAGTGTGGGACTAGTAATGACTTTACCCTTAGTTAGCTGTACTAACTCTACTGTTTGTGTTTTTGTGTAGATGATGTGAAGAGGTTTTTTCAGGAGTCTGTGTGTAACTCCAAGAGCACACTGACTCTGGTGCATCTCCGCACTCTGGAAAAGCGGATCGCTGAACATTTCCGCTTCAGAGACTTCAGTCAGCTGCAGCAGGGGACATTTCTGGACTTCATCATCAAGAACAAAAAGGTGTGTTTTCCTGCTTGAGCTCATTTATCTTAGGTTTTTCTTTTATCACATCTGTTTTTGGAGCTATTTACACTTGGGCTGTGTCTAGCATTACATGCTTTCCTGCTAGATAGTACGTTAAAAACAGTATGCGAGTAGATATGCATGTATTATAATGTCTATGTAACCCACTTTGCAAGCTTATTGTGATGGTTGGGTTTAGGGTTAGAGTAGGTGTAGGCTTTAATAACACACACACTGTAATGTGTCATTTAATAAATAATATTAATAATTCGCATTTCTAGCGACAACCGCTCGTGCAGGCATTCATTCACAAATCAAAATACTACAAGACAGTAACGCATGCGTGCTAACACATACGTAACGTCAGCATGCATGACATTGAGCTGTGTCTCAAAATGAGCTGTAAGTGTGTGTTGTTGCTTGTGCAGGTCCTGCAGGAGGCTGCAGGGGGCGCCGTCGGCATCGACAGCCAGGATCCAGGATTGAGCGGCTTTAGGCCGTGCAGACAGGACGTTTTTGAGTTCATCAAGCAGTGTGGAGACGGAGACGACAGCAGGGTGTGTAATGTTCGCTCATCACACTACACGCTACCCGTCAAACAATCTTAGCATGCTGCAAATCACAGATCAATCCCATTAATCTTCCTGCACAGATGAACAAACAACCTCATTGTCATGTTTAGTTCATTTCTTAAAGAGACAGTTCACACACAATGCATAATATGCTTTTCTTATTTACAGTTTGTCTCTTGTTTTTAGCCCAAATATCTAAAAATTCTGAAGTCAGGAAGCATTTTCTGGATGAGTAATAAAAATATTGTCTGGTTGTTTAAAAATAATGAGTTAAATTAAGCAAGTTTTTCTTTAAAACAAGCAAAATAATCATGTTGTGCACTAAATAATATCATTTCAAATTATTTTACTTTCCCTATTTCCCATAAGGTTTTATAACCTTGGATTTTGTATTCAGTTATTTATTATTATTATTTTTAATGAATTAATAAAATAATTATTGCCGCTTGCGGGATCAATAAAGTTCTTAAACTATAGTTTTTAATTGTAACAAATGTGTTAAAAAGGTTTAGGCATTTAATAGCAGTTTAGGATTGATTGACAGCTATACCTTAGTCCCGCCCCCAGAGCCAGATGTATCACAGCCAAGCTTATGAGTGTGCGTAAATTTTAACGTAAGTTTATATCCATAAATGTTCATGAACCTGCCATGCGTGTATCGTTGTTTAGAGTTTGCACTCGCCGGTCGGATGTGTTATATGTCACATTGCATGTGCATTGAGCTCATGCTAGCAAAGGAATGTTTATCATTTGTGCACAAGGCGCCGACGCACGTTGTATTAACGAGTTGTTAATAACTAAGTATCATATATGTTATACCGTATATACAGTATCTGCATTATACAGGCAGTGCAGAATTATTAGGCAAATGAGTATTTTGAGCACATCGTCCTCTTTATGCATGTTGTCTTACTCCAAGCTGTATAGGCTCGAAAGCCTACTACCAATTAAGCATATTAGGTGATGTGCATCTCTGTAATGAGAAGGGGTGTGGTCTAATGACATCAACACCCTATATCAGGTGTGCATAATTATTAGGCAACTTCCTTTCCTTTGGCAAAATGGGTCAAAAGAAGGACTTGACAGGCTCCGAAAAGTCAAAAATAGTGAGATATCTTGCAGAGGGATGCAGCACTCTTAAAATTGCCAAGCTTCTGAAGCGTGATCATCCAACAATCAAGCGTTTCATTCAAAATAGTCAACAGGGTCGCAAGAAGCGTCTGGAAAAACCAAACCAAAAACCAAGGCTAAAAACAAACTAAAAACTACTTCCACAAATATTCAGCTTTGATATTAATGAGTTTTTTGGGTTCATTGAGAACATGGTTGTTGTTCAATAATAAAATTAATCCTCAAAAACACAACTTGCCTAATAATTCTGCACTCCCTGTATAGTTGCTATTTAAACAATGTGCATAAAATTTGCAGATATTGTGAGGTGATGCCACGCGCTTAACTGGGTGCAGTAATTATGTAAACATTTATTTAGCAACATATTCTGCTCTAATATTTTGTCTGTAAGTTGATGCTCGCGTATTATGCCATTGTGAACTGATTATTTATATATTTTTATGTTTATTGTAGAAACCACACACATGCATATATTAAAATTCACCCATTAAATACCTCTGACTGGACTCCTGGATTATGTGCATTCTTACCGATGCCCCGTAATGATCCCAATCAAGTCAGAACTAGTGAATACAGTTCAAAACCCTATCAAACTAAATGTCTGTGGATTCTGTGTTTATTTTCAGCAGACTATAATAAATGATCTGATGTGTATTTTGAGCTGAAACGTTACAGACATATTCTGGGGACACAAAAGAGTTCTCTTACATCAGGGGTCACCAATCTCGGTCCTGGAGGGCCAGTGTCCCTGCAGGGTTTAGCTCCAACTTGCCTCAACACACCTGCCTGGGTGTTTCAAGTATACCTAGTAAGACCTTGATTAGCTTGTTCAGGTGTGTTTGATTAGGGTTGGAGCTAAAATCTCCAGGACACTGGCCCTCCAGGACCGAGTTTGGTGACCCCTGTCTTACATCTTGAAAAAGAGGTAAAATAGGAACCCTTTAAAACAGGGGTGTCAAAGTCAATTCCTGGAGGGCCGGAGCCCTGCAGAGTTTAGTTCCAGCCCTGCTTCAACACACCTATCTGTAGGCATCAAACAAGCCTAAAGCACTCAATTAGTTTGATCAGGTGTGTTTAATTAGGGTTGGAACTAAACTGTGCAGAGCTCCGGCCCTCCAGGAACTGGCTTTGACACGTGCTTTAAAAGAAGCAAAATAATCTGCTTATTGGGAGAGTAAAATAATGTTGTTTTCGGCTTTTAGAAATTAAACACCTGTATAGGTTGTTTCCACATGATGTCACTGATGACACGCAAAATTCAGATGGAGGGCAAGATTCTTCTACATAGGAATCGCTATCAGAACATCAACATATTTCTGTTTTATGTTGTTTATAATTGTTTAAACCGGCCAAAATAAGAAATGCCGAACAGCTTTTATAGACTTCCAAAATTTTTAGCTCATAAAGGGGGGAACGTTTAAGAAACTGGCTGAAAAACGAAAGAAAAGGCGGCATGTAATCAGCATTTATTCAATACATCCATGTGTACAAGCTTTTTTTGAATGCGATAATTCATTTGACAGCACTAATAAAGATTATATACAGGCCACACTGTGTGTATAAATATGTTCATGTGTTATATAAAAATCAGATACAAACACCACCACACTTATACAAAATCCAGGAGAATATATTAATGGACTCTGCCATGTAAACGCTGTAATGAAATCTCCATCTTGTTTCGCAATAATCCAAGTCTTTACTGGTGTTTTGGTGGGATAAACAACCGTAACATGAACAGATGTGCAGCAGCGGTGAATGTTTGTTGATGGGAAGTTCATCGACAGAACAAAAAAGAAATGCAACGCTCGCCACAAAACTAGACGTTCATTATTGTGGAGCACTTTTTCCCCCCGTTACAAAAATAAATAAATAATAATGTAGACTACGCGTCCACGCTTTTGTATGATTTCATCTGTTATTTCGTGACGTCTGGAAGATATCCGCATGGTGGAAACTATAGTCATTCATAATAAACATGTTTTTAAAGCACATAGTAAAGTGTGTAAAGTGTGCAGCTCTTTGTTAATGAATGCTACAGAATACTGTAGTACAGTAAACTGATAAACTGTAATCAATACTGTAACATTAGTGTAAACTGTGGTGTATTGTGATGGTGTAACTGAAACCTATTGAATATTACTACAGTTGTGTCGTACCACAGCAACAATGTAATTACTACGACAGTTTAATTCAAGTAATTATCTATAGTATGCTTCCAAACACTATAGTATTTACTGCAGTATTTTTCATGTAACGTAATAGCTTATACAGTAATTATACAGACATTTTTCTGACTCCTAAATGAAGCATGTTTGGTGTTGTGTGTGTTTTGTCAGCTGCCGTTCATCGAGGCGGCTCTGAGGAATCATTACCGCATACGGGACAGTCGTGAGCTGGGTCATGGGCCACTGAGTTTTCTGCTGAACTGCACCCAGAGGCAGAAAGAGCTCAGCGGAGACGCCCTCGCTAGTGCTGTTCGCTACGAGTGTCCACTGCTGCCAGTCACTACAGGGTACTAATAGACAAAACAACACTGACTTACACTGCAAATAATGCTAAACCATACCATAATATGTTATACTACACTATACCATACTATAGCATGCCATAATATACTGTACTATACTATACTGTACTGTAATGTACTGTACTATACTACAGCACGGTATACTATACTATACCGTACTGTAGTATAGTACAGCATGGTATGCTATGCTATACCATACTATACTGCACTATACCATACTATAGCATACCAAACCATACTAAGTTAGGATATGTTATACTATACTGTACTATACTATACTACAGTATACCATACTATAGCATATCATACCATACCATACTATGTCATGTTATACTATACTATACCATACTATATTACAGTATACTATACCATACCATACTATGTCATGTTATACTATACTATACCATACTAGACTATACCATACTATATTACAGTATACTATACCATACCATACTGTCATGTTATACTATACCATACCATATTATACTACACTATACCATACTATAGCATACCATACCATACTGTCATGTTATACTATACCATACTATACCATACTCTACTATACTCTACTATACTTTAGCAAACCATACCATACCATACTGTGTCATGTTATACTATACCATACCATATTATACTATACTATACCATACTATAGCATACCATACTCTACTATACTCTACTTTACTTTAGCAAACCATACCATACCATACTGTCATGTTATACTACACTATATTAAACTGTACCGTACTGTACTATACTATACTATAGCATACCATACCATACTATGTCATGTTATACTATACCATATTATACTACACTGTACCATACTATAGCATACCATACAATACTGTCTTGTTATACTATACCATACCATGTCCATAATAAACTACACTATACCATACTATAGCATACCATACCATACTGTCATGTTATACTACACTATACTATACTATAGCATACCATACTGTCATGTTATACTACACTATACCATACTATACTACACTATACCATACTATAGCATACCATACTATCATGTTTTACTATACTGTACTATACTATACCATACCATACTATGGCATACCATACTATGTCATGTTATGCTATACCATATTATACTATACTACAGTATGCTATACTATACCATACTACACTGCACTATACCATACTATAGCATACCATACTATGTCATGTTATACTATACTATACTACAGTATGCTATACTATACCATACTACACTACACTATACCATACTATACTGCACTATAGCATACCATACTGTCATGTTATACTATACTGTACTATACTATACCATACTATAGCATACCATACTATGTCATGTTATACCATACTATACCACAGTAATAATACCATGCTATGCTATACTATACCATACTACACTACACTATACCATACTATAGCATACCATACTATGTCATGTTATACTATACTATGCTGTTCTATGGTATACTATATTATACCATACTATACTATTCTATACTATATTATGCTATATCATGTTATGCTATACTATACTATAAAATACTATACCAAGTAGTATCTGCTATAATGTGATGAAGTATGTATATGTGTGTAAATATGTCATTTGCCACAGTTGTAAAGTGCTGGGAAAATGTGAAAATGCAGCTGGAAAGTGTTTATTTAAGGTGTAATAATATATGTTTTTGTCTTGTTTCTAGTCCAAATATCTCAAAATTCTTAAATCCAGAAGCATTTAGTCTTGTTTTCCGAAATAATGAGTCAAAATGAAGTGAGTTTTTCATTAAAAAGGCGTCAGTCTGATGGTGTTATTGTGTGTGTTTTTCATCAGTGTGTGTGTGTCAGAGCCGGCGGTGGGTCTGCTTGGTGAGGTGGGTCGAGATCAGGCGATGGCGGCTCTGCTTTCAGCTCCTCTGCTTCAGGATCTGCAGGACTGGAGTCAGTGGCAGCTCGTGTTTCTGCCCAATCACGGCCCTCTGAAGGACTTCATCGACAAATACTGTGGTATGGGCATCAACCAATCAGATTCCAGTGTTAAAGTCAGCATAAAATCTAAATTAGCTTATTTTTGTATCTGTATAGTTGTGGTTTTTATAAGTGATGTATCTATGCACTTCATTATTTTGTAGAAGTTCATTTGCGTCCATAATCTTTAATCAAGTATAATAACCTTCCTTTAGGGCGGGGTTATCAATCATTTAGGGCGATGCTATTAGTCATCTAGTGAGGGCTAGCTGTCCTTTAGGGCAGGGCTATCAGTCCTTTAGGGCGGGGCTATCAGTCGTCCAGGGCAGGGCTATCAGTCATCTAGGGCGGGTCTTTCAGTTCTTTAGGATGTGACTTTCAGTCATCTAGGGCGGAGCACTCAGTCATCTAGGGCGGAGCTATCAATCATCTAGGGCGGAGCTATCAGTCCATTAGTTTGGGGCTATCAATTCTTTAGGATGGGGCTATCAGTCATCTAGAGCGGGGCATTCAGTCATCTAGGGCGAAGCACTCAGACATCTAGGGCGAAGCACTCAGTCATCTAGGGCGGAGCTATCATTCCATTAATTTGGGGCTATCAATTCTTTAGAACGGGGCTATCAGTCATCTAGGTCGGGGCTGTCAGTCATTTAGGGTGGGGCTATCAGGTTTTTAATTAATACAGAGCTATCAGTCCTTTAGGGTGGAGCTATCAGTGCTTTAAGGAAGAGCTGTCAGTTCATTGGGGCGGGGCTGTCAGTCCTTTAGGGTGGAGCTATCAGTATTTTAGGGCGGAGCTCTCAGTGCTTTAAGGAAGAGCTGTCAGTTCTTTGGGGCGGGGCTGTCAGTCTTTTAGGGTGGAGCTATTAATCCTTTAGGGCAGTGCTATTAGTCCAGTAGGGTGTAGCTATTAGTCATTTTGGACGGGGCTGTCAGTAATTTAGGGTAGGGCTATTGTTCATTTACGGTGGGGTTATCAGTAATTTAGGGTGGGACTATCAATAATTTAGGATGGGGCTATCAGTCCTTTAGGGCGGGGCTATCAATAATTTAGGGCGGTGCTATTAGTCCTTTAGGGCAGGGCTATGAGTGCTTTGGGGCGAGGCTAACAGTTCTTTAGGGTGGTGCTATCAGTCCTTGCTTTTCTTGCTTATCTTTGTCCATTTTGTTTGCAATTCCCATCTTCCAACAATCCAATCAGTTCCCAAAGGTCAAAACTATGCACCGTCCTACAAGTCTTTTCCTCTTTATTTTTTTTTCTTCTTTTCCCCCATAAATCATTAAATGAAAAATGAGCATTAACAGCGTCTCTTTATTGGCTCAGGTAAGACAGAGTTGCTTGCTCTGGAAGTTTCTCCCGGCGTTCTGCTGAGAGTCACATCTGAAACCGGAGACAAACACTTCAGTGATGCTGCTCAGGCTCTGGATCCGCTTCTTACCGCCGGACACCTCGTCTCCATGGCAGTGGCTGATGGAATACCAAACACTCCCACTGCGCTCCTGGCCAATCACATGGAGAGTGCGCTGAATGTGGGCGTGGCACAGGAAGGTGGGAGGAGCCTTCACTTATTCAATTACTCACTAGCTGTTTCCATCCAAAGATACACAAAACTGTAATATCGCTTAAAATGTTAGTGAATAAAGCAGCGTTTCCATCCATTGAGAAGCAGAAGAGAATAAACTCCTCAGTTCCTGCTGCTCCTGCACAGATATTACTGAGAGAAGTGTAGTTTGCTGCACTGCAAAAAATAAACATGCCACACACACTGATGAAGCGCATGTGCAGAATTTACTCCCTAAATGTGTTTACTGCAGAGTTTACATGCATTTTTTCTTAAATAAGTTTATGCTACTCAGTTTTGTGTTGAATATTTATGCACATCTTGGCGTTTCCTTTAAGCGTTTTTAACGCAATATTCAAAAATTATTATAAAAATAGGTGGATGGAAACACAGCTGCTCATTCATTAATATACACACATGATGTCTCTTGTAATTAATGAATGTTTGTATTGTCAGAAATCACCCTCGGGGATGATGAGTACTCGTACAGCACCGTGGCTCGGTTTGTGCTGGAGTGCCTCACATTGATTCCTACAAGAATCTGCAAAGAGCTTCTGCAGCAGGTACTCAGTCAAGCTTCACTATACCCTGGTTAAAGAGAAGCAGCCGTCTGTCCATTAGCCATTAGAGTGTTTGAGCTGCTGAAGATAATGTCAGCATAGACTAAGAGAATTATAGATGTTTTTGGATACACAAATTGTGTATTAAAACAGCAACGCTTTTATTAAACAATAATATAATAATAATAACAACAACAAATGTATGCAGTTTATTTCTTTTTTATTGCAGTTTATTTATGCAGTTACATCTAAATAGATTTTTCTTCATGCATCTGATCTTATGTTTCAGGTGTTTCTGGAGCCGCTGTCTAAAGTGCTTGGTCAGGCCAAATCTAAAGCTGTCCTGCTGGATGCAGCGCAAATAAACATCCGATACCTGAATAAACTGCATCAGATGGGGCTTCTGCTGGGCATCACTGAGTGGAGAGCCGACTTTAATAAGAAACTTCATCAGTCGCCGCCTGCTTCTGCTGCTACTGACGCTCCTGTGCAGGACAAGAAGGTTTGAGATTCTTCATATGCAGTATAGTTAATAAAACTCATTTCAAGCAGTCGCACAGTTAATCAAACTAAACACAAAAATGCAATATGGCAGAGTGTGATTATAAAAACAGATTAAGCTTTAAGAACATTAAGACATTAAGAAACTGAGATAGAATTTACAGCTGTAATGCAAAAAATACAATTATAAATAAATACAATTGATTTTTTATGGTGAAATATTGCAGTAGTAGTATTTATTAATTAATTTATTCATTAATATATTTGTCCTTTATTTATTTATTTATTCCTTTATTCTTTTATTTATTCATTTATGTATGTATTTATTTATTTATTTATGTACTGCTTTATGCTTTTATTTATTTATTTATTCATTTATTCCTTTGTTCATTTATTTATTTATTCTTTTATTTGTTTATTTATTTATTCATTTATTTATTTATTCATTCATTTATTGTTTTTTTATTTATTCATTTATGTATTTATTTTTCTTTATTTATGTATTTATTCCTTTATTCTTTTATTTATTTATTTATGTATTTATTCCTTTATTCTTTTATTTATTTATTTATGTATTTATTCTCTTATTCTTTTATTTATTTATTTATTTATTTATGTTTATTCCTTTATTTTTTACATTTTTTAAAATTATTATTTTGTTCATTTATTTATTTATTTATTCTTTCATTTGTTTAGTTATTTATTCATCCATTTATTGTTTTTATTTATTTATTTTATTTATTATTTTATTTATTTATTTATTCATTTTTTTATTCATTCATGTATTGCTTTTATTTATTTAATTATTTATTCATTTATGTATTTATTTCTTTATTCTTTTATTTATTTCTTTATTCCTTTATTCTATTTATTTATTTATTCCTTTGTTTATTTATTTATTCATTTATTCATTTATTTTCTTCATTCATTTATTTATTCATTTATTTGTTTATTTGTTTATTCATTAATTTGTTTATTTATTCATTTATTTGTTTATTTGTTTATTCATTAATTTGTTTATTTATTCATTTATTTGTTCATTTATTTGTTTATTCATTAATTTGTTTATTTATTCATTTATTTATTTGTTTATTTAGTCATTGATTTATTTATATTTTCATTTATTTATTTATTCATTCATTAATTCATAATTATTATTTTATTATTATTAATATTATTACATTTAAAATGACAATTTGTTTTTATTCTTTGACATTTAACATTTTCATGTAATATTATATTTTTGATCCATAGACAATAGTATTGTACTTTACACCTTTAATGAAAAATTACTAAATAATTGAAATGCATCATTATTATTTCAGGGTTTTTTAGTGCTATGTAGTAATACTACTAATAGTAATATTACTAATATTGTATAACCATACTGCTGTATAATTACAAAATGGAAGCATGATCCTTAGAAATATCACAGTTGCTGTCAGTGCTAACACAATGTCGTATAACTCTCCAGTTGTGCTTTAGCAGTAGTTCTGCTCCTGAATGGTGTAGATTCAGAGCTGATGGATGTTTTGTCCGCAGGTTGTGCTGGAAGACTCCATGAGTGACCTTTCTTCAGTGCAGAGTCTGAATGATGTGGAGAATGAGGAGGAAACGGCGCTCAGCTCTTCCTCCAGCAGAGCCAATCAGCAGGGTGAACACATTAATATTCATGTCCCTTCCAAATACGGTCAATAAGGCCATTCATATTCAAGGGGTATTTTATGGGGTAATAAATGAGCATATAAAACCATTTCTGGAAGATTTTTGAACTTACCTTAGCCATATACCTACTATGTCGATATCAGAGACTTATTGAATTAATGCAGTGTATCTTTAATGAAAGTGTATGAGAAAAATAATTGGAAAATACTTTAAATCTACCTGCAATTCCAGAATGAGTCGTATAAATTATTTAAATGAGTATAAGATGAATAAAAAGTGATAAATGTTTAGAAAAATGTGGGTTAAAATTAAAGAATAATAAATAGGTGGTAAAAATGTGCTTGAAACTAAACAATAGACGCCCTGAAAAGTAAATAAATATAAATATATGGTCAAAAAATAAGGTGTACAAAATATAAACTCCTTTCTTTGTTCATTCATATAGACAGTGAAGACGAAGATGCTGACGAAGATGATGATGATGAGGAGCAGATGTATAAGCTGGTATCAGAAGATGAAGACACAGACAGCAGTGAGGAGGACCAGGAGGAGCCGTCTGATGAACCACAGGTGGAGGAAAAAGAAGATGAAGAGGAAGAGAAGCCGAATCCACAGAGAGCCGTCATTGAGGACATCAGGTTCACACTGATTCTCTCTCTGTCCCTCATTTATCAAACACACACACACGTACACTGCAAAACATCCTTGTTTCTCGCCCAAAATTCTGAAATTAAGAAGCATTTTCTAGACAAGCAGAAAGTATAGAAATAATGAGTTAAAATGAAGTGAGTTTTTCCTTAAAACAAGCTAAATATTCTGACAAAGGGGGAAGAGAAATAATCTGATTTTTGCTTTGAGATACCAAGAGTTTATTTAGCTTGCTTCAGATCTGTGAGTATAATATTTTAAGCTGATTTAAACCAAGAAATGATAACGTTTGTAGTGTTTTTTTTTTACATCTTTTTATTGACATTTTTACAATTAAACAACAATTTATATAAAAGATTTAAGAAATAGAAACAAATTGTTTTTGCTCCAGCAGAGCCCACTGCACCCATTATCATACTCATTCATTCATTATCCTTCAGCTTAGTCCCTTATTTATCAGAGGTCACCACAGTGGAATAAACCGCCAGCTATTCCAGCGTATGTTTTACACAGCGGATGCCCTTCTAGCTGCAACCCAGTACTGGGAAACACCCATACACTCTCATATTCACACACACACACACTCATATACTACGGCCAATTTAGTTCATCCAATTGATTTATACAATCTCTAGTTGTTCAATAACACTTGAAATCATTGCTAATGCAGGAAGACGGAGTTCGGTATCGGTGTGGAGCTGAACCAGGAGGGCCAGATTCTGATGGAGAAACAGCAGGCCAGACTGGGCCGCAGTCTACAGCGTCTGTCTGACGAACTCTACAGCAAAGACACACACTTCGTCCTGGAGCTCATTCAGGTTCATTTATTACACTACTGATCAACACTGCAAAAAAGCTTTTCTTACTCAGAGTTTTTGTCTTGTTTTTAGTCCAAATATCTAAAAATACTTAAATAAAAAAGCATTTTTTGGACGATCCAAAAAAAATGTGGTTTTGTTTTAAGAAATGAGTCAAAATTAAGGCAGTTTTTCCTTAGAACAAGCTAAATAATTGGACAACTGAGGCGGAAAATGTCAAAAATAGCTATCGTGTGTCTTTAAGTTATTATTTACAAGATAAAATGTTCCTCAATACACACACAAGCATTATTTTTTTGTTTGCAGATGACCTAATATAACGAGGTTTTATTTTTAAACAATATTAGAAAGTTTATCTTTAGACACAAAATGCACCCTTGATTTTAGAATAGAGTGTAACAAATAGTGTGTAAGTCGACTGGCTCGCCACTGACTGGTACGGTACGGGTAGGTACGGGTCGCCTTTATCAGGCTTGCGTTTCCACTGCTAAAAGGGTACCAATAGTACTCTTTTGGTGAGGGTGGTGTAAGACAGAAACTTGTAGTCAACTCATTTTTGCTCGAGAAAATATAAGTACAGCTGTACGTGTCGCTCACACATCATATGAGCAGCACTTCTCACAAAACTGATGCTTTACACTCATAAATACTTCTGTATAAATGTTCATTACTAACCTTTCTATGAACAAGAGTTGACTGCAGATCAATGACAGTGTAAAATATCCTACTGTAACGTCTGCAGTTATATAAAATAAATAAATAAATGAACATATATGAACACACACAGACCCTTATAGTCTCCGATATGTTATCAATTACAGAAAAACTACACACAGCAGACATTTAGTCCTTATTTAGGTTCAAAACAACACGAAATATAGCCCACAGTGCAAACCTCTCATGATTAAATGTGTGTGTAATCTTCAGCAGCACGTTTCTCCTCTTGTTAGAGAGTAATTCTATCATTCCCAGTTCATAATAGTCCAAAAGGTGATAATAATAGTTAAACATGGCAGTTTGTTCACGTTTGCTGAAAAAATAATGTGCTCCTTTATTTCCGGCTTCTCCTTTGTTTTTTCGCCGTCACTCTCGCGTTTGTCAGTTTCTGACAGGATCAGGTTTCAAAAGCACGTCAATAATCAAGCGCACGCTATTATCATCAGCTCAAGAAGTTTGTTATTTGAGATATAGACAAAGCGAAACCGCTCACGCTTCAGACTGGCTTGTAAAAAAACTACAGGGCACGGGGTAAAATCTGCTTTTTTTTTTGGCTTTGTGGCTGTTCATCAAGACGACGACAAGGTTCGTTTGATACCTGGTCAACCAGGGCTCGGTATTATATGTATATATCATTAGGCTGTAATCTCTCGGCTGTGTATTAAAACATGGTGGCTTCTTTGTTTTCATTCTAGCTTGTTGCGTGAGCTTGTAACGTATCTCTGTAAACCAATAGCGTTCAGCTGCATGTCTAGCTCCGCCTTTTGGTACCCTTTCTCGTGTTTGATACCCTTTCGAAAGGGTGCCGAAAAAGGGGTACGGTTCAGTTCGGTATGCCTTTTGACAGTGGAAACGGCCATAAAAGCGCACCGAACCGTACTGTACCACTCAGTGGAAACGGGCCATATGAGTGTTTTGTGTCTGTGCAGAACGCTGATGATAACAGCTATCCTGACGGCGGAGAGCAGCCGGCGCTAACATTCGTGGTGGAGAAATCATGCATCACTATTCTGAACAACGAATGCGGCTTTGAGGAGAAAAACATCCGAGCGGTCTGTGACGTGGGCAGGAGCACCAAAGGAAAACACAAATACGGCTACATCGGTACTGGAAACGCTCTGTCCAGTTCATATTTATGTTTTGTCTGCCTGTCATTTTTTATTGTATAAACAACTCTGCACTGTTTTGTTATCCAGGGCAAAAGGGCATTGGCTTTAAATCGGTCTTTAAAGTCACAGACTGTCCCGAAATCCACTCCAATGGTTTCCACATTCAGTTCGACAGGGCCAGTGGCCCCATGGGATACATCCTTCCCCATTGGCTTGAGCAGGAGCGGCCTGTGAACCCTGCGGCCAAAGAGATCACAGAGAAGAGGTCAAACACACCCACAAAATACAGAAATATCCATAATTTTGACTGGGGATAAAAAATTATATATATCATATAATGTAATACATATAAGGTCAGTATTATTACACATGCAAAGAAAACAAATCTAATTAGTTTACAAATAAAGTTCTGTGTAATAAAATGAAATGACGCAGAGTAAAGTATTGAACACATGAAGAAAGGGAGGTGTAGCAGTAAAAACATGACAATGACAAAGCAGTAAAAGCCCAGACAGCAGCTGAAATCTCTCAGTAGTTCTTCAGCACCCGTCTGCCCTTCCTCAGTGTAAATGAATATCAGCGGCTTCAGTCCAACATCTACATTAGCAGGAGGATGAAGATCAAACCAGGGTGGACATTTCAGCAAGACAATGATCCAAAACACAGCCAACGAGACTCTCGGATGCTTTCAGAGAAAGAAAATCAAGCTGTAGAATGGCCCAGCCAATCACCTGAACTCAATCCAATAGAGAATACAAATCAAAGCTCGGATTTGATAGACAAAACACACAGAACTATCAAGATTTTTGATTTATTTTTCGTTTTGTTTTATTTTTATGTTTGTATTTTGGGGTTTTTACCAAAATCTGCTTCAATTGCACGTCAGCAGCTCCTTTAGAAATATTATTCCCAGGATAAAAACATGACAATGTGTTCAATACTTATTTTCCCTGCTGTACTATATTTAATGGTTTGGGAATTACTTACTAAACAGAATTACACAAACATATCCAAAACTGAAGTGTGTGTGCATCTTCCGGTCATTTTCTGACTGTAGCACCTTAAAGCGGTTGTGTGTACGTTTTTGGCATAAAATACTAAATATTTTTGCAGATATATATTTTTAAAAACGTGCTAAGTTAACATACTTGTTTAACAATAGCTTATAAAATACACAAGCTGGCAATATTAAAGTGGTTTAAAGCATCTCTTCTATAAATTCTATTCGTCTCCGCTGTTTAAATAAAGAGTTGATTAAAGGATTGTGGCCTGAAAAAAACAAATCGGGGAGAATATATATATATATTTCACTTCATCCATCACCTGAGCTTAGCTGTGTTCATGAAACAGTCTTTTTGTTGTGGGTTTTATCATAGCTGGACTACAAAGATCCATCTTCCCCTGCGGACAGAGAACTACCAGACTAAAAACCTCTTCCATGATGTTCATCCGTCTCTCCTGCTCTTCCTCCATCGCCTTCGCTCCATCTCCATCTTCAACGAGGTCAAGATCTGCATCAACACAGAAACAATACACTGAAACTAAAGTGTTTTATTCAGAGTACATTTTAATGTTGGATTAAGTGAAATATACTGTATGTTTTTTTATTTTAACCTGTTTTATTTAATTAGCCTTAACCCTTGTGTGCTGTTGGGTCATTTTCATCCACTCTAGGCTGATTTTGAGGCTTAATTTACCTACACCTTTCTCTGTGTTTCAGCAAATGGGATGATCTTGGCTGACTAATCTTATTCTGACACATATATTAGGAAAATGCTTTGAAGTTTTGCTAAAACTCAGCAATACACTGTTCAGACTGACTCCCCTTTGGTGATGTTGGTGCTGTTTTTGCTCCATTGACTTCCATTATAATCACATTTATTGATTGTAAAGCCATGACAGCAGATAATCCTGAATTCTTGAGTGCTGCTGGTTTTCCCTGTTGGGATTAAGAGGGACAATCTGTCATTTTACTGTTGATCATCAGTTGCAGTGCAAAAAAAAAGCTTAGTTTCTGGCTTTTATATGGAGTATAGTGTGTGTAAGAGTGTGAGCGAGACCTTTACACACTTACCTTGATATGTGTGAGAAACTCTAAATGCACCCCTCAGCTGTCAGAACACAGTAAACACTGAGTGTATTTCTGCACACACACTATAATCTGCTGTTTTACTCCGCTGAACTCCATATAAAGGCCAGAAACTCGTCAGCACAGTCTGATCTAAAGGGCTCTAAGTCCGAATTTGCCAGGGGTGTAAATAATTTCAGACTTGACTATGTATTTTATCTGTAATTTCATAGTTGTTGTGCACATTTAATCAGCTTTATTTTCCCGTTCTGTTTTAAGGCTGAGAAGCGTCTGGTGTCTATGACGCGGCGGGATTTGAGTCATAATATCCTGGAAGTGTCTCACACTGGAGGAGAAGAGCGCTGGCTGGTGCTCAAGAAGATGCTCTTCCCCAAAAAGGCAAGTCTATATAGTTTGTATAAACTTGATCCATGCAAATGCACCTATAAACTCTCGTGCATGAATATAAGCTTTATGTGTGCATGTATAAACACTCAAATAACACTCGCGCAAACATACAAAAATAAGATTCACAAGCATATATACTTAAAAAAAATGAATTGTCACAACAAGGGACAGTGTGCATCAATCAGGTTATGACAATATGTGAAATCCATCGATAACTGTTATACATATTCTTTTGCAATGCCTTATTTTTAATGTTATCATACAACCATTTAAAAAAACAGTTTTATATTTTTATGCATTATTAATTGCTAATGGTGTCTTTTTATGGTTATAATTGTTTTTGTAGAATTGTGATATTTAATAAATGTTGTACATTTGATCTTGTTTTGCCATGAAATAGCCAGAGAAGCTGATATGGCAGTAATCAGTGGCCCCCTTCAACAAAAAAATTGGTTTATCATCACACGCGCAGACACACAAGCATGCGCACATGCCTGCAGTATGCACCACTGTTTGTAACAGAGCAAAGTTATGACAATATGTGAAATCTATTCAAAAATTCAGTCGCAGTTCAGGAAAAGCTCAAGGCATTGATAATAAAACATAAAGACTGAAATAAGCACACAAACACACACCTATAACTTAAAACAAACAAAAAGAGATGCGTAATTATGGAACAAAATTAATGCCAAAACTATTGAATTAAAAAGCTTGTTGAATAGCACAAACTGAAAAAAATAATACACCGAATTAACAAGTTCTTGCATTTTAATGACTTGAATTCCAGGGTTTGTATTTTTAGGTCCTGAAATTTAACATAGCTGTTTATTTAAGTTGTGAATATTTCAACAAAAAATATTTCAAACACATTTTCATACTTGTAAATTCAATAATTCATATTCAATTTCCAGATTTCACTTACAAAATATTCAATACCCTTTAAAAATACGATGTATAATATTCAAAAGGTCATTTTCAGTTCATTTTATTTCAGTTCAAATATTCGCTTCCATAAATTCAGTGGTTCAAATTCGACTGTTAAAATTCGACATTACATCCGGGAACTGCAGGAAAAGCAATAGATTGCAGATTAAAGATCGCCAGCTGATTTTTCACTAGCAGGTGGAGATGGTATAATGTAAGATTTTTAACCCAGTAAATAGGCGAGAATAGCTTATGTTTTGAGTATCCAACACTCATTTAGCAAAAATGCATCCAGAATCCTAAACCCTGGCGATCTTTAGTCTGCAATCTATTGCTTTTCCTGCAGTTCCCGGATGTAATGTCGAATTTTAACAGTCGAATTTGAACCACTGAATTTATGGAAGCGAATATTTGAACTGAAATAAAATAAACTGAAAATGACCTTTTGAATATTACACTTCGTATTTTTAAAGGGTATTGAATATTTTGTAAGTGAAATCTGGAAATTGAATATGAATTATTGAATTTACAAGTATGAAAATGTGTTTGAAATATTTTTTGTTGAAATATTCACAGCTTAAATAAACAGCTATGTTAAATTTCAGGACCTAAAAATACAAACCCTGGAATTCAAGTCATTAAAATGCAAGAACTTGTTAATTCGGTGTATTATTTTTTTTCAGTTTGTGCTATTCAACAAGCTTTTTAATTCAATAGTTTTGGCATTAATTTTGTTCCATAGTTATTATCCAAAAACCAATAGGAATTGCCAAGCTGCTCTATAGAGAGCTGTACAGGCCTCTAGTGGATAGAGCATGACATTACACAGGGTTTATTTATTAGTCAACCAGATGGTGCTAATCTGCCTCCTCAACATTGTATTTAAACAGCAGTCTCTATTTTAATTAGAAATACTGCCTTAATTAACAAATAATAATAGTAATAAGTAATTTTAAATAATTCCATTGTTTGTAATGGTGAAAAAATTTATATTAATCACTGCATGAATATTCATTTTTTAACCAAATCCTGTCAAAATACAAAAAATCAAAAAGAAAAATATTATTAAACAAAAACAAATTTGAATGATGAAAAAAGATGTATAGATAGATATAGATATTTTTTTCCTTTTATTTTTATGCCAAGTACAAATGCCATTGTTTATACAGAGATACTTATTTAATAAACCCGCTTTAACAAACCCTAAACACACTGCCTAAATAAAGATAGTAAAAAAAAAACTGCAAAATTTTATAAAATAAAAGTAAGAAGACAAAATAAATAATATAATAATATCAAATAAATAAAAAAATTGACAACAATAAAAATTAATTTAATATAATCAATGTAAAAAAATATTATTTTGACAAAATGGAGTGCAAGTGTGATTCTGATTTAAAGTGTGATCTTACGGTGTACTCACACTGGGCAGGGATGTTTTGAAGTGTGCTCAGGCGCGATTGTCACCCCCATAGCCCTCACTCACACTGCATTTTTCACCTTCCGAGCCTGAGCATGCTTCCGTTATCGATGATGCGACTGTTCAGTTTAACAGAACACTCTCGCTCCATACAATGGACATTGCTTTAGTTACAGTGCTCAGCATAATTGAGTATAGCCCATGTTGAAATATTTTTCTCCATTTCTCAGTGAATACAGGCAGTGTATTTTGGTGCATTTAAACAAAACATATTTATTAAATAGATATATTTATTAAAATAATATTTTAGTCACCAAACAAATTTAGAAATAGAAAGATAATACAATTAAATTCAAGCAAAATATTGCAAAAAAAATTTTTTTGCTTCTCTTGATTTTTCCTCTTTTGTAATTTTGTATTTAATATTTTTCTATAGCATATAAATTTGGCTGTATTAGTTTTTGGAGCGTTATCAAAAGTTATTTTGTTAGATAAGCTCCAGATTTGGCTTCAGTGCTGACTAATCTAATGTACAGTTGAAGTCAGAATTGTTAGCCCCCCTTTGAATATTTTTCTATTTTTTAAATATTTCCCAAATGATGTTTAACAGAGCAAGGAAATGTTCACAGTATGTCTGATAATATTTTTTCTTCTGGAGAAAGTCTTATTTGTTTTATTTTGGCTAGAATAAAAGCAGTTTTTAATTTTTTAAAAGCCATTTTAAGGTCAATATTATTAGCCCCTTTAAACTAATTTTTATTCAATAGTCTACAGAGCAAACCATCATTATACAATAACTTGCCTAATTCCCCTAACCTGCCTAGTTACCCTAATTAACCTAGTGAAGCCTTTAAATGTCACTTTAAGCTGTATAGAAGTGTCTTGAAGAATATCTAGTCTAATATTATTTACTGTCATCATGACAAAGAGAAAATAAATCAGTTATTAGAGATGAGTACTGTACTTCAACTGTATATGCACAAATACAGTATTGTAGAGCTTCCTATTAAAAATATGAAATTAAAAGAGAGATTTGTGAGGGGTGCACTTATATATGCTGAGCACTGTGTGCTGTTTTGTGTTATTTTAAGTGGTTTGGGATGCAGTGACACGCAATCAAATATTTTGCCGAACAGATCCAGCACTGTTGAGGCTCATAAATGTTCATGAAGTCCTCGTGCTGCAGGTATTAGGAGGTTTGCTGAAGGTGGAGCTGTTGTGCAGTGAGGGGTTTGTGTCTTTAATAAACTACGACAGTTTGTGTTCGTTGAACAGTAAGAATGATTAATAAATCCATATCAAACAGTCACTTAAAGTGACGTGGCATCTTCAGTTTCGGGCTCAGGCATGCTTTGCACTCACACTACAAGCTAGGGCTGCACAATATATCGTTTCAGCATCGATATCGCAATGTGTGCAATAGTCACACGCAAGATATGCAATGCTGAGTTGACTTTGCAGTGTATTTTTCACATTTGAATATGCAAAACCATAAAGCATGCACTGTTTATTTCACTCTTATCTCTGCTTTATTGCATGCATTTATGCTTGTAGTTTGTTTATTACATTTATGCATGATTCACTCCCCTACAGAATCATCCCAATCAATCAAAATGAATACATCTGATAACACTTTAGGGACCAATTCTCGTTATTAACTAGTTGCTTATTAGCATGCATGGTATAAAGCTATTGGCTGCTTATTAGTGCTTATAATCTACATATTCTGCACGATCTTATTCCACATTCCTAACCCAATACCTTAATATTTATTAATATATTCCTATATTCCTATTCCTAATATATTCCTATTCCTGGCGATCGACCGTCCTGCAGTTTTCAGTTGCAGCCCATATCAAACACACCTGCCTGTAATTATCAAGTGCTCCTCATGTTCTAAATAATTGGTTCAGGTGTGTTTGATCAGGGTTGGAGCTGAAATCAGCTGGAAGGTCGATCGCCAGGAACAGGGTTGAGCACCCCTGGTCTAGTGTGAGTACACCACTATTCTACATCCCTAATCCTACCCAATACCTTAACCACTCTCAATAAGCAGCTAATTAGTAGTTTATTGAGCTAAAAGTCTTAGTTAGTGGTTTGTTAATCGCATGAATTGTACATTAAAATGAAGTGTGAGCATATAATCATATTTGAAATGAAATGTGCACGATAGTGTGAGCTGTGTTGTGTTTTTAGCTGTGCTCTTGCCCTGGTTTAACCTGCTGTTAATGAGTGTGTGTTGTGCTCATGATGCTACGTCTGCTTTATTATCCTGCGTTCGGGGATCTGGACGTTACGCAAGTGTTCCTCTGCTTTTACCTCAGGAGAACCGCATGTTTACACACTTATTCAGACAGGGTGTGTGTGTGTGTGTGTTTCTGCTGTCTGCAGAGATTACTTGAACGTTGTGTTCTCAAACACAGCAGAGACTTTCTGTCTTTTAACATACAATGCATTAAAGGAGACCTATTCTGCCCCTGTCTACGATATGTTAAAAGCGTAAAATGCACAGATAATGTTCTCCAGCTCTCTGAAACTGACCCTTTTAGGCTTTGCACCTAATTGTGGTGTTTTGGTGACTGTCGCTTTAAATGCAAATGAGATTGTGATGTTTTTAAAAAAGGGCGGAGCTACAGTGAGATGTAAAACAGAACTAGCGTTATCTGAGTGAAACTGAAAATATAAAAAAAGAAGTGTCTTTTATTATATATATATTTATAATCAGTCTATAAATGCATCTATAAAGACACAACAAACATTATATTGTATTTTTATTACAATATTAATAAAATTATAGCTACATAATAATAATAATAATAATTATTATTATTATAATAGTGTTATTAATAATTAGCACTTAAAGCCATGCATTTATAAAGGTTATTAGCTATATTATGACTCCCGTTCAGTAGTTATAAGGCTCTTATCAACAATATAAACCATTCATTTGTATACCATGACCAAATTACTAATGAGTCTTTGTAATTATAGCATAGCAGCGTTTTAACATTGCAGACTGCATCTTTATGAATGCGATTATGACTGACTAATTAACACTTATAAATCAGTGTATAATGCATTTTGAACATGCGTGTAGAAAAATTAAATGCATCACTAATAAGCATTAATAACACTATTGTAAGTGTAGCTGTAACTGTCATTATAATGCAGTATAATATTTGTTGTGTTTATAAATGCATTATAGAATGATTATAAATAATTATAAGCAATTCATTATATGCATGAGCATCATAGAAAATTAGTTTTCTTCTTCAAATGCACAAGTATTGCTTTATTATAATAATTAGTTTGTAATATCAATGACATTGCCAAATTACAGTTCACAATGTGTTAAAACCTCAATTAAATGAATAGTTTTGCATTGTTGATAGGAGCCTTATAAATACTGAATGTGGGTCATAATACAGGTTCTAACCTTTATAATCGCATGGCTTTAAGTAATAACACTTATTATTATAAATACTGTATATTATTAATGCTGTGATGCTGGAGTATAATGCATTTTGAACATGCATGTTGAAAAATTAAATGCATCACTAATAAGTATTAATAACACTATTATAAGTGTAGCTATAGCTGTCATTATAATACAGTATAATATTAGCTGTGCTTATAAATGCATTATAGAATGATTATAAATAATTATAAGCAATTCATTATATGCATGAGCATCATAGAAAATTAGTTTTTTTCTTCAAATGCACAAGTATTGCTGAATGTGATATTGTATTGCTGAACACTTGATATCACTTTTTATGAAGCTCATGCTTATAATGAATTATAACTTTATAATCAGTCTGTAAATGCATCTATAAAGACACAACAGACGTTATACTGTATTATAATGGCAGTTATAGCTACATAATAATAACTATTATTATGCACATTATAAAGCACAGATATTTCTTTATAATAATAATATTGTGTTTGGAATATCAGTGTAATTGCAGATTGCAGTGTTAAATCTTCACTTAATGTTTTATTCAGTGCTGTATATTATTAATAGATTACACCAAACACTATATGCTTTGTTTTTTTTTCAGATGCACAGGTGTTGCTTTATGCTTTTAGCTGGTGCTGTGTGTTTTCTGCATGCACACGCTGATCTGTGAATGTGTTTTTCTGCAGATTAAAGACGACGTGGAGTCCACAGAACTGGCTCTGGCCTTTCAGATCCGCAGTTCGTCCTGCGCTGATGTCAAACCACAGAAACAGCCCGTCTTCGCTTTCCTGCCGCTGCGCAGCTTCGGTTTCCGCTTCATCATCCAGGGTTTGACTCTCAATAAAACTAACAACCATAAAAACGTGTGTTGCTTGAAGTGGAGTATAGTTTAAAAACATATACTGGGAAAGTCAGAATTATTCCCCCTCCTGTGAATTTCTTCTTCAAATGTTTCCCAAATGATGTTGAACAGATTCAGGAATTGTTCACATTATTTCCTCTAATATTTTTTCTTCTAGAGAAAGTCTTATCTGTTTTATTTCAGCTAGAATAAAAGCAGTTCTTAATTGTTTTAAAGCCATTTTAAGGTCAATATTATTAGCCCCTTCAGCAATATTAGTTTTGGATTGTCTCCAGAACAAACCACTGTTATACAATGACTTGCCTAATTACCCTAACTTTACCCTAATTACCCTAGTTAAGCCTTTAAATGTCACTTTAAGCTGAATACTAGTCAAATATCTAGTCTAATATTATGTGCTGTCATCATGGGGAAGAGAAAACACATCAGTTATTAGAAATCTGTCTTTCAGATGAGACGTTAAACTGAGCTCTTGACTCTCTGTGCTCATTAATAACCCCATGGCACTTCTGGTAAAAAGTAGGGGTGTAACCCCGGTGTCCTGGCCAAATTCCCTCCATCAGTCCTTACCCATCATGGCCTCCCAAAACATCCTCATCCACTGAATTGGCTTTATCACCATCTCTCCACTCCACTAATATATAGCTGGTGTGTGGTGAAGCACTGGCGCTGTTGTCCTGTGGCTGCCGGAGCATCATCCAAATGAAGCTGCACACTGGTGGTGGTGTGGAGAGACCCCCATCATGATTGTGAAGCACTTTGGGTGTATGGCTATACACAATATAATACGCTATATAAATACACATTACATTACATTAAAAAACTATTATGTTTATAAATGTGTTGAAAGAAAATCTGCTCTCTGTTAAACAGAAATTGGGGAATAAAATATATCGGGGGGCAAATAATTCTGTCCTCAACTGTATATATTTGGAGTATTCAACAAGGCAGCGTTTCTTATTGTCAGTTAAATTATATTTTAGTACTGAAATAAATCAAATGAACTTAATAAAAGACTAATACATGTGATTAAAAACACACTGCTATGACTTAAATTGAACCAACAATATAAGAATAATATATAATTCAAAATACCAACATAATAATGTTAAGCTTGATTTTGTTTTAGTTACTTCTGACATTTCAGATTTTCATTATCAGTACAATACTAAAATAACTAAAACTAATATTTAAAAAAAATCCATATACCTTAATTTTAATCTTAGTAATAAAAAAAAATAATTATGATTATTATTTCTAGTCTAATAAAAGTGGTTGAGTACAAGAAAGTTGCTAAAAATTTCAAGTAAATTTTATTTACATCATTTATTAAACCTGGTTCAACATTGACTAATGCATTATTAAAATCCACAGTGGTGCTGATTTTTCATTAATGTTAACAAAGATGAATAAATACTGTAATGTGTGGTTCACTCATTGTTCATGTTAGTAAACACGTTAACTCTTTGAACCTTATTGTAAAGTGTTACCAAAATATCAATACCCAAATTATTCATTCATTCATTCATTTTCTTTTCAGCTTAGTCCCTTTATTATTCCGGGGTTGCCACAGCGGAATGAACCGCCAACTTATCCAGCACGTTTTTTACGCAGTGGATGCCCTTCCAGCCGCAACCCATCTCTGGGAAACATCCACACACACTCATACACTACGGACAATTTAGCTTACCCAATTCACCCATCACATGTGTTTGGACTGTGTTTGGACTGTGGGGGAAACCGGAGCACCCGGAGGAAACCCATGCGAACGCAGGGAGAACATGCTAACTCCACACTGAAACGCCAACTGACCCAGCCGAGGCTCGAACCAGCGACCTTCTTGCTGTGAGGCGACAGCACTACCTACTGCGCAACTGCGTCGCCAACAAAATTATAATATTAATATAAATATAAAGACACATTTAAAAGCAAACACTCAACAGCAAAATTGTAATTAAAACAGAAATATTCAATCTAATTAAAAAGATTGATGAGCATGCTGTGTTTCTGTGCACAGGGGATTTCGACATCCCTTCCTCCAGAGAGGACGTGGACCGGGACAGTTCCTGGAACCAGTGGCTTCGCTCCGAGATCCCGCAGCTCTTCGTTCAGGCCATGGACGTCTTCAGTGTAAGAGCAGCTTCATCTGCACTGTAGAAGATGGACACGTCGTTAGCTGTGTTTACATCCACATATTCTTTTGCACATTTTGGAATATCGCATAGAAATGTGTTTCCATCTAAATATGCAAATTAGATCTATAAACATTTGCAAATAAACAATGGAAAGTTGCCAAATCCCTGAACACACATTTATATCTGATCAGCATCTGTCAAAAACTACATCACTGAAGCAGAGACTGATGAACACTTTACTCACTAAATCAGTTTACATTGTAGTTTACACACACTTTTATTATCGAATAAAAAGATTATCTTACACATGCAGTACATGGCGCATGCTTTTTTTAATGCACATTTTCAACATTTCCATTCAGCATTTTACATTCTAAAACACACACGACATACATGTGGATGGAAACAAAGCTAATGAAATACCAAGATGTGCCTATATTTTGTAAAGGGAGCTCTTCTAAATGTGTGTGTTAAACAGTGGTGTAAAGTAATTGAGTAAATGGACTTTGTTACTTTACTGAAGTATTTTTTTTGGCTACTTTGTACTTGTACTGAGTATCAAAAATATAAGCAACTTTTACTCTCTACTTGACTACATTTTTGATTGAATATATGTACTCTTTACTCCACTACATTTGAACGGATGCTTACCGTTACTCATTACATTGTAATTGTGCACGACAAGTCGGCATCTTTATCTACCACAGCTAATTTGTTGGGCGGATGAGGCGATATCGCCATCTGCAGGGTGCTGAAGGTACTGTATGCTATTTATGAGCTAAATCATGTGAACATGAATTAGCAGCTTGCCTAATACCGACATGGCTGCAGCCAGTGATGAAGCCGAAGCTTGAATTTATATGCAGTTTACTAAGTTGAAAAATAACAGTGCTCCACTTTGTTTAATTTTAATACAGAGAAAACATCTTAATCAATTGAAAAACTACTCAAAATAAAAATATTGCCCCCCTCTGATGCTGAGAGGTGAATCACGTCTAAGTCAGCTCTGATTTATTTTTCTACGTTTTACTACTTTTTTTTTTTTGTTGATAAATTGTTTGTGTCTTTTTTGAACATTTGAGTTTGACTGAGACTTTTTGTTCTATTTTTTTAATATATTTTGTTCTGCCATTTTATAACATTAAGGTGTTCAATTTAATTTATATATTAGGAAAATTAAACCTTTCTTGGTGTTCTTTGAGCCTACATTCAGTATGAGTAAAATACTTAAGTTCTTTTAAAATCGGATACTTTAATACTTTTACTCAAGTCTTATTGGAATTGGTGACTTGTAACTTGTAATGGAGTAATTTTTACAGTAAGGTATCTGTAATTTTATTCAAGTATGGTTTTCAGGTACTCTTTACACCTCTGGGGTTAAATAAGACAAATAAGAAAGCGTTAATTAAATAAGAAAGCGTCCTTTAGAAAATCTGCATGTAAAATAGAGATCTGTGAGGGGTTTACTCCTTTATTCTGATCATCTCCAATGCTTGTGTGTTCTGTAAACCCCACAGAAACACCCAGAATTCAGTGGACTCTCAGGCCTCTGCTACTTCCTGCAGTTCATTCCTCAGCCCAGCGAAATCCTGGACTTCTTCAACCCGGTGGCCAATCAGATCATCCAGCTGCTGAGGGGGCGGGCCTGCCTTCCTGCCCAAGAGGACCACGGTGAGAACAGCCTCTAAAATCACCTCAACATGAATTCATTCATTCATTTTCTTTTCGGCTTGGTCCCTTTATTAATCAGGGGTCGCCACAGTGGAATGAACCGCCAACTTATCCAGCATATGTTTTACACAGTGGATGCCCTTCCAGCTGCAACCCATCACTGGGAAACACTCTCATTCACACACACACACTAAGGACAATTTAGCTTACCCAATTCCCCTATAGCGCATGTGTTTGGACTGTGGGGGAAACCGGAGCACCCGGAGGAAACTTAAGCCAACACAGGGATAACATGCAAACTCCACACAGAAACGCCAACTGACCCAGCTGAGGCTCGAACCAGTGACCTTCTTGCTGTGAGGCGATTGTGCTACTCACTGCGTCGCCCATCGTTTACATTCATGCTTTTATTATGTAAATAAATAAATAAAAGGACCAACACAGTGGCTCAGTGGTCAGCACTGTGGCCTCACAGCAAGAAGGTCACTGGTTCGAGTCCCGGCTGGGTCAGTCGGGGTTTCTGTGTGGAGTTTGCATGTTCTCCCCATGTTGGCGTGGGTTTCCTTCGGCTTAGTCCCTTATTCATCAGGGGTCGCCACAGTGGAATGAACTGCTAACTATTCCAGCATATGCTTTACACAGCGGATGCCCTTCCAGCTGCAACCCAGTACTGGGAAACACCCATACACACTCATTTACACACACTACCGCCAGTTTAGTTCATCAATTCGCCTATATTAATAATGCACTGGATAATGTTGAACTATGATTAATAAATGCTTTACAAGATTATTTAGACTTGGCTAATGTTAGTAAATACATGAACTAATGGATCATTACTTCAGTGTTGCCTCAATGTGTTGTCTGTGTGTTATTGTCCCAATTCTGAATACCTGTGTTGGTGTGTTATTGAAATGAATGTGCTGTGTGTGTGTTGCAGAGGGCCGTGTGGAGTTCAGGCAGCCGTCGCAGCTGGCCGTGTGTTCGGACCGGCTGATCCAGCAGGTGATTGGTGGACAGGATCTGAGCCGCAGTCTGAGTCTGTGGTATCTGCATCCGGATCTGCAGTGCAGTGTTTCCGGCTCTCTGCTGTCAGCGCTGGGTGTTCATCGCCTCCGAGCTGCAGAAATCCTCACCGTCACCTGCTGCATGGCCAGAGAGCTGCTGCAGCACACACAGACACACAACGGTAACACACCATCAGCACAAACACACACATTACTGAGGCAGTTTCAGCCAATTCCTTCAGATTGACTCCTCTTTGGTGATGTTGGTGCTGTTTTTCCTCCATTGACTTCCATTATAATCACATTTATTGATTGCGAAGCCATGACAGCAAATAATCATGCATTCTTGATCCTGTGATATCCAAGGTTTTGTCCCGGCTCATGCCTAGTTGAGTTTGAATTGAGTGTAAATGTGGGTGTTTGTGTTCAGATGGAGAGCTGGAGAAGCTGGCGCGGCTGCTGGTGTGTATTTTCCGCGCGCTGGAGTCGGAGTATGAGGTGGACGCTCTGCTTCAGTCCATCAGAGATGTTCCCATGATTCCTCTGGCTGACGGGAGTGTAGTTTCTCTGAGCTCAGAGGGAGTTTTCTTCCCGCTCGATGACGTCACGCAAGCTCACGCAGGTGATCATCAATACACACAACACCTAAACATGCTTGAAGACAGAAGCAGTCTGAGTGGTTTTAAAAGGTCAAAGTTTCTCATGTCGGAAAACATTGTCATTTTCTCAAAATATGCATTTCATTTTGGAATCATCCCAGTCACTTGCCTAGTTTCCAAACGAATCATTTGAGTCAGCGATTCACTAATCAATCAATCAATCAATCAATCAAAACAGTCACTTGCCTAGTTTCCGAACGAATCATTTGAGTCAGTGATTCACTAATCAATCAATCAATCAAAACAGTCACTTGCCTAGTTTCCAAAGGAATCATTTGAGTCAGCGATTCACTAATCAATCAATCAATCAATCAATCAAAACAGTCACTTGCCTAGTTTCCGAACGAATCATTTGAGTCAGTGATTCACTAATCAATCAATCAATCAATCAAAACAGTCACTTGCCTAGTTTCCAAACTAATCATTTGAGTCAGTGATTCACTAATCAATCAATCAATCAAAACAGTCACTTGCCTAGTTTCCGAACGAATCATTTGAGTCAGCGATTCACTAATCAATCAATCAATCAATCAAAACAGTCACTTGCCTAGTTTCCAAACTAATCATTTGAGTCAGTGATTCACTAATCAATCAATCAATCAAAACAGCAACTTGCCTAGTTTCCAAACGAATCATTTGAGTCAGCGATTCACTAATCAATCAATCAATCAATCAAAACAGTAACTTGCCTAGTTTCCAAACGAATCATTTGAGTCAGCGATTCACTAAATCAATCAATCAAAACAGTCACTTGCCTAGTTTCCAAACGAATCATTTGAGTCAGCGATTCACTAATCAATCAATCAATCAAAACAGTCACTTGCCTAGTTTCCAAACGAATCATTTGAGTCAGCGATTCACTAAATCAATCAATCAAAACAGTCACTTGCCTAGTTTCCAAACGAATCATTTGAGTCAGCGATTCACTAAATCAATCAATCAAAACAGTCACTTGCCTAGTTTCCAAACGAATCATTTGAGTCAGCGATTCACTAAATCAATCAATCAAAACAGTCACTTGCCTAGTTTCCAAACGAATCATTTGAGTCAGCAATTCACTGATCAATCAATCACTCAATCAAAACAGTCACTTGCCTAGTTTGCGAAATAATCATTTGAGTCAGCGATTCACTAATCAATCAATCAATCAATCCAAACAGTCACTTGCCTAGTTTGCGAAGGAATCATTTGAGTCAGCGATTCACTAATCAATCAATCAATCAATCAAAACAGTAACTTGCCTAGTTTGCGAAGGAATCATTTGAGTCAGTGATTCACTAATCAATCAATCAAAACAGTCACTTGCCTAGTTTGCGAAGGAATCATTTGAGTCAGTGATTCACTAATCAATCAATCAAAACAGTCACTTGCCTAGTTTGCGAAGGAATCATTTGAGTCAGTGATTCACTAATCAATCAATCAAAACAGTCACTTGCCTAGTTTGCGAAGGAATCATTTGAGTCAGCGATTCACTAATTAATCAATCAAAAGCAAATCAAAACAGTCACTTTTTTAGTTTCTAAATGAATCAGCATTTTAAATGAATCGTTTGAAGGATTCAATGACTCACTCTTTAAAACAGGGATTTGCACACCTGCTGATGGTTTTAGTATCATATTTATATATTATAATCAGCTAAATATCTGGTAATTATGACATAAAAAAACAAACATACAATTAAAAATGAACAAAAATCAGTTTCTGAATGAATCATTTGAGTCTTTAACCAATAAAGTCTTGCATGTTTTGAATGAATCGCTTGAATGATTTAATGAATCACTCTTTAAAACAGGGATTTGCACACCTGCTGGCAGTTTCAATATTTATTTATATGTTATAACACACATATCAGTTAATTATTGAAAATATAGAGATAACCCCGTTTTCATTATCACTCTGAATCAGTCATTCAGAATCAGAAATGAACGAATCTCCATCATCGGCTCGTTTTCTGAGTCACACATCAGAAAGAGCCACAATTTGCGTCATTCCTTTAAATAAATAAGGGCTGATTTTGTGAATGAGGCCCAAGCTGCAGATGCATTTATCTCCTGAAGTATTTACACTCTCCTGTTAACCTCAGCTTCCTGAAGCTCTGACAAATGACCCGTTTTCCTCATCCGGCTGATGTCAGATCAGTCATGTGAGGTTTGTCCTCATGAATTCCAGCATGTGTGTGTGTGTGTGTGTGTGTCAGGTCGGGTGCAGCTGGATGAATTAAACATCAGCATTAGGGAAGTGGGTCACACAGCTGCACGTAGTCTAGTTTGCTGTAGTGAATATACTGCGATGTTTCTCGTGCTAACAACACATCCTATAAACACTCGTGTACTAATAAGCAGCAGTTTAGTTATCATAAATAAGCACAATCACTAATGTGTACAATATGCATCTACATGTAAATAAGAGCATCCTCAAAGAACACTTCGTAGGCCTGAACGATTAAACTTAATCTAATTGCAATTTTTTATTTACATTTTTTTATAATAGTAATATATATATATGTGTGTATGTGTATATTTTTTGTCTGCAGACCTGCAGGCGCTCTATCAGGACCTGAACACGGTGGATCGGCGGCTGCTGCAGAGTCTGGATGCTCTGGGGAACTCTCAGGTGCGGGAGCTGCTGCACCGGCTGGACGTCCACGAGCTGGAGCCACAGCAGGTCCTGGATCAGCACATATACCCACAGCTGAGGAGCGGAGACTGGCAGGTCAGAGCGCCAGCAGGACTTGAACCTGCAACTTTCACATTCTCATAAAGACACTCACACAGCACCTGCAACCTTCACACCCTTATAAGGACACACAAACACCAGGGGGACTCGAACCCGCAACCTTCACACTCTTATAAAGACACACACACTAGCAGGACTCGAACATGCAACCTTCACAATCTCATAAAGACACACAAACACCAGGGAGACTCAAACCTGCAACCTTCACATGCTCAAAGACACACAAACACCAGGGGGACCCGAACCCGCAACCTTCACACTCTTCTAAAGACACACACACTAGCAGGACTCGAACACGCAACCTTCACAATCTCATGAAGACACACAAACACCAGGGGGACTCAAACCTGCATCCGTCACACAGTTATAAAGACACACAACACAAGCGGGACTCGAACCTGCAACCTTCACACACTATTAAAGACACACATCACCAGCAGGACGCGAATCTGCAACTTTTACACAGTCATAAAGACACACACACACACCAGCTAGACTCAAACCTACAACGTTCACACATTCATAAAGACACAAACCAGTGGGATTTGAACCTGCAACCTTCACACAGTCAAAAAGTCTTACAGACACGAGCTAGACCTCGAACCTGCAACCTTCACACAGTCATAAAGACGCACAACATCAGCGGGACTCGAACCTGCAACCTTCACACAGTCATAAAGACTCACAGACACCAGAGACTCGAACTTGCAACCTTCACATAGTCATAAAGACACACAACATCAGCGGGACTCGAACCTGCAACCTTCACACAGTCATAAAGACTCACAGACACCAGAGACTCGAACTTGCAACCTACACAGTCATAAAGACACAAACACACACCAGCGGGACTCAAACCTACAACCTTCACACAGTCATAAGACACACACGAACCAGTGGGATTTCAACCTGCAACCTTCACACAGTCTTAAGAGACACACAACACTAGCGGGACTCGAACCTGCAACCTTCACACACTCATAAAGACACACACACAACACTAGCAGTGCACGAACCTGCAACCTTCACACACTCATAAAGACACAGCACCAGCAGGATGCAAACCTGCAATTTTAAACAGTCATAAAGACTCACAGACACCAGAGACTCGAACTTGCAACCTTCACACAGTCATAAAGACACGCAACATCAGCGGGACTCGAACCTGCAACCCTGACACAGTCTTAAAGACTCACAGACACCAGAGACTCGAACTTGCAACCTACACATAGTCATAAAGACACACACAAACCAGTGGGATTTGAACCTGCAACCTTCACACAGTCAAAAAGTCTCATAGACACGAGCTAGACTCGAACCTGCAACCTTCACAAAGACATAAAGACACACACACCAGTGGGACTCGAACTACAACCTTCGCACAGTCAAAAGACGCGCAAGAACCAGTGGGATTTCAACCTGCAACCTTCACACAGTCATGAAGACACACACACAACACTAGCGGGACTCGAATCTGCAATTTTAAACGGTCATAAAGACTCACAGACACGAGCTAGACTCGAACCTGCAACCTTCACACAGTCATAAAGACACGCAACATCAGCGGGACTCGAACCTGCAACCCTGACACAGTCTTAAAGACTCACAGACACCAGAGACTCGAACTTGCAACCTACACATAGTCATAAAGACACACAACACACCAGCGGGACTCGAACCTACAACCTTCGCACAGTCATAAAGACACACACCTGCAGGACTCAAACCTGCAACCTTCACACACTCATAAAGACTCACAACACCAGCAGGATGCGTACCTGCAACCTTAAACAGTCATAAAGACTCACAGACACCAGAGACTAGAACTTGCAACCTTCACACAGTCATAAAGACACACACACACACCCCAGCTGGACTCAAACCTACAATCTTCACACAGTCATAAAGACACAAACCAGTGGGATTTGAACCTGCAACCTTCACACAGTCAAAAAGTCTCACAGACACCAGCTAGACTCGAACCTACAACCTTTACACATTCATAAAGACACACAAAAACCAGTGGGATTCGAACCTTAACCTTTATACAGTTATAAAGACGTACACGCACCTGCTGGACTCGAACCTGCAACCTTCACAGTCATAAAGAGACACACAACACCAGTGGGACTCAAACCTACAGCCTTCACACAGTCATAAAGACACACACACCAGCGGGACTTGAACCTGCAACCTTGAAGCAGTCATAAAGACACACACACACACACCAGTGGGACTTGAACCTGCAGCCTTCACACAGTCATAAAGACACACACACACACATACACCAGTGGGACTCGAACCTGCAACCTTCACACAGTCATAAAGACACACACACACACACCAGTGGGACTCGAACCTGCAACCTTCACACAGTGATAAAGACACACACATACACCAGTGGGACTCGAACCTGCAACCTTCACACAGTGATAAAGACACACACACACACCAGTGGGACTTGAACCTGCAGCCTTCACACAGTCATAAAGACACACACACACACACACACCAGTGGGACTCGAACCTGCAACCTTCACACAGTGATAAAGACACACACATACACCAGTGGGACTCGAACCTGCAACCTTCACACAGTCATAAAGACACACACACACACACACACACACACACACACATTAGCGGGACTCGAACCTGCAACCTTGAAGCAGTCATGTAGACACACACACACCTCCAGGACTCGAACCTGAAACCTTCACACACTCATAAATACACAACACCAGCGGGACTCAAACCTGCAACCTTCACACAGTCATAAAGACACACACACCAGTGGGACTCGAACCTGCAACCCTCACACAGTCATAAAGACACACACACACACACATACACCAGTGGGACTCGAACCTGCAACCTTCACACAGTCATAAAGACACACACACGCACACCAGTGGGACTCGAACCTGCAACCTTCATACAGTGATAGACACACACATACACCAGTGGGACTCGAACCTGCAGCCTTCACACAGTCATAAAGACACACACACACCTCCAGGACTCGAACCTGAAACCTTCACACACTCATAAATACACAACACCAGCGGGACTCAAACCTGCAACCTTCACACAGTCATAAAGACACACACACCAGTGGGACTCGAACCTGCAACCCTCACACAGTCATAAAGACACACACACACACATACACCAGTGGGACTCGAACCTGCAGCCTTCACACAGTCATAAAGACACACACACACACATACACCAGTGGGACTCAAACCTGCAACCTTCACACAGTCATAAAGACACACACACACACCAGTGGGACTCGAACCTGCAACCTTCACACAGTGATAAAGACACACACATACTCCAGTGGGACTCGAACCTGCAACCTTCACACAGTCATAAAGACACACACACACACACACACACACACACACACATTAGCGGGACTCGAACCTGCAACCTTGAAGCAGTCATATAGACACACACACACACACACACACACCTGCAGGACTCGAACCTGAAACCTTCACACACTCATAAATACACAACACCAGCGGGACTCAAACCTGCAACCTTCACACAGTCATAAAGACACACACACCAGTGGGACTCGAACCTGCAACCCTCACACAGTCATAAAGACACACACACACACCAGTGGGACTCGAACCTGCAACCTTCACACAGTCATAAAGACACACACACACACACACACACACACCAGCGGGACTCGAACCTGCAGCCTTGAAGCAGTCATATAGACACACACACACACACACCTGCAGGACTCGAACCTGAAACCTTCACACACTCATAAAGACACAACACCAGCGGGACTCGAACCTGCAACCTTCACAGTCATAAAGACACACACACACACACACACACCAGCGGGACTCGAACCTGCAACCTTGAAGCAGTCATATAGACACACACACACCTGCAGGACTCGAACCGGAAACCTTCACACACTCATAAAGACACACAACACCAGCAGGACGCGAACCTGCAACCTTGAAGCAGTCATATAGACACACGCACACACCAGCGGGACTCGAACCTCCAAAGCAGCACACACAACACTATCAGTTGCATCATGTGACTGTGACTGGCGTTCATGTTGAGTGGTCTGTGTCTGCAGAAAAAGCCGCAGGGGATTGTGGTCAGTTACCTGGTGTTCATCAAGCTTCACGCTCAGGATCAGGAGATCAGGAGTCTCGCCGCACACGCCCCAGTGCTGACCAATCAGGGCTTCCGCTGTCCCGCAGAGCACAGAATACACTTCAGCAGAGACTACGAGAACATCCACCTGCCCAGCGTACTCCCAGGTAAACACCACTGCACTGCTCACTTTAACCCTAGTGTTGATTTATAATTCAGTATACACTATTACGTCCTTCGGGTCAAACGTTCACTAAACCTCTACAATAAAGCAGATCAGTTTAATTTCAGTCCTCAAATCTGTTCTGCACGAAGAAACAAGCTGATCTGTGCATGTGTTCCCTCATCAGTGTGTAGTATTTCAGCAGTGTTCACTCAGTAGACAACACTCCACTCTCACTGCAGTAAAGGAGGGATTTTATCATGATTAAAGCACCTGCAGAAGTGGAGAAAGTGTTCAAGACAGTATTTATAGCAGTTAAAGCAGGAGCTTCTTATTGCCGTCTTATAGGATGACGAGGAGAGAGTAAAGTAAGTGCACTAAACTTTTAATTGATGCAATTATGACCAATTCTCAAGTGCACCAAACCTGCAGGCGGATCTGAATGGGTCATTGTAATGCTCGTAGTCATTTTCATGGTTGTTGATGGACTACAGTAATTTATTGTCCTCAGAGATGAAGCGCTGAACTGAGAGTGTTTTGTGTGGATTTACTAAAGCGTGAGATGTGTGTGTGTGACGTTACGCAACGGGCCGGCGTGAGCTCCAAACCTTTATGAGTTTCTTTCTTCCGTTGAACACAAAAGAAGATATTTTGAAGAATGTTGAAAATCTGTAACCACTGACTTCTATAATATTCGTTTTTCCTAATATGGAAGTCAATGGTTACAGGTTTCCAACATTCTTCAAAATATCTACTTTTGCGTGCATTCATTTATTTTATTTTCGGCTTAGTCCCTTTATTAATCAGCGGTCGCCACAGCGGAATGAACCGCCAACTTATCCAGCATATGTTTTACACAGCGGATGCCCTTCCAGCTGCAACCCATCACTGGGAAACACCCATATACACTCATTCACAATCATACTTAGCTTAGCCAATTCACCTATAGTGCATGTTTGGACTGCGGTGGAAACCGGAGCACCCAGGGAACATGCAAACTCCACACAGAAATGCCAACTGGTCCAGCCAGGACTCGAACCAGAGACCTTCTTGCTGTGAGGCGACAGTGCTACCCACTGTGCCACCATGCCGCCCCAGGAAAAAAAAAAAGTACTTTGTCTTTGTAAACACACACACACGCACTCTCACACACAGACACACACACTGATGTTGTGCTCCTCCTGCAGGTGTGCAGTGGCTGCTGGTGGACTCCTGTTACCTGCGTGCGGACGCAGACGTGAGCGGCTGGAGGAACGTCTTCACCGCGCTCGGGGTTCGAGACCTGCTGATCTTCAGGAAGGAGAAGCGCACGTTCACCACTGCGCAACTGGTGTGTGTGTGTGTGTGTGTGTGTGAGCTTTCTTTGCCATTCCAGATGACTTTATTAATGCGTGATTTGAGTCATTCAGAGATGTATGATGCAGTCCTCCAAGCTCATGATGGAGTCAGACACAATATTCATTCTGTTTCCACTGCAGCATGACTTTATATTCTATACTGGACATTATTGAAGGTTCAAGACTTTAGTCTAAGCAGAGTCAGACCTTACTGTCCTAATGAAATCATTCAACATCAAGACATGATCAGATTTTATTGTGCTCAAATAAGCAAAATCTAGAGGCCTTTGCCTTTCATAGAGACACTTCTGATACCAAATGAGCAACTAGAAGTCCAGTTATTATTTCCTGTTTATAACACCTGGATAGGTGACAGACTTTTGTCAGGTAGTGTATATATAGAGCACCCTTTAATACACACTTTACTATAGGACGCAGTTTTTACAGAGGGTGTAACTAGTGTGTAATTAGCGTGTATTTGTCCCTCCCATATGTTGCAGTGTGTCTGATGTCTAATATCTCTGCTGCTGTTGTGTGTGTGTCAGTCGTGCAGCCCGTGGGCCGCTGAGAGCGCACTGTGGCCGACTCCAGCAGACGGTCAGTACATCATCATGGATCATCAGTGCTCAGAGCTCCACACACTGCTGACCACAGATCAGCTCAGTGATCAGGAGAAACTACAGCAGAGACGCGCTCTCATACACCTGCTGGACAGCAACTGGAACTCTGGGTAAACAAACACACATTATTATAACACTCACCTCACTGTTTAACTATATTAGTGACCGGCAACAATTACTCATGACTAGACCCGCACGGAATCTGCAGGGTTATATGGGTGAATCTGTTTCTTTACTTGCAGTCGAGATTTCAGTTAATAAATAGTGGCTAAATAAATGTAAAGATTACGTTAGAATTATTAAATGTTGCTTTAATTCAGTCTGAGAACTCTTGAGTGTTTTAATATTTTTGACTGATTCCTGAAAAGAGTGTTCATGTGAGTCATTTGTTGATGAATCAGATTCTTCTGCTCATGTTTGCACTCGCCTGCCACTTTATTAGGTACACCTGTCTCAACTGCTCAGTAATGCAAATGTCTAATCAGCCAATCACATGGCAGCAGCTCAGTGCATTTAGGCATGTAGACATGATCAAGACGATCTGCTGCAGGTCAAAGCGAGCATCAGAATGGGGAAGAAAGGGGATTTAAGAGACTTTGAACGTGGCATGGTTGTTGATGCCAGACGGGCTGCTCTGAGTATTTCAGAAACTGCTGATCTACTGGGATTTTCACGCACAACCATCTCTAGGGTTTACAGAGAATGGTCCGACAAAGAGGAAATATCCAGTGAGCGGCAGTTCTGTGGGCGCAAATGCCTTGTTGATGCCAGAGGAGAATGGCCAGACTGGTTCCAGCTGATAGAAAGGCAACAGTAACTCAAATAAGCACTCGTTACAACCGAGGTCTGCAGAAGAGCATCTCTGAACACACAACACGTCCAACCTTGAGGCGGATGGGCTACAGCAGCAGAAGACCACACCGGGTGCCGCTCCTGTCAGCTAAGAACAGGAAACTGAGGCTACAATTCACACAGGCTCACCAAAACTGGACAAGAGAAGATTGGAGAAGCGTTGCCTGGTCTGATGAGTCTCCATTTCTGCTGCCACATTCGGATGGTCGGGTCACAATTTGGCCTCAACAACATGAAAGCATGGATCCATCCTGCCTTGTATCAGCGGTTCAGGCTGGTGGTGGTGGTGTAATGGTGTGGGGGAGATTTTCTTGGCACACTTTGGGTCCATTAGTACCAATTGAGCATCAACGCCACAGCCTACCTGAGTATTGTTGCTGACCATGTCCATCCCTTTATGACCACAGTGTCTCCATCTTCTGATGGCTACTTCCAGCAGGATAACGCACCATGTCATAAAGCGCCAATCATCTCAGACTGGTTTCTTGAACATGACAATGAGTTCACTGTACTCAAATGGCCTCCACAGTCACCAGAGCTCAATCCAATAGAGCACCTTTGGGATGTGGTGGAACGGGAGATTACCATCATGGATGTGCAGCCGACAAATCTGCAGCAACTGTGTGATGCTATCATGACAATATGGAGCAAAATCTCTGAGGAATATTTACAGGATCTTGTTGAATCTCTGCCACGAAAGATTAAGGCAGTTCTGAAGGCAAAAGGGGTCCAACCCGATACTAGTAAGCTGTACCTAATAAAGTGGCCGGTAAGTGTAGGCTTGTTGTTCTGGCTTGTTCTCATGTTCAGATATTCAGCAGTGATGTAGTTTCACTGACAGACTTCTGCTGAAGTCTCCTAAAGTCTCCCAGAAAGCGAGCGATGCTTTAATCTCTCCTGATTCCCAGCTGCTTGTGCTGAAATACTCAATCTGCTGCTCAGATTATTCAGGATATGGATATTAATCTGGCACACAGGTCACTGTCTGCATTTGATCTTTTAAGCTGTAAGGAGCACAGAATATTCAGTCTGACCTGTTTATTTAATGGGCTGTGATGATGATAATGGGGAAAACACGTCAGATGCTCTTCAGGAAACGTCTATTCCTGACCGCTTGCTTTCATAACGCTCTCTGAGTGCCTACATACACTCCGCATCTATGTGTATTTATAGTAGATTTATTTATATACATATACAGCAGTCAACATTTGAAGCGGGTCAAAAAGTTTTTTCAGAATTTCCATGGTAAGATGCAGGTCTGTGTTCAGTAGTTTTAGGACAACTAAAGATTTTTTGTAATCATAATCGTTTCAATAAGTCATTTCTAATAGCTGATTTCTTTTCTACTTTCTGTCTTGTTTTTAGTCCAAATATCTCAAGATTCTTAAATCAAGAAGCATTTCTAGACACGCACTAAATGCTGTTTTGTTTCCAGATATAATTAAATTCCATATGTATAATGCACAGTACAACAATAATAGTTTTTTCATTAAATTATAATAATTATTATTAGATAGTAAAGTTTGAGGACAAACTTTATGGTGGCTTGAGAAAGCCTAGCCTGAAAGTTTGAAGCAGTTTTAAAGTTTAAATAATTGATGTAGTTTTAAGAAGTTTGAAGCAGTTGGCATAGATAGATATCTACATATATGTTAGCGTGTTTCTAGTATGGATTGGCATGTTTCTTACTAGGTGGTTGATAGGGTGTTCTGAGCGGTTGCTATGTGGTTGCTAGGGTGTTCTGAGTGGTTGCTAGGGTGTTCTGAATGATTGCTAAGTTGTTAGGCAGTTGCTAGGGTGTTCAAGGTGGTTGCTAAGGTGTTGCTAGGTGGTTACTAAGGGGTTGCTAGCGTGTTCTGAGTGGTTGCTTGGGCGTTGCTAGGTGGTTTCTAGGGTTTTCTAGATGGTTGCTAAGCTGTTGCTAGGTGGTTGCTATGTTGTTCTGAGTGGTTCCTAGGCGGTTACAAACATATATTAGCACTGTTCTAATTTGAATTAGCATGGTTCTAGCATGAATTAGCATGTAACTAGCATGATTGTAGCATGTTAGTATGATTCTAGCATGTTGTTAGCATGATTCTAGCATGAATGAACATGTTACTAGCATGATTCTATCATCAATTAGCATGTTACTAGCATGATTCTAGCATCAATTAGCATGTTACTAGCATGATTCTAGCATCAATTAGCATGTTACTAGCATGATTTTAACACAAATTAGCATGTAACTAGCATGAATTAGCATGTTATTAGCATGATTCTAGAATGAGTTAGCATGTTACTAGCATGATTCTAGCATGAATTAGCATGTTACTAGCATGATTCTAGCATAAATTAGCATGTGACTAGCATGTCTCTAGCTTGAATTAGCATGTTACTAGCATTAATCTACCTTGAATTAGCATGTTATTAGCATGATTCTAGAATGAATTAGCCTATAACTAGCATGATTCTAGCATGAATTAGAATATTGTTAGCATGATTCTAGCATGAATTGGCATGCAATTAGCATGATTCTAGCATGAATTAGCATGTTACTAGCACAATTCTAGCATGAATTAGAATGTTACTAGCATGTTTCTAGCATGAATTAGCATGTTGCTAGCATGATTCTAGCATGAATTAGCATGTTACTAGCATGATTCTAGCATGTTACTAGCATAATTCTAGCATGAATTATCATGTTGTTAGCATGAATTAACATGTGCTAGCATGTCACTAACATGTTGCTAGCCTGTTTTTAGCAAGATTAACATGTCATTAGGATGTTAAAACTATTAGCATGTGCTAGAACAGCTAGTCACAGTCTATGGGACAGTTGCTAGGGTGCTGAAATTGGTTACTAGGGAGTGGCTAGTAAGTTTAAAGGTTATCAGTGATTGGCTGCTGGCTAGACTGAGTTGAATTAGGCCAGACTCTAGTCTGTAGGACAGTCTGATGCAGAGTTTTGAGCTCACAAAGGTTGACCCAATGTTAAGTCAATGGGACTTTTGGTAAATTTCTGGGTCATTTTTTGAAAAACTGAAAGTCGGATCAGTTAGAAAAGATATAGCAACCCGAGTCAGACCAGTTTGAAGGTCTGACAAAAGTTTGAAGGATGTAGCTAGAAAGGCTTAGGAGGAGATACACTTTAAAATTAGTCTCAGAAGACGAAGAAGACGGACGAATAATAATAAGTTTATGTAGAATATCAGAATAGTGGCTTTCTCAAGCCACCACAATTAAAGTAAGCATAGTGCAATATATCCACCAGACCCACAGCACTGTTAGTAGTCTCCTCAGACAGTGTGTGTGTGTGTGTGTGTGTGTGTGTGTGTGTGTGTGTGTGTGTGTGTGTGTCTGTAAACGCAGAGTGACGCTCCAGCAGACGGAGGTCATAACGATGAGTCACACACTGCAGATCAGCTCATGCAGAAACACACAGACACGTCTCTGAGTGCCTTACAAAACACCGGCCTGATTCACTGTGCCAGAACAGCGTCTGACGTGCTTTAAATAAACAGGTCAGAACACAGAGTGTCGTTCTGAAGCAGACTCGCTCACTTTTACATTATTCTGTTATCAATATTCCATAGTCAAATGTTCAGATTAGACACACAAACTACACAAGATCCTTCATTTTACTTGCCAATCCAATGAGGAATCAATTACTGCACGTCAGTTTCAGAATATAGAGAACAAAAATGAAAATAGAGTTTAATAAACAGTGTTGAAGCAAAACTCTGCCGTCAACATTTGTGAAAGATGAAGTCATGAAAGTCTGATTTATTATTTGTTATAAATACTGTATGTAGGGCGACACGGTGGCTCAGTGGTCAGCACTGCAGCCTCACAGCAAGAAGGTCGCTGGTTCGAGTCCCGGCTGGGTCAGTTGGTGTTTCTGTGTGGAGTTTGCATGTTCTCCTCGTGTTGGTGTGGGTTTCCTCCGGGTGCTCCGGTTTCCCCAACAGTCCAAACACATGCGCTATAGGGGAATTGATCAACTAAAGTGGCCGTAGTGTATGAGTGTGTGTGTGTGTGTGAGAATGAGTGTGCATGGGTGTTTCCCAATACTGGGTTGCAGCTGCAAGGTGCGTAAAACATATGCTGGAATAGTTGGCGGTTCATTCCACTGTGGCGACCTCTGATAAATGGGGGACTAAGCTGAAGGAATGAAGGAAAAGTAAGAAAAGCATGTTGTTGCAGTGTGATTGTGAGGTGTCCTGCTGCATGTTTGAGTGTAGTCTTGGGCTGTAAGATTCTGATGGTATGATAACCTTGAATAGAAATATCACAGTATTGTGATTACTGCTCTAAAATATGCTCTTTTCAAATGTCTGGGTAAGAACAACAACCTTTCCCCCCCATTGAACACAATATAATTTATTTTAAGAAACATGTCAAATATTTTGCATCAGGAGACATGTCAGACTAAATAATTAAAGTAAATGATTTTAACTTCAGTTCACACTGCAGCCAAATCTGGCCCGAATCTGATTTTTTTTTCGCCCACATGTGACTCAGGTAATGACAGTGTGAACAGCCCAAACCGCATGCAATCTGATCTTTTCACTTCAGACTTGTGCCACTTTCATATGTGGTATTAAATCAGACACAGATCTGATGTTTTGCAATGTGACCGCAGTGTGAACAGTTATGTCGGATTTTATGTACATGCGTCATCATTCTGTGCTGCAAACACAATCTACTCCTCATCAGCATAGTAGAATGACACACAGGGGCGATTACTGTACCACAGAACGTTGGTTGTTCATTTTAAAAAACATTTTGAAGGTAAAACTGGCACTTGTTGATCGCGAAGCTGAAGAGCGTCAGTGGTGTTGCGGATAGGGGATCCGTGCGCAAAGGAGGGGGCACTTTCATTTAGCCTTTTAAGGCCCTGTTTTTTTTACATGCATTTTTTATTTCTCTTTGCTATTTGGGCTTATTGGAACCTAGTTAGAATTAAACCTAAGTATCATCTCTTGACATGATGTACTTTTAGAGAAAAATGATGTCCATATACGTGGACTCGTGGTCCAAATTTACATAAAACACAATAAAGTCACCTTTGTGTAATAGAATGAAAAGCTCTTTATTTCTGCCTTGAACACTGCAGTTTTTTCCTGAATGTTTTTTAATTAATTAATAACACATGCACATATATATTCTTGAACATGTTTTGACTGTCAGTAAAAACAAATTTTTTTTTTGCCCATTTTGGACAGTTAAAAATAGGGTTTGGGACATTTCATATGCTGCAAAACAGTTGCAGGATGACACTGTATGTCCGTGACAAAATATAAAACATAAGAGCTGGTGTATGTGGCCATTAAGCCCTTAGGAGGTTAAGGATGAACTTTCTCTCCGAGAGAAAATAAAGGGCAGCTGCTCAAGCACCCAAACCTCCCTTCTGCACGAGCCTGTTGTTTATATTGAAGTAAAATGAAATAACCCAAACGGAGATAAACCAACTCCGCCAGTTCAGTCTGCACTACTTATTAACCCTTGATGAGTTCACTACACCGGTAGTCAGAAAGACACACAACGCGGTTGTCATAAATCACAAATGAGCAGTGTTTTCAATCACACGTGTCTTATTTTAGGTCTCAAATGCTGAAATACACATTGGTAGTAGCAGAACAACCTTTTATAGTTGATAAAATACACCACAGTCGTCTGTAAAAAGGGTAATAATCATATTAAGCATAATCGTGCTTCATACAATATACACATTGTGTGCATAATTAGACATTTTGTGCTGTCCATACTTGTACTTTTGTGCATGCGGGTCAGTTTTGGAGCATGATCACACTGCAAGTCTGATATTGGCCACATTTATAGCAACAGTGTGAACAGCCATGCAAAAACATCAGATCTGAGCACTGAGCCTCGCAGTGTGAACGAAGCCTCAGTGTCTTCATTAGTTTCAAAAACACTGATTTCCCTACAGCTTGAAAAGTCATCTTTGGAGATCTTTCTTCTCTGTGGATATAAAGTAAAGCCCCTGCAGAGCATGCTGGTTTATTAGGGACCGAGCACCGGAACGGTGCGTAGGCCCTATTGGAATTGCCCGGTTTTTTATTATTATTTATTATTATTCCGCCCCCTATCGGGGCACTTTTGAGGGTCTAAACATGCTCGAAAACTCATGAAACTTTGCACACACATCAAAGGCGGTGTAAATGACCGGTTGATATGGGCTTCGGAAGTGGGCGTGGCAAAATGACTCAACAGCGCCACCTATAAACTTGGAATGGACGAGCCCCCGAACTACGAATCACGCACGCATACGAAAATTGGCACACACCTCAAACATGCCAAAACCTACCAAAAAGTCTCTTGGAGCAATATCTCAAACCCAACAGGAAGTCGGATATTTTTAACTTCCTGCGGCGAAAAAGTGGCGTTTTTGCCATTTCCAGGCGTTGTATTTGAACGAACTCCTCCTAGGGATTTCATCCGATCAACACCAAAATTGGGTTTTATCATCTAAAGGCCTTGGCGATGTTAAATTGCGAAGCTTTAGAGTTTTCGTCGATGGGCGTGTCCGTGGCGGCCTCGCAAACTTTGACGATTCGCCATGAAACAGGAAGTTGCTATATCTCAGGCATGCGTTATCCGATCTGCCTCAAAATTCACACGTATAATAACCGTCCTGACCTGAACACGTTTACATGCCAAAATCCAGATACAGTTATAGCGCCACCTGCTGGCAACAGGAAGTGATGTGTTTTACAGCGTACCAAACTCCTTCCACAAATTTCATCGTATCAGCACCAAATTTAGGTGGTGTTCTCTGAAAGCTGTAGCGATGATATATTGTGAAGATCTAGAGTTTTCACAGAGGGGCGTGTCCATGGCGAACTGACAAACATCAAAGCTTCGCCATGGAACAGGAAGTACATATAACTCAATCACACAATGTCTGATCTGCCTGAAACTTCACATGGTTGATAAAAGACCTCTCCTGAAGACATCTACATGCCAATATTGAGTCACAGTCATAGCGCCACCTGCTGGCAACAGGAAATTACTCATTACTCAGCCAAACAATGTCCGATCTGCCTGAAAATTGACATGGTTGATAAAAGTCCTCTCCTGAAGACATCTACATGCCAACATCCAGTTACAGTTATAGCGCCACCTGCTGGCAACAGGAAATCACTTATAACTCAGCCAAACAATGTCCGATCTGCCTGAAACTTCATAAGGTTAATAAAAGTCCTCCCCTGAAGACATCTACATGCCAATATCCAGTTACAGTCATAGCGCCACCTGCTGGCAGAAGGTAGTTTGGCTTATAACTCAATCACACAATATCCGATCTGCCTGAAACTTCACATGGTTGATAAAATTCCTCTCCTGAAGCCATCTACATGCCAATATTGAGTCACAGTCATAGCGCCACCTGCTGGCAACAGGAAATTACTTATAACTCAGTCAAACAAAGTCCAATCTGCCTGAAAATTCACAGGTTAGATGAGATCCCTCTCCTGAAGACATCTACATGCCAATATTGAGTCACAGTTGATGCGCCACCTACAGACAGAGGGTAGTTTGGCTAATAACTGAGCCAAACAATGTTCGATCTGCCTGAAACTTCACATGGTAGATAAAATTCCTCTCCTGAAGCCATCTACATGCCAATATCCAGTTAAAATTATAGCGCCACCTGCTGGCAACAGGAAATCACTTATAGCTCAGTCAAACAATGTCCGATCTGCCTGAAAATTCACATGTTCTATAAGATTCCTCTCTTGAAGACATCTACATGCCAATATTGAGTCTTAGTCATAGCGCCACCTGCTGACAGGAGGAAATTTGGCATAAATCTGATTTTTCCCAGGTTTTTTTATACATCGGCTTAAATTAATATTGTTCGCTGTTCTCTGTCATCCTGAGGCCACCGGGCGGCGGTGAGCCCGGGGTGCGAGGTCCCTATCATCGCTGCTTGCAGCTTTAATATTGATCTGTTTTTCAGATGTTTGCTGAATGGTGGGCTGACCAGTAGCTTTACATGTGGAGGCTCCTTTACTGCTGGAGATACTGTTGATCTAAAACACCAAATAAAATAGTCATAAAAGATGCACATATAGCGTAGACATTATATAACAGAAAAATTTAGCGGGTTTAAAACCTTCCCTCTTCCAGACTGCTGTAAATCTTGAAACGCCGGTGTGAATGTGTGTTTGCTGTGTTTCAGAGAGCTGTACGCTCAGCTGGTCTCAGCTCAGCTGCTGGATGCTGATGGTGGAGTTGTCCGAAAAGTTCGCTCCTCCTTTATTCAGATCCTGACGGAGTTTTCCTGGATTCCCACACACAGACCGATGTGCAGCACCGTTTCATACCTGCAGCCACGGAACGTTTACATCTTTTCTACCGCTGTAAATCGACTGCTCGGAGCGCACGTGGACTACATGCACAGCGAGCAGACGGCCAGCGAGTTCACCACCGCCATAGGTAATGATTGGTAAATTCAAAACACTATTCATAAATACACAAATCTAATTCGTGAATTCAAAACAATGCACAAATCCAATTCTTAAGTTAAAAACACAATTCAAAAATACACAAATCCAATTCGTTGGTTTAAAACACGATTCATAAGTATGCAAATTCAATTCGTAAATTCAAAACACGATTCATAAATATGCAAATTTAATTCATACATTTAAAATACGATTCAAAAATACACATCTTATTCGTAAATTCAAAACAATTCATAAATGCACAAATCGAATTCTTAAGTTAAAAACACGATTCATAAATACGCAAATCCAATTCATAAATTCAAAATATACGATTCAGAAATACACAAATCTAATTTGTAGGTTCAAAACACGATTCATAAATATGCTAATTCAATTCGTAAACTCAAAACATGGTTCATAAATATGCAAATTCAATTCGTAAATTCAAAACACGATTCATAAATATGCAAATTCAGTTTGTAAATTCAAAACACGATTCATAAATATGCAAATTCAATTCGTAAATTCAAAACACGGTTCATAAATATGGAAATTCTGTTTGTAAATTCAAAACATGGTTCATAAATATGCTAATTCAATTCATAAACTCAAAACATGGTTCATAAATATGCTAATTCAATTCGTAAACTCAAAACATGGTTCATAAATATGCAAATTCAGTTTGTAAATTCAAAACACGATTCATAAATATGCAAATTCAGTTTGTAAATTCAAAACACGATTCATAAATATGCAAATTTAGTTTGTAAATTCAAAACACGGTTCATAAATATGCAAATTCAATTTGTAAATTCAAAACATGGTTCATAAATATGTAAATTCAAAACACGATTCATAAATATGCAAATTTATTTTGGAAATTCAAAACACAATTCATAAATACACACATCTAATTCGTAGGTTCAAAACACGATTTATAAATATGCTAATTCAATTCGTAAATTCAAAACATTGTTCATAAATATGCAAATTCAATTCGTGAATTCAAAACATGGTTCATAATTATGCTAATTCAATTCGTGAATTCAAAACATGGTTCATAATTATGCTAATTCAATTCGTAAATTCAAAACACGGTTCATAGATATGCAAATTCAGTTTGTAAATTCAAAACACGATTCATAAATATGCAAATTTATTTCGGAAATTCAAAACACGATTAAAAAAAACAAATCTAATTCGTAGGTTCAAAACATGGTTCATAAATATGCTAATTCAAATTGTAAATTCAAAACATGGTTCATAGATATGCAAATTCAGTTTGTAAATTCAAAACACGATTCATAAATATGCAAATTCAATTCGTAAATTCAAAACACGGTTCATAAATATGGAAATTCTGTTTGTAAATTCAAAACATGGTTCATAAATATGCTAATTCAATTCATAAACTCAAAACATGGTTCATAAATATGCTAATTCAATTCGTAAACTCAAAACATGGTTCATAAATATGCAAATTCAGTTTGTAAATTCAAAACACGATTCATAAATATGCAAATTCAGTTTGTAAATTCAAAACACGATTCATAAATATGCAAATTCAGTTTGTAAATTCAAAACACGGTTCATAAATATGCAAATTCAATTTGTAAATTCAAAACATGGTTCATAAATATGTAAATTCAAAACACGATTCATAAATATGCAAATTTATTTTGGAAATTCAAAACACAATTCATAAATACACACATCTAATTCGTAGGTTCAAAACACGATTTATAAATATGCTAATTCAATTCGTAAATTCAAAACATTGTTCATAAATATGCAAATTCAATTCGTGAATTTAAAACATGGTTCATAATTATGTTAATTCAATTCGTGAATTCAAAACATGGTTCATAATTATGCTAATTCAATTCGTGAATTCAAAACATGGTTCATAATTATGCTAATTCAATTCGTAAATTCAAAACACGGTACATAGATATGCAAATTCAGTTTGTAAATTCAAAACACGATTCATAAATATGCAAATTTATTTCGGAAATTCAAAACACGATTCAAAAAAACAAATCTAATTCGTAGGTTCAAAACATGGTTCATAAATATGCTAATTAAAATTGTAAATTCAAAACATGGTTCATAGATATGCAAATTCAGTTTGTAAATTCAAAACATGGTTCATAAATATGCAAATTCAGTTTGTAAATTCAAAACACGGTTCATAAATATGCAAATTCAGTTTGTAAATTCAAAACACGATTCATAAATATGCAAATTCAGTTCGTAAATTCAAAACACGATGCTGTAATATTGCTAATAATAATACAAATGCTGTAAAACAGATTCAGGAATTGTTCACAGTATTTCCTCTAATATTTTTTCTTCTGGAGAAAGTTTTATTTGTTTTATTTCGGCTAGAATAAAAGCAGTTTTTAATTGTTTTAAAGCCATTTTAAGCTCAATATTATTAGCCCCCTTCAGCAATATTAGTGTTGGATTGTCTCCAGAACAAACCACTGTTATACAATGACTTGCCTAATTACCCTAACTTTACCCTAATTACCCTAGTGAAGCCTTTAAATGTCACTTTAAGCTGAATACTAGTCTTATATTATATGCTGTCATCATGGTGAAGAGAAAAGAAATCAGTTATTAGAGATGAGTTAATAAAACTATTATGATTAGAAATGTGTTGATAAAAATCTTCTTTCTAATGTAATGAATTGTGAATGTGGTTGCAGGATTGAGGCACAGTGTGTGTGTGGAGGACATGGTGGGTTATCTGAAGCGCTGGTGTGTGAAGGAGTCTGAAGAACCCTCTGAGGAGCCTGAAGGAGCAGATTTCTCCAGCACAATCGATCATATCCATGCGCTTTACTGCTATCTGTTCAACGAGTGCTCCAGTGGCCAGCTCAGAGACCTGTTTCAGCGCTGGCCCGCCGTCTACATAGAGTACAACAGGTCACACACACACACACACACACACATACACAAAAAGTTTATATGTATTGACCACATCTAAATGACTGTTTATTTATTAGCAATATCACAGGAGTAGCAGTACAATATGGCTGTATATCGGCGCTGGTGGAAGGCGTGCATTGGCTGGAGGCCGCAGTGCTTTAGTGCCCCAGCAGTGCCGATACACCGATATATCGCCCTGCTACGAGTGTGATATTGCGTCTATACAACAGTTCGACAGCATGATCGTGTGTATAAAAAAGAAAAGAAAACACAGAGAGTCTCAAAAACCCTTTTGTATAAGGAACTACTTCCACCGTTCATTCACATCTGCAGCTGACGTCAGAACAGAAGAAACCGCTGCTATTTCACCAACGTCACTTTAGAGCTAGTGTTTGAATGATTTTCGTTATGAGGCTGAACTATGGAGCCAGATCAGTCTCAAAAAGAATACATTTGCAAAATAAAATTCACACATCCACATTTACAAAATCCAGTTCATAAGTTAAAAACTCGATTAAAAAATACACAAATCTAATGCGTAAATTCAAAACACGATTCATAAATATGCAAATTCAATTCGTAAATTCAAAACACGATTCAAAAGTACACATCTAATTCGTTAATTCAAAACACGATTCAAAAATGCGCAAATTCAATTCATAAATTCAAAACACGGTTCATAAATATGCAAATTCAATTTGTTAATTCAAAACACGATTCATTAATATGCAAATTCAATTTCTAAATTCAAAACACGGTTCATAAATATGCAAATTAAATTTGTAAATTCAAAACACAATTCATAAACTCATAAATCTAATTCGTAGGTTCAAAACACGATTCAAAAATACCCAAATCTAATTCATAAATTCAAAACATGATTCATAAATACACAAATTCAATTCGTAAATTCAAAACACGGTTCATTAATATGCAAATTAAATTCGTAAATTCAAAACACGGTTCATTAATATGCAAATTCAATTCGCAAATTCAAAACATGGTTCATAAAATATGCAAGTTCAATTTGTAAATTCAAAACACAATTCATAAACTCATAAATCTAATTCGTAGGTTCAAAACACGATTCAAAAATACCCAAATCTAATTCATAAATTCAAAACACAATCATAAATATGCTAATTCAATTAGTAAATTCAAAACACGATTCATAAATACACAAATCCTATTTGTAGGTTCGAAGCACGCTGTTTTTTTATCACACCCGTCACTTTCATGGCTACTTTTACAATTCGTGCAAGTCGTGTTTTTGATTGAGCTGAAAGCCTGCATGTCATCATTTAGTAAACTTTTCAAAGCTGCTTGATAAAACATCGTCATGAGATTTTAACTTCCTCCAGTCAGTCTGAGTTTGTGTTTGGTGTCTGCAGGGATGGCGACCGGAGCTCGGGACGCTTCTATCATCTGAAAGAGGTCTGCTGGTGTGATCCTACAGGCATGTTTCAGAGATACCGAGAGCTGATCCGCAGGTCCGACAGCGGCGTTCAGGAGCCACGAGTGCTCGCTCCCCTATACAGCGCTCTGCAGGACATGAAGAGCATGTTTAAGGTCTGGAGGTCCACTGGAGCCTCATATTACACTCAGCTTATGTCAGAAAGGACCTTCAGTGCATTAAACATTAAAAGCTTGTATTCTGTGTATTGAAATTATTTAAAGATTACTGCAGAACACAGAAATGGGAATGTAAATATTCAATACTGACTGATGCAGATATAATCGTAACAGTTTTATTAACTCATCTCTAATAACTGATGTCTTTTCTCTTCTCCATGATGACAGCACATAATATTAGACTAGATATTTGACTAGTATTCAGCTTAAAGTGACATTTAAAGGCTTCACTAGGGTAATTAGGGTAAAGTTAGGGTAATTAGGCAAGTCATTGTATAACAGTGGTTTGTTCTGGAGACAATCCAACACTAATATTGCTGAAGGAGCTAATAATATTGACCTTAAAATGGCTTTAAATAACTTAAGAACTTCTTTTATTCTAGCCGAAATAAAACAAATAAGACTTTCTCCAGAAGAACAAATATTAGAGGAAATACTGTGAGAAACTCCTGAATCTGTTCAACATCATTTGGGAAATATTTGAAAAAGAACAAATTATTATTCTCCTGACAGGCTCTGAGCGTGGAGCCCAATCCCTCAATGAAGCAGTACGTGTGTCTGCTGGAGGCGGTGTGTGAATCTGCTCCTCTTGCCACAGGAGACGTTCTTCAAGACGTCTCGGTCATCTTCGCTAAACTCGGTGAGGATCTGCTGAAATCCTGACATGATTCTTCAGTAATCTGCTGTTTGTATGTTTCTGATGTGCTTCTCTCTGTGTGTGTGAAAGCTGATAAATGTAAAGTGTGTGTTCATGGAGAGCAGGAGCAGCTCAACCAGACCTACTGCAGCTCTCTCAGGGGTGAGTTCAGATCTAAGATAATAGTTTAGTCAGTGAAAAGTGAGATGGAAGCTACTGGAAAACACTGACATTTATACAATTTATGACAAATATAATTATTTTTGTAAGAAATTTCAAGCATAAATCAATACAATAGAACAAATATACGGTAACAGTTGTTCATAAGACTGTCATTAAACCTTTATAATCATGATGTGACACTTGTCATGAATGTGATTGAGATTTTATGCATGCTCAAGAAAACTGTTATTGAGGGCGCACTCACACTATGCCATCCGAACCGTGCCCGGGCGTGTTTCCTGGTTTGTATGATAAAGTGTGAGTGCTTTGGATTGGGCCCAGGCGTGGTTCAGTTGGCCTGGCCTGGTTGGAAGAGGTGTGCTAGAGCTGTTCGGTTGGGCTTTGGTGCAGTATCCGGTAAGTGTGGCTGAGCCCGAAACTGAAGACGCGACATCACTTTTAGAGACTGTTTCATATGGATTTATTAATCATTCTTACTGTTCAATGATGCGAACTGTAAGCATAGTTTATTAAAGATACACTCTGCACGACAGCTCCCCCTTCAGCACACCTCCTAATACCTGCAGCACGAGGACATTTATGATCATTTATGAGCGTCAGAAGTGCTGGATCTGTTCAGCAGAATATTTGACCGTGTCTCACTGCATCTCTGTGACGCCTGCTGCGCTGCCGCTTGTCTGCTGTGTCTGTCTGTCTGTTTTGCTCCCTCTACAGATGCGCTGCATAATCAGGTGGATGGGGAACAGCTGAGTTGAAGTGTGCGCTTTTTTTTTTTATCAGCGTCCTGCTCCTGTTTGTAGGTGTGCGATTTCCCGATGGCTTGAACGGAGACCAGCGGCGTGCGAATTGGCGAGGCGTTTTGCCTAATGTTTGGTCACAGTGGGTTTATAATAAATTTTGGAAACGTGACTTTGGCTTCCTCCTCCTTTTTTTTTTGTTTTGCCTTGAGGGCGTAACAATCCCAAAGACTAAAAGTAATACAAAACGATATAACTAAAACAATGTCCACTGTGCTGAGCGAGAGCGCTTCTCTTTCCGTTAAACTGGAGTCTCATCATTGGTGACGTAAGCGTGCTCCGGCTCAGAATGTGAAGTGCAGTGTGAGTGCAGGGAGAGGGGAGGACAAGCGAGCTTCAGGATGGTTCAAGGCAACTGTACCTACTGTAAGTACGCCCTAAGTGTCATTCGCTTAGTTATGTCGTTTTAAATGCAAAGATGACATTGTTTGTTAGGACAACTTGACATAAACAAATACATCACAACCTGTTTTTGTCATTTTCATGACAACTTGGCGTTACCAAGACAACAGAACTTGTCATAAATCTGTCATAAACATGATTGCCATGAAGCATTATAAATGTGTCATGAATATTTTTCTGTTGAAACTGTATTTGTAATTAAAATGTCTCATTAAAAGTATCATTACTCTGTCAAATTATTTTATAAGAGCGTCACTAATATTTAATGACATTTTAATAACTAATTCAGCGTGTACCGCTGTAGTTGAGGACAACAAATATATTAATGATGCTGTTATAAAATTCATGACACATTTATTTATTTATTTATTTTTTTATAATTATTTTTTAGGGGTTTTCACCTTTATTAGATAGGACAGTAGAGAGTATTGACAGGAAAGAATGGGGAGCAGAGAGAGGGGAAGGATCGGCATAGGACCGCGAGGCGGAATCGAACTCGGGTCGCCGTGAACACCGGAGTGCATGTGTCGACGCACTAACCACTACACCACTGGCGCCGACAAAATTCATGACGCATTTATAATGCTCTTATAATGCATTTATAAAACAAACACAGGGTTCAACGCTAAGGATTTAATCAGGCCAGTGGTTCAGATTATTCACCAAAAAAAGAAGTTAACAGCTATTTCTTAGCCACATACAATATTTTAAATAATGTGTCAAAAGCCAAACATAATTATAATACCTACCCTTTTTATTCTGCATAACTTTTTTAAATACAAAAAAATACAATTGTGATGTAACTAAATTTGATAGTGTATATTTTAGTATATATATTTTTTCATGTTTTTTTTTTAAAGGAAAATAATTTAGTTCATCAAGGCGACATTTATTAAATGTTATAAATTGTTAAATATTTATTAAATTTTTAAATAACTGCTTATTGTATGTAGTTTCAAATAAAATTATTACTCTAGTCAATATTGCTTTTATTACTATTTCCAATAATAATAATAATAATAATAATAATTAATGTTAGAGTGATTTCTAAAGGATTATGTGAGCAGGAGAAGCTTATTTAAAAAACATTTAACAATCATACTGACCCCAAACTTTTGACCAGTTGTGTATATAATATTTTAATAGCAGAAATGTGCACTTTAATTTTGACACCAAATGTAAATCAGAGAGGTCCGACTTTCTCATACAGAGCCTCATTTCAGTTGTCAAGTTTTGTAAAAATCTATCTACTGAATTAATCAATCTATTAAAGAAGCGTTGTAGAGAGAAATAACAGATGAACCGAGACTACAGTCAGATCATGAAGCAGATCAATGTTGATCTTTCTTTCAGTGCAGAAATGAACAAAACAACAGGCCTAATTCAACATATTATAAGTTTAAAATATGGAAAAATTATTAGATAACTTCAGTCAATTTTCCTAATGGATAAACACCTCTCGGTAATATTTCAGCATGCTTTCACTTTCGTATTAGACATGAAACGCGCATTTGCCGGTAGGAATGACATCTCTCCCTACTCATCATTCTCTCTTCATATAGCCGTATATGTGGCTATTACACAATCATAACACACAGTGATATAGCCTGGCTGGTTAGTTCGTTGGATTGTTTTGTTTTCTCACTAATATTGATCCGCTCAAGCGAGCAGAGACCACCTCATTCAGGCGATCTCGGACCGATTGATTTGGCGGGGATCCGAGCGTGATTGCTGGATTCACATATGCCAAACGAACTGCGTTAACAGGGGAAACGAGACAGATTCCAAAACAAACGTCTATGTGTGATAGCACCCTGAGACTGTATTTGCACGCATTTGACAGACAGTCGCAGCTAAAGTAAACTTATGTGACAAAATCGGGCCAGTAACCATTCTGTACACTGGCATTCTCGCACACTGGCCCCGGGCAGTCCTTTTTGTCGAGCCCTGAAACAGGTTGCTATGTATACGTTTGTCATCTTTGCATTTAAAATGACATAACTGAGCGGATGACACTTAATAACAGTTATCATAAGCATGCATAAAATCTCATTCACATTCACATGACATGTGTCACATCATGATTATAAAGTAAAGTGGTACCTAAAAACTAAATGGAACTGAGAAGCTAAACTAAAACTAATAAAAGCACTTATGAAGTAAACTCGAACTAAGCTGATTTCTGCTGGGCTCTTCTCTTCTTTTTCATGCTCTTTACAGAAATGGTGTCTCATAAAAGAGTGTTTCCCACTAAGACCAGCGGGTGGGTGACGCTATCTCGTAAACCCATGATCTCAGATAACGCACACTTAGAGAAGATCTTCAAGTCACACACTTCAGTCTGTCTGCTCAACCTGCCGTCCGCAGGCAAGAAAACTGCCAGCAAATACACACGGGAAGGTAACATCCATTGTTCTTGCATCCATTGTTTTAATATTATTTACACCAAGTGATGCAGTTGATGAGATCATTTCACCACTCTAACCAAGACTAATAATTGAGCTACTTTACAACAAACATTACAGTATTATCCTAATCTTGTGTTCAGGTAAGCATGATAAGGAGGCGTTCAGCGAGCGCGACAGAGACTTATTCCTGCAGATCTGCGGGATCGAGCGACTCTCCCAGCGCGTGACCACCGAACCGCAGACCGAAAGCTACAGACCCTGCCCTGCGGTGCAAACGCTGGTCCGGCAGCTCGTGCCCTTCATCCAGAGGTTTATTCTGCACCACAGCGACTTTGAGGAGGCGTATGGAGAGCTGAAGGATTCTGGGATCGCTCAACGCATCAGCGCTCTCAGTTTCGGACAGGTAAAGAGCAAACACCTTTAGGCATGGGGCGATTTATTAAAGAATTCATTCATTTTCTTTTCAACTTAGTCCCTTTATTAATCAGGGGTCGCCACAGCGGGATGAACCGCCAACTTATCAAGCATATGTTTTACGCAGCGGATGCCCTTCCAGCTGCAACCTATCACTGGGAAACACCCATACACACTCATTCACACATACAATACAGACAATTTAGCTTACCCAATTCACCTATGCATGTCTTTGGAATTGTGGGGGAAACCCACGCCAACACGGGGAGAACATGCAAACTCCACACTGGGACTCGAACCAGCAACATTCTTGCTGTGAGGCGATCGTGCTACCCACTGCGCCACCATGACACCCTTAATTAATTATTGTATCTTAATATTTTGCATGTAAACAGAGCTAGTGTGTTTGTGCAGGTGGGGAAGCTGTATATTCATTATCGGCTCGAGCTCCCGGACGAAAGCCCCATCTTTGAGAGTGAGGATATCATATGTCTGCTGAAAGACCAGAAGGAGCTGTACATCCACAAAGATCATCTGTCGGCCAGACTGGACATCTGCAGGTACAGCGTTTGTCATGAGCTTCAGCAAATGGGATGCTTCTCCACGCTCATTCGTCTTTATTTCATTGCAGAGAGCTGGTCAAACTCTTCACAGCGGATAAGATGTTTGCAAAAGAGCTGGAGCGGTTCCTTCAGGGCCTTGTGACCTGCATAAATGTGAGTTTAGTGGCCATCTGAGGCTATTTAAACTCCTTTAAGGGATAACTCACACAACACTGAATATGTACTGTTGATTTAAAGAGCCACAGGTCATTCTCGATGTAGAAGGCTTTTTTTATTCAGTAGATCATTAACCTGTGTGTGCTGTTGGGTTGTTTTCATCCGCTTTATAAATAATTCATAAATAGGTTATATAAATAATTATATATATAGAATATTTCCTACTCTGAATATATTAAACTTAATATCTGATTTTAATGTGCATTGTGAAGAACTTTATGGATGATTTTCCTCAATATTTAGACGTTTTTGAACCCTCAGATTCCATATTTTTAAATAATTTATCCAAATAATGTTTATTTTAATAAACCATACATCAATGGAAAGCTATAATGCATAAAAAGCAGTTTCCAAAAATGTTATAATTATCATACATTATATAGTAGTGCTGGGCAAAGATTAATTGCGATTAAATGCATCCAAAATAAAAGCCACTTTATTAGGTACACCTGTCCAACTGCTCAGTAATGCAAATGTCTAATCAGCCAATCACGTGGCAGCAGCTCAATGCATTTAGGCATGTAGACATGGTCAAGACGATCTGCTGCAGGTCAAAGTGAGCATCAGAATGGGGAAGAAAGGGGATTTAAGTCACTTTGAACGTGGCATGGTTGTTGCTGCCAGACGGGCTGCTCTGAGTATTTCAGAAACTGCTGATCTACTGGGATTTTCACGCACAACCATCTCTAGGGTTTACAGAGAATGGTCCGACAAAGAGGAAATATCCAGTGAGCGGCAGTTCTGTGGGCGCAAATGCCTTGTTGATGCCAGAGGTCAGAGGAGAATGGCCAGACTGGCTCCAGCTGATAGAAAGGCAACAGTAACTCAAATAAGCACTCGCTACAACCGAGGTCTGCAGAAGAGCATCTCTGAACACACAACACATCCAACCTTGAGGCGGATGGGCTACAGCAGCAGAAGACCACACCGGGTGCCACTCCTGTCAGCTAAGAACAGGAAACTGAGGCTACAATTCACACAGGCTCACCAAAACTGGACAAGAGAAGATTGGAGAAACGTTGCCTGGTCTGATGAGTCTCCATTTCTGCTGCCACATTCGGATGGTCGGCTCAGAATTTGGCCTCAACAACATGAAAGCATGGATCATCCTGCCTTGTATCAGCGGTTCAGGCTGGTGGTGGTGGTGTAATGGTGTGGGGGAGATTTTCTTGGCACACTTTGGGTCCATTAGTACCAATTGAGCATGGTGTCAACGCCACAGCCTACCTGAGTATTGTTGCTGACCATGTCCATCCCTTTATGACCACAGTGTCTCCATCTTCTGATGGCTACTTCCAGCAGGATAACGCACCATGTCATAAAGCGCCAATCATCTCAGACTGGTTTCTTGAACATGACGATGAGTTCACTGTACTCAAATGGCCTCCACAGTCCCCAGAGCTCAATCCAATAGAGCACCTTTGGAATGTGGTGGAACGGGAGATTACCATCATGGATGTGCAGCCGACAAATCTGCAGCAACTGTGTGATGCTATCATGACGATATGGAGCAAAATCTCTGAGGAATATTTCCAGTAGCTTGTTGAATCTCTGCCATGAAGGATTAAAGCAGTTCTGAAGGTGTCCAACCCAGTGCTGGTAACGTGTACCTAATAAAGTGACCGGTGAGTGTACAAATACACACATGTATGCATATACTTGAGAACATCTTTATGTATATTTAGATATAAAATATATGTGTTTATGATAGAAATTATATATACATTTAAATATCTATGCAAGAAAAGTGGTTTAGTTTTTATATTTGTGTGTGTGTGTTACATATAGATAATAAATATAACACACACACACACACATTATGTCAAAACAAACTTTTATTTTGGATGCGATTAATCACAATTAATCTTTTCCCAGCACTAGTGTATTTGCATTTTCATTTAGACATGATTGATGTTCCTTATTTAGATCTATTAATTAATGAAAGTATGCAATGCGATCTGCTCTGGTGTGCATCTCAGGATGGAGCTGCATTGAAGAGGTTTCTGGATCGAGAAAATGCTCAGAAGCTGCCAGAGAACGAAGAAGCGTGGGACGTCCCAGCGCCGGTGGAAGTGAAAGCAGAGCCCGTCGGTGTGTATTTCTGTGTATGTGAGCGTCAGGGGTGTGCAGTGATGTCCCTGGAGTCTCGATGAACTCACATTTCATTTGATCTCCAGTTTAATGTGCGCCTGATTTCATCATTTCTCTCTCACCGCCAGCACACTGCACATATGCTAATGCCGGTTTGTTTGTGGCTCTACGTGCTGACATGAAAGCGCAGCTGTTGCTGTGGAGATTGGAAGAAATGACACACACACACACACACACACACACACACACATTAATCAGTAGGTGTGGGAATATTTAGGGACTTCAAGCTCTGATTCTGGGGGTCACGATCAGATTCCAGAATGATTCTTATCTTATATTTTTCTTATTTCTTCTGCTGTGCATTTACGTCTTCACAACTTCACATTTTAACCAGAGTTAGAGTTTCTGTGCTTGTGTTTAATAGCTGGAATCTCTGTATGACATCTTAAATTAATTTTTTATTAAATAATTAATCAGGATGAACAAGCTCTGAATGTAAAACTAAAAAAGCCAATTACAAAATAGCACTTAAGATTTAAAAATAGCGTTTAATTAAAAAAATATTCATTTTTCAAAACAAAACAGAGCATCACCATTTTTGTTTATTTGTTAATGACATTAGGATGATGTTAAGGGAAATAATGTGCATTTGAAGTCACATTTATTAGATTCTCTTGTGAAATTATTATTTTCTCTCACTGTAACACATTTTACGCTTAAGTTTTAATTACTGGCTAATTTCTTTTCTCTTTCATGACAGTAAATAATACTTTAATAAGATACCAGTATTCAGCTTAAAACAAGCTTTAAAACATAGCAATCCCTGATTAGTTTGCAACAGTAGACCGAACTTTCACTTTTATTCACAACCTGCATTTGCAGAACACAAGCCACGAGCAGGACAGAGCCTTCTGACCAATCAGAGCAGAGAAGGGTCGTTTGACCAATCAGAGCATAGTCTTTCGACTAATCAGAGCAGCGTAGAATCATCAAAACAGAGCCGTCAGAGTAGGGTCATCTGACCAATCAGAGCAGAGCATTTTCATCTGACTCATCAGATTAGAGAAGGGTCATTTGACCAATCAGAGCAAAGTATGGCAATCTGACAAATCAGAGCAGAGTAGAGCCTTCTGACCATCAAACCAAGGCAGAGTCATCTAACCAATCAGTGTACAGTAGAGCCTTCTGACCAATTAGAGCGAAGTAGACTCATCAAACCAAAGCAAAGTCATCTAACCAATCAGAGCATAGTAGAGTAGAGCCTTCTGACCAATTAGAGCGAAGTAGACTCATCAAACCAGAGTCATCTAACCAATCAGAGAAGAGTAGAGCCATCAGACCAATTAGAGCAGAGTAGAGCCTTCTGACCAATTAGAGCAAAGTAGACTCCTCAAACCAGAGTCATCTAACCAATCAGAGAAGAGTAGAGCCATCAGACCAATTAGAGCAGAGCAGAGTAGAGTCTTCTGACCAATTAGAGCAAAGTAGACTCATCAAACCAAAGCAGAGTCATCTAACCAATCAGAGCAGAGTAGAGCCATCAGACCAATTAGAGCAAAGTAGACTCATCAAACCAAAGCAAAGTCATCTAACCAATCAGAGCATAGTAGAGTAGAGCCTTCTGACCAATTAGAGCAAAGTAGACCCATCAAACCAGAGTCATCTAACCAATCAGAGAAGAGTAGAGCCATCAGACCAATTAGAGCAGAGCAGAGTAGAGCCTTCTGACCAATTAGAGCAAAGTAGACTCATCAAACCAAAGCAGAGTCATCTAACCAATCAGAGCAGGGCAACGTTATCAGACCAATCAGAGAAGAGAAGGGTCATTTGACTAATCGGAGCATAGTCTTTTGACTAATTCGAGCAGAGAAGACATCAGAGTAGGGTCATCTGACCAATCAGTGTTAAGCATTTTTGTCTGACCAATCAGAGCAAAGCCTTCTGACCAATCAGTGTTAAGCATTTTTGTCTGACCAATCAGAGCAAAGCCTTCTGACCAATCAGATCAGAGAAGGGTCATTTGACCAATCAGAGCAAAGTATGGCAATCTGACAAATTAGAGCAGAGTAGAGCCTTCTGACCAATCAGAACAAAGTAGAGTCATCCAACCAACCAGAACCTAGTAGGCCCATATTAGCAAATCAGAGCAGGGTATGCCCATCTGACCAATAAGAGCAGAGTAGCATCATCAGACCAATGAGAACGTGATGTGCTCTGGAAAGGCGGGGTTTAGAGAGAGCAGATCCTCAAGCAGGTGTTTCAGAAACTGAGAACTGAGTTGAAGCTGCAGTGGAGATGATGAGGAAATGAAGGTGCTTTTGACCTTATATGGGCGTACACCTGCAGTACCAGACCAACAGCATTCATCAGAGTATATTGTGTTTATATTGTGGAGCTCTCCTGTGTGTTGTGTTGACGGTGGTACGTGTGTGTGTGTGTGTGTGTGTGTGTTTGCAGTGGTTCGTCCATCAGCATCTGCCCAGCAGGACGCGGTGCAGCCGGAGCAGAATAAAGAGGATCGGCTGGTCTGCTGGCCACCCAGAGCATCGCTGCACAGAACAGGTGGCGGCAGCTCAGGTACACCGCAATATTTTCTGTTTATATATATATATATATATATATTAGGGATGCAACAATACAGTTAGTTTACGGTTCAATACATACCTCGGTTTTTTTTTCGGTTCGGTTCTGATGGCTTGAAACATTAGTGTTTTTGTTGTTGTTATTCTCTGCTTAGGCAATAGAAACCGTAAGAAAGAGAAAAAAATAAAAACGATTTATTGCAATACTCCTTTATTTTACTTCAAAGCCAAGAAACGTACACTAGTTCCTAGTGTATTGTATAATAAAAACACTGAAATCTCTCAGCTGCTGGTGGCCCATGTACAAACTGGGCAACACATAAATTCCTACATTTTTGAAATAAACATGCATGTGAAGTTAATGAACATAAATTGACCATTTCAAATAAACTTATTTTAATTGTATATATATATATATATATCTTAATTAAGCTTAACACTGCCTTTGTTATTTTTATGTGTCTTTCGGAACCAGTTGGATATGTTTGCTGGAAGGATTCAGCGAGGGATTGTTGTTTTATGGAGGTCTTTATTACCTTCTCTGCTATTCTGCCTTCAGACAGTGATATTGCTGGGTGATGGCACCGCAGATGTGCAGTCATGTTGGAAGTGTTTCCGTTCGATTAGTCTATACGTGTAACCGAAATGTCCCCACGCCGCGGGTTTGAAAGACGCCGGCGCTTCCTCGTACTGCTGCCTCACTTCACCGCAGCTCACCATGTTAAAGTGTGGAATGATGGTGGAGCGCCCCCTAACTATTGAGCATAGTTATTGAATATTTACTCGCGGGGAGGAGTTTCCTCATCTCAGCTGGTAGACTTACAGGCACACACAAACAGTCAATTCGGAGAGAAATAAAACGCACAAATTATTAAACGTTAAACCAGAAAAAATGCAATTCACAAGCGCGTATTGAACCGTGGATGTTGTACCGAACGGTTCAATATTGTATTGAGAATTGTGGCATCTCTAATATATATATATATATATATATTAGTGCTGGGCAGAGATTCATTGTGATTAGTCATATCCATAATAAAAGTTAGTTTTTATGTAGTATATGTGTGTGTATTGTATATTTATATATATGTATTAAGTATATATAATAGACACTCATACATAAAGCTGAAATTATACAAAGCCAAAATATTTACATAGATATTAAAGTTCACATTTAAGTTGTTATAAATAAATATTAAATAATAATAAATAAATATTTCCCAAATGATGTTTAACAGAGCAAGGAAATTTTCACAGTGTGTCTGATAATATTTTTTTCTTCTGGAGAAAGTCTTATTTGTTTTATTTCGGCTAGAATAAAAGCAGTTTTTAATTTTTTAAACACCATTTTAAGGTCAATATTATTAGCCCCTTTAGGCAAATTTTGTTTTCAATAGTCTACAGAACAAACCATCATTATACAATAACTTGCCTAATTCCCCTAACCTGACTAGTTACCCTAATTACCCTAGTGAAGCCTTTAAATGTCACTTTAAGCTGTATAGAAGTGTCTTGAAGAATATCTAGTCTAATATTATTTACTGTCATCATGACAAAGAGAAAATAAATCAGTTATTAGAGATGAGTAGGGCCAGACGGAATCTGCGGACATTTTTTGCAATTTCTGCGGAGAATTCTGGTAAAAATCTGCGGAATTCTGCAGAATTATTTTGGGAGTCTCATAACTAAAATCTTAATATGTGAATATGTGTAATTTAAAAACTGAATAAATTCAGATTTACACACATTTACTCAAGTAAATAAACAGAACTAATGATGGGCTAAAAATCTGCGGAATTCTGCGCGCGCAGATTCCGTGTGGGCCTAGAGATGAGTTATTAAAACTATTATGATTAGAAATGTGCTGAAGAAATCTGCTCTCTGTTAAACAGAAATTGGGGGAAAAAATAAACAGGAAGGCGAATAATTCAGGGGGGCTAATAATTCTGACTTCAACTGTATGTGTATGTGTTGTAGTTTCAGGCAGTCAGGCAGTGGATGAGGTGATGAAGATCTGGCCTCCTCCTCCCCCCCCTCAGGCTCAGTGTGTTTCCAGGTCAGAGTTCAGCTCTTCCAGCTCCAGTCTCCATCCACACACTGCAGATCCTTCAGCAGAGGTCAAAGTTCAGCAGGAGCACAAGATCAAGAGCAGCACAGCACCACACACAGGTCAGCAGGAGCACATAACAGACGATATTAGAAATTATTTTGTTTATTAATATTTTCCAATTGATGTTTTTTAAACATTATCTTTAATAACTCATTATAACTCCTATTAACTGATGTATTTTCTCTTCGCCATGATGACGGCACATAATATTAGACTAGATATTCTTCAAGAGACTAGTATTCAGCTTAAAGTGACATTTAATCTCTTAAGGCCCAAGCTGTTTTTTACATGCGTTTTTTTATTTCTCTTTGCTATTTGGGCTTATTGTAACCTAATTAGAATAAAATCTAAGCATCATCTTTTGATATGATGTACTTTTAGAGAAAAATGATGTTCATATATGTGGACTCGTGGTCCGAATTTACATAAAACACTTTTTCCTGACTGTTTTTTTATGCATATATAACATATATATTTTTTTTTTAAAACAAGTTTTCTTCCCCTTTTGGACAGTTAAAAATAGGTTTTGGGTCATTTCATATGCTGCAAAACAGCTGCAGGATGACACTGTATGTCTGTGACAAAATATAAAACATTCAAAGTATTTTAAATAGCCACTTAAGAGTTAAATTGTGCTGTCCACGTATGTGGACACTCAAGCCCTAGGAGGTTATAGGCTTAACTAGGTTAATTACTGTTGGCAAATAACAACACCGGGCCGCGGACTGGTACTGGTCCGTGGATCAATTGGTACCGGGCGGCACAAGAAATCATTAATTATTTAAATTTTATTTATTATCTGTGTCTGAACGATCTTTTATTTTGAGAAATTGCTGTAGTCATCTCGCTTACATCTCGCTCACTTTAGCGCCCAAATTTAACCCACAAGCAGCAAAATAAATAAGAAACAGATGTCTTGGGAAAGTTTCTTTGCTAAGGGGAAAATGCCCAGTGAAGCACCCACAAACTGCCCAGGAATGAATCCACAACCCATTTGTCAACAACTCAGGTGAATCCAGCATGTCTGTGCAAGAAGATCAACTGCTGGAGATCGCAAATGACGGCGGCCTTTAGGGACTGTTCGCATATCTCGTCTTTTCTAGAGTTTGCGCAAGTTCGTTATTTCCATTGGAGGTGTGCGGCTAGCTGGCTTCCAGACAGCCTTTCCATACAGCTCATTTCCTACATGTAATTAATAAACCATCACTATCTGCCTTTTGCATATTATTGCTCATATGTTGATAACTTAAAATGAATCCAATGTAGGCTTTAACTGCAAAACTTAAGTTGTCTTAGCACCAGGGCTTAATTTGTGCCGGAACACTCCGGATCCGGCACCTCTGAAATCTGATCCGGCACCTCATTTTACCGATCCCCCTCCTCAACCATCCTTCTCCCCCGTCTGCTGTTCGCTTTCGCTTTCTTCCGCGACTCACCAACCCTCCTCACTGTCGTCTGCGACACCCCCGCCCCGCTCACTTTTGTCCGCGACACCCCCTCCGCCATCCACCGCACCAACACCCTCCCCACTTTCGTGCACGACACACCTCTGTATCCTCGGGTAACATGCCAGATCCATTACCCCGATTTGTTCCGGGACCTCGCAATTCACAAATTAAGCACTGTGCAGGACTAATGGAAGCAAGAGCTGTAAAGGCTCCGCCCTCTTTTGGAAAGGGGTGGGGAGCAGCAGCTTATTTGCATTTAAAGAGGCACACACAAAAAAAAGTGCTTTTGCTTTAATTAAAAAATTCTGAGATGTTACTGACCTAATCTGTAATAAAGATTTATGAGTATGAATACATATGAATAATATGAAACATGACATGTTTTTCCCCCCATCAGAGCGGAGGGATGAGGTCTCTGTGCGGGACGTCCAGTCTGTGATCAGTCCTCAGAAACCTGCAAAGCCAAACACAGATCCAGATGAACAGCAGAATGAGAAACCTGAAGAGGAGATCAGCGTGACTCAAAGCACTGAAGAGGAGAAGCAGATCCGCACAGCAGCAGAGCGACACACACACCAGCACAGCGCACCACAGTATGTGTTTCTGACGCTGTATTCACTAACTGTGTTTACATACAAAGATGAGGACTAGGTTAATGTGCAAACTGCATTTTTAATTATTGTCTGAAAGGTAATTTAATCACTCAATAAGGAGTGTAGTTACTCGACTCAATACTGATGAAGATCCCTTTAAATCTTAAGGCAGAGAATACTGAATACAAATGTAGTTAATTTGATTCAAACATTTATTTTTTTTAATAATAGTAATTAAGTATTTTAATAAACATATTCTTTAGTCAACAATTAGAATTACTCTGCAAAAGAGTATATCAAAACATGAAAAGTATCATATATCATTGACTACTTTCTGAATTCATGAAGCATGTTCTGTAGATGAATTACCAGCCTACATCACACATGACGCCACACGGGTTCCCGGTGGCAAAAAGAGACCGGTCGCAATAGCAAACATGTGGTGTTGTGCGGTAGGATGCCAAACTCAAAAATAGAAAACGTAACTTTTACCGTGCACCACACTGCTTTTAATGCCGACTGCAGATGTCTTTGGCTAAAAGGGAGCTGAATGGAGTGAGGACCTAATTAGAAATGCTGGACTCTGCAGTTCTCAGTTTATATCAGGTCAGTTCCCGCTATGCTGAATCAGACACATTACTGGTTTATGTTTGCAGCATTGATTTCAGCAATAACAGGTAAATATGGTGAATTAAACTGCGGACACTGAATGCTGAGAATGAAATGTAGACATGTGTGTTCACACACCCTGCAGTACAGGTGCAGTTCACTGTCAGAATGCAGTTGTTCTGCTTGTTGATGATGACCCAGGCCTTGTACAGCCCCGTCTTCTTTCCTTGTCTTTGGCTAGGCAGATCCTCGGTTTTTAAAAGTTTTGAATCTGGTAATCATGAACATTATTTACTGCACATGACCACACAGAACACAACTGTAGGCATCCAAACACTTGCAGACCTTTAACTTCTCTCTTGTAAAATCACGTGGAGTTTCAGTGAGATAGTTGTATATTTGGGGCTGATGCTTGGTCATTTCGTCTTATCCAATATCCATTGGGAGGGTGCTATCACAGATGGACCTGTCAGACGAATGCCGCTCACTTTAACGTTCATTTTGCTGAATCACTGTGCTTATCACTGGGTGACGAGCTGTTATAATACGCTGAAGGCATTATGTCAATAATATATAATATATAATCAATATAATGTATTTCTAATGCTGCGTTCACACCAGACACGGAAGCAGCGTTAAGCGCGACATTTTGACTTAACATTTACATGTTAAGTCAAAGTAAACATGCGAATAGGCATCCTGCGGCGCGATACACGCAAATGGCGTAGCGCGAATGACGCGAATTGCGCGGGCGCTGATTAAGCGTTTTGCGCGTTTACGAGTTCAAAAATCTAAACTTCTGCAGACATTCGCGCCGCGTTAACCAATCAGGAGCTTGCTCTTGTGGGGGCATGATTGTGATGTAGCACCTGTTGCTGGTGTCCGGGGGGAATCCTTCAGCCGACACCGACAACAGTTCATCAAACTGGGCTTGGCTCAGTCAGAAGCACTGCTGAAAGCCTCCATCATCCAGGTTCAGTTTCTGGAGGAGTTGATGAGCTCACAGAGCTGGGTGCATCTCTGAAAGTATCGAGTGGACTCAGACACTGCTCTAAAGGTATCGACGCTGTTTTTCAGCTTTTATAAAGCACATGAACACAGTTATTTTATCAATAAAATCCATGTTAGCAACAAAGCTACAGTCACCGGGCAGACAGAAGCCCTGCCCATGACGCAAATCCGCGTCTGTTCTGAAGTGAATTTGATGTGCGAATGAAGCAAGTAAACTCAAATGTTCACGCGTCTATTTACTCGCGAATAGCGCGATTTAGCCGCGCGTTTCGCGTCTGGTGTGAACAGAGCATAAGACAACAACAAACTCTGCATCGGATGTCGCTTTAAATGCTAGCGCTCCTGGTTTTTTCTGCCACCTCGCTGCGCGCGCATCCTGAATGTTTACAAACATAGTAACTCGTCTATAGTCAGGAGGGTGAATAATTCTGACTTCAACTGTGCTTCTAGAGGCCCGGCTGCTGCTCCAGAGTTGGTTCTGAGCCAGTTTCAGGGTGCGGAGAGCGTCCAGCGGCCGTCTTTAACTCTGGACAGTGCTGTTTGGAGCAGAACTGTGTGTCCTGAAGAAGTGCTGGAGGATCTGCCGCTGAACTTCAGTCTGCCAGAGACTTTGCTGCTGCCCGGAGACGGCCAGATGACTGAGGTGAGGCTTATTGGTCCAAATCTGTACTGCTGATTGGCTGAAATATGCTTAGCCACGCCCCTCCATTCGTTAGTTTGCTGAGTGAAAGATATGTCATCAGAGGGGGAAAGCCCCGCCCACTAGTGTGCATCTCTCCATCTCATTAGCATAAACAGCAGCCCTGAGTGAGAAGCAGCCGTCTGTCCATTAGCCATTAGAGTGTTTGAGCTGCTGAAGATAATGTCAGCATAGACTAAGAGGATTATAGATGTGGAGTTTTAGATGAACAGCGACAGGAGCGACATAGACTGACAGAAGCATGAAGCACACATGACCAGCACTCACAACACACACACACTGCTGTTTTACATCTGGTGATGCACAGGTGTCTGTAGCTCCGCCCTCTTCTGAAAACATCACAATGTCATTTGAATTTAAAGAGACAGTCACCAAAATGTCACCATTAGGATTAAAGCCTAAAAGGATGTTAGAGAACATTATCAGTGTGATATTTAGAGCTCAAACTCAAACACACACACTCTACACACAGTACATCTCGTAAAAAGGGGCAGAATAGGTCTCCTTTAAAGGTGCTATAGAAACTAAAATGTACTATTGTTGTTATTCTGATGAGCAGGACGCGGCGAGCATCGGTCAGTGGGGCGAGCAGCTGGTGTTCTCCTTCCTCCAGCACTGGCAGCGCAGCGGCTCCGGGCCCTCAGACATCACCTGGTTTAACCAGGGCGGGGAGAGTGGGCGCGCCTGTGACTTTAAACTCAGCTTCTCCGACCAGGAGATCTTGGTGGAGGTGAAGACCACGGTGAGACGCGACCGTCACTTCATCCGCATGTCTGCCAATGAGCTGGATCTGGCGCTGAAGGAGAAGGAGCGATACCATATATACCGCGTTTACGGCGCAGGAGACGTCCAGCACGTCCGGCTCTGTCGCATCCGCAATCTGGCTCAACATCTACACTCCAAATCTCTGGAGCTCTTCTTATTCGTCTAGCCGGCGTTTAAAGGAAAGCGTCACATTTTTAGGAGATAATCTTATATTACAGCGGTTAAACAGGTGAGGTTTGCCCTTTTTGTAACTGGAGCACTTTTAGCTTAGCTTAGCATAATTCATTGAATCGGATTAGACCATTAGCATCACATTCAAAACATAACTTTAATTTTTCAACAGTCTTAATACACGATGTGACTACAGAAGAGTCAGGCTTTGAGTAGAAAAATCATATAAACTCTTTAATCATTTTTGAATGTGATGCTAATGGTCTAATCCGATTCAATTATCTATGCTAAGCTAAGCTAAAAGTGCTCCGTCAGACGCTGAGATTGGCTGAATGGATTGAAAAATGGTAAAACTCACCTTTAATTAATTAATTAACTCTAGATGAGCTGTAAAAGGACAATATTTGATCTGTTGTTCTATTAATGATGTCTGACCACTGTGACACTGTTCAGTTCTGCCTTTATCACTGTTTCTACTGATTCACGGCCAGTTTGTTCCCTGTTAAACTACTCTTTTGATTTTATAGAGCTCACTTCAGTAAATAAATGCAATGTTTTGTAAAAGAACAGTACTTGACGTCTGAATAGATTCTGGTCTAAATTAATACTCAACTTTTTACAGTAGATGTCATTTGTTCAATGCATAAATTAACACCATGTTATGATTATGGTACTTGAGATTAATTTGAGCATTTACTAAACTCTGTCTGATGATATTATTTAATAAACATGACCGGATTTTAGCCTAAAATGATCAGAACTTTAGCAGGATTACAATCATTTTTGGTCAGTGTATAATATATTAGAGCAAATAATAATATTACAGAATAAAAAAACAGTAAATAGTAAAACCACAAATAAAATAAATTGAAATAGTAATACAAAACGTGAGACAATATTGAGGAAAATATGTATTTTAGAGTGAATTTTTGAGTTCTGATCATGAAAAATGGGCACAAAAACAATTGTTTATATTTATATTTATAGAGAGAGAGAATATTAAAACAGGTAAAGTGTTTAACTTTAATGTCTGTAATGATAACATTCAGATTTTCCTTCAGATTAGTCCCTTTATTCATCAGGGTGTTGCCACAGCGGTATGAACCGCCAATTTATCCAGCATATGTTTTACACAGTGGATGCCCTTCTAGCTGCAACCCAGTACTGGGAAACACCCATACACACTATGGCCAATTTAGTTCATCAATTCCCCTATAGCGCATGTGTTTGGACTGTGGGGGAAACCGGAGCACCCGGAGGAAACCCACACCAACACTGGGAGAACATGCAAACTCCACACAGAAACACCAACTGACCCAGCCAGGACTCAAACCAGAGACCTTCTTGCTGTGAGGTGACAGTGTCACCTTAATGATAACCATTATAGCATATTTTCTAAATAGCTGAGTATTTCCTTATAACATTTGTTTTTGGTTCTCAGAACGTTCTGGGAACGTTATTTTATGGTTGTAAAATAAATAACCTAAAAATAGCGTTCCCCTAGCATTGTATGTTGGTTATGAAACCAAAATCCAACATTAGAGGAACATTGTGTTTTCTGGCTTCCTTAGTTTGTTAAAAAAGACCACATTAAAAAGTATATAGTAGTGAATGTACACTCACCGGCCACTTTATTAGGTACGCCTGACTAGTACCAGGTTGGACCCCTTTTGCCTTCAGAACTGCCTTAATCCTTCATGGCAGAGATTCAACAAGGCACTGTAAATATTCCTCAGAGATTTTGCTCCATATTGTCATGATAGCATCACACAGTTGCTGCAGATTTGTCGGCTGCACATCCATGATGCCAATCTCCCGTTCCACCACATCCCAAAGGTGCTCTATTGGATTGAGAACTGGGGACTGTGGAGGCCATTTGAGTACAGTGAACTCATCGTCATGTTCAAGAAACCAGTCTGAGATGATTGGCGCTTTATGACATGGTGCGTTATCCTGCTGGAAGTAGCCATCAGAAGATGGAGACACTGTGGTCATAAAGGGATGGACATGGTCAGCAACAATACTCAGGTAGGCTGTGGCGCTGACACAATGCTCAATTGGTACTAATGGACCCAAAGTGTGCCAAGAAAATCTCCCCCACACCATTACACCACCACCACCAGCCTGAACCGCTGATACAAGGCAGGATGGATCCATGCTTTCATGTTGTTGAGGCCAAATTCTGAGCCGACCATCCGAATGTGGCAGCAGAAATGGAGACTCATCAGACCAGGCAACGTTTCTCCAATCTTCTATTGTCCAGTGGCACCCGGTGTGGTCTTCTGCTGCTGTAGCCCATCCGCCTCAAGGTTGGACGTGTTGTGTGTTCAGAGATGCATTTCTGCAGACCTGATTGGGTGTGATAAGAAAGTTGCGTTAACAGTTGGACAGGTGTACCTAATAAAGTGGCCGGTGAGTGTATAAGAATGTGATGACAATGACAGATTTCGGATGAGCGTTTTGAGCCAGACTGTGATGACAGAACTTTAAGAAACACTTTTTCAGAATAATGAGTGTTAAAAACTAAATATAAAAATGCGTTTGCGTGCGAATACACTGGATTACGTTACAATACTCGTCACTTCAAACGTATAAGATGTGATATAAACTTATTCTTTCAACCCATCCGAGTGATAAATCAAATAAAGCTTATAATTAAACATCAACTCAAGACATTCCTGCACTGATGAACTGCGTCTTCATAATAAAATACCGCCTCAGCGCTTTATGCAGATTCTGCCTGCTGATTCTCCCAGACTCGTGTTCCTATTAGCTGAACCACTCAGTGGGCGGAGTGAAGTAAGCTGACGCGCGCTGCTATTGGTCGATGTGCGCAGTAGGCGTGTCTCAGCTATCTCGGAAGCTGTGATTGTTCCTCAGTGTCACAATAGAGAGCCGCAGCGGAGAGAGAGGATGATGATTATGATGATCATAATGATGAAGATGAGGATAATTATGTGATATCTGTATGTGATTTATCCACCGGGGGAACAGCAGAGAATCACGGAAGCGGGAGCGGTTTAACGGTGAGTTTGAGCTTTATTTGATCACTGCAGCAGATCCCTCCGCTCATGCAGATGCAGGAACAGCAGACGTTACATTACACAGCACTGCAGAGGCAAGTCACCGTCAATAACGCATTATTACACATTATTATTAATAATAATACAAATTGATTGAAGAATGCACATAAGTAGTGATATTTATATTTTTAATTGACATTTTTTAATTAGACAGCACTGCAGGAGCAACACAGCAGGCGGAAATCAGCCCTAATAATGCATTATAACACTTAATGCTACTACTACTAATACAGAAGCGTGTACATGAGTGATAAATAATACAAAATAAATATTTTTATTAATGTGTTTAAATTACACAGCGCTGCAGGAACACCACAGCAAGAAAATAGTCATAATTAAATGATTAGAACAGTTATTGTTGGTAATAATATTGTTATTATTAATAATAATTGACTGAAGAATGTACATGAGTAATAATAATTCCAAAGGATTATTGACGCTTTTAAATTGCACAGCACTGCAGGAACAACACGGCTGAGAAATCACGTTAATAATGCATTATAACACTATAATAATAATAATAATAATAATAATAATAATAATACATTTGATTGATGTACATGAGTAATAATTATTAAAATACACAAATATTGATGTGTTTAAATTGCACAGCACTGCAGGAACAACACGGCTCAGAAATCATGTTAATAATGCATTATAACACTATAATAATAATAATAATAATAATAAATGTACATGAGTAATAATAATAATAATGATTAAAATACACAAATATTGATGTGTTTAAATTGCACAGCACTGCAGGAACATGAAAACAAGCACAAATAAGTAATTATAACAGTTGCTATTAATATTATTGTTATTAAGAATAATAATAATAATTTTGATCGAAGAATGTATGAGTAATAACAATTAAAAAATAATTATTGATGTGTTTAAATTGCACAGCACTGCAAGAAGAACACAGCAAGAAAATAAGCATGAATAAAATCACTGTTATTATTAATATTATTGTTAATAATAATACATTTGATTGATGTACATGTGAAATAATACAAATTTAAATATTAAAATAAGAAAAATATTGACGTGTTTAAATGACACAGCATTGCAGGAACACAACAGCAAGAAAATAATAATAATAATTATAACAGTTGCTATTAATATTATTGTTATTAATAATAATAATAATAATTTTGGTCAAAGAATGTATGAGTAATAACAATTAAAAAATAATTATTGATGTGTTTAAATTCCACAGCACTACAAGAAAATAAGCATGAATAAATCACTGTTATTAATAATATTATTTTAATAATAATACATTTGATTGATGTACATGAGAAGTAATACAAATTTAAATATTAAAATAATAAAATATTGATGTGTTTAAATTGCACATCACTGCGGGAACACAACAGCATGACAATAATCATGAATAAATAATGATAAGAGTTATTGGTATTAATACTGTTGTTAAAATTAATAATAAAAAATTAATTGAAGACTGTACATGAGTAATAATCAGTGTTTAATTTACACAGACCTGCATGACCAGCAAATACAGCAAGAAAATAATCATAAATTATTATTACAGTTGCTGTTATTATTGTTGTTATTAATAATAATTATACAAATTGACTGAAGAATGAGAGTAATAATGCATTTTTATAACATGTTTAAATTACACAGCACTGCAGGAACATCACAGGAAGAAAATAATCATAAATATTAATTATAACAGTGTTATTAATATTATTGTTATCATTATTAATAATAATAATTTAAAGAAAATTGTACATGAGTAATATTGATGATATATATTTTTCTTGACATGTTTAAATTGCACAGCACTGAAAGAACATCACAGCACAAAAATAATCATGAATAAATAATGATAAGAGTTATTGGTATTAATACTGTTGGTAAAAATAATAATAATAAATTGATTTCAAAATGTACATGAGTTATAATCTGTTTTTATAGAGGTGTTTAATTTACACAGACCTGCAGAATCAGCAAATACAGCAGGAAAATAATCATGAATAAATAACTATTACAGTTGCTATTAATATTATTGTTATTAAGAATAATAATAATTTTGATCGAAGAATGAGTAATAACAATTAAAAAATAATTATTGATGTGTTTAAATTCCACAGCACTGCAAGAAAATAAGCATGAATAAATCACTGTTATTAATAATATTATTTTTAATAATAATACATTTGATTGATGTACATACAAATTTAAATATTAAAATAATAAAATATTGATGTGTTTAAATTGCACAGCACTGCAGGAACACAACAGCATGACAATAAGCATGAATAAATAATGATAAGAGTTATTGGTATTAATACTGTTGGTAAAAATAATAATAAAAAATTAATTGAAGACTGTACATGAGTAATAATCAGCGTTTAATTTACACAGACCTGCAGAATCAGCAAATACAGCAGGAAAATAATCATGAATAAATAACTATTACAGTTATTATTATTGTTATTAATAATAATATTACAAATTGACTGAAGAATGTACGAGTGATATATATTTAGATATATGTTTTTAAATCTTAACATGTTTAAATTACACAGCACAGCAGGAACATAATCATATAAATATTTATAACAATGTTATTCATATTATTGATAATAATAATAATTAATAGAAGATTATACATGAGTAAAATTGATTATGTGTATTTTTCTTGATGTGTTTAATTTGTACAGCACTGCAGGGACATAAGCATGAATAAATAATGATAAGAGTTATTGGTATTAATACTGCTGTTGAAAATAATAATAATAATTGATAGAAGATTGTACATGAGTAATAATGATTTTATATTTAATAAAGGTTTTATTATTATTTTTATTTTATAATTCTTTTTTGGGGGTTTTCACCTTTAATAGACAGGAAAGTGTAGAGTATTGACAGAAAAGCATGGGGAGCAGAGAGAGGGGAAAGATCTGCATAGGACCGCGAGGCGGGAATCGAACTCGGGTCACCGTGAGCACCGGAGACACACTAACCGCTACACCACTGGTGCTGACTTGGTTTAATTTTTATTCAGTGATATAAAAATACTGAAGCATCTACATGAGTAATGAGATATATTTGTGATGATATATATATATATATTATTTTTTCTTGATGTGTTTTTATTTTGGGATGAATTAATTATAAATACTAATAAATATGAGATGTTAATACTAGACTAATAACACATTCAGATCATAAAAACATCACGAATATCATCACAGATAACACAGTGTGGCTGCACACATCATTTAGTAGTGTATATATAAAAAATATAGAGGGAAAAAACTTAAGATGATAAATAATTAGATCTTTTTGTGAGTCTTTTATTATTTATAGCTATATTATTATATTATTGTCATTTTCCAGATCGAGGAATCATGAGTGTGTGTGTGTGTTATATTCAGCCAGGAGGAAGCTGCTTTGGTCATGTTCATGTTGGTCATGTGTAAGTGTGTGTGTATGTGTGAAAGGCAGCAAACTGTGCAGAACTTTGTGTGTGTGTGTGTGTGTGTATAGACAGGATGAGTCTGCAGGTCACTCAGAGCTCAGCAGCATTAAATGGATGCTGTCAGAGTCTGGATGAAAAATGAGCCGTGTGTGTGTGTGTGTGTGTGTGAGAGAGAAAGGCTGATGTCCTCTAGTGGAGGCTAGACCTCACTGCTACCCATACCCACACACAAAACAAACTCATTCGTGCGCACACATACACACTCATATGCACACACACTGACATTCATAGGTGCACACACTCATATGTACACGCACACACAATACACACGTACACTCATATGCACACACTAATACGTGCACAGACTCACAGTCACTCGTGCGCACACATATATATGTATACACACACACACACACACACACACACACACACACACACACACACACACACACTTCCTCTGATCAGCATCAGCAGAATAATGAAGCGCTGCTCTCTGAGTAAATCAACCGTCACTGTTGACCGTATAATGCCGTATAATGGAGGAATCTGTGCAGAAAACACTCAGAACACCCCGTACCAGAACACCTGAGTGTCTGTGTGTGTGTGTGTGTGTGTGTGTGTGTGTTTATAAAAAATGTTTGTAGTAAAACTGTCAGTCTGATAAGTCTGAAAAGATACAGCAACCAACTGCAATCAGGCTATATTTGCATCTCTGACACACACACACACACACACACACACACACACACACACACACACTGGCCAGTGACTCATAATAACACACTCACAGACCTTCATTCCTGCTGGTTTTCTGAAGGCCCGCCGAGACGTCAGACTTTAATAAAAGCCTCTGCAGGACAGAAGAGATTAAACTGACAGACTCAAAACACACAGGATTAGTTTACTCTCCGCATTGGCAGATTATTCTGCTTGCTTTAAGGGGAAACTCTCTTCATTTTGACTCATTATTACTGATATATTTGTTGCTTGTCTAGAAAATGCTGACTGATTGAAGAGATTTGAGATATTTGGACCAGAAAGGAGACTAAACTCTGAGCAGGAGCAGCATGACTTGCAGGTGTAGGTGCTTTATGAGGACATGCCTTCCACCACTGTTATTCAAAACACTTTGTCTTGTGGCCTCTCCTTTAAATGGATTAGGTGTAGGGCCATATAATACAGTTTTACTCTATTAAATACATTATGGAAAGTCCTCATAAAGCACCAATACCGTGTGTGTGTGTGTGTGTGTGTGTTTGTGCTTCAAAACCAGAGGATTCCACTTCAAGTCTCAGTCCCCAAGAGTGGAGATGTGTTGCAGTTACTCCTGTGCTTTTATTGAGTGATGAGCTCTGAACTCTGCGTTTGGTCAGATTTGATGCCCTGATTGGTGCTGGATTCTCTTCTGCTGCTGTCTGAATGTGCACCCTTTTAACACAACAGAAATATTAGGCTTCTGAAATTGTGTTTTACTACTAAAAGATTTATTTAAAACTATGTACACTGTAAAAAATGGCTGCGATTTCAACGGTAAAAAAACTGTAAAAATGCTACAGTACAAATCCGTAAACCTGGTTAACAGTATGTGTCCCTAATTTATACGGCGAATAACCGTAAATGGACTTTCCCAGAGTTCCCTGCATGGCACATCACTTTTTATGCTTTTTGTTGACATTACTATGGATCTTTTTAGTTGTTTCCCCATCAGTAATGTATATTAGAGATTTATGTGACATCTAATGTTGCTAAACAATGTTTATTTCATGACTTTAGTTTTATGCGTGTTACCATACTGGTGTTCAGTAGCTGTGTGAATGACACTGAGCACCTTCTTTACACAGATACACTTTTCTGCTTGTGGGTAAAGTTGTTTGTGATGAGCATTGGTTCGTTATGTATGAACTTTCTCATCACCACCTGTATATGGCTGTGCTATCATGTCTATCTGTGTAACAAAAGATGTGTCGATGTTGCTCATTTAAAATACAGACATATTACCTCTTTAAATCAATAAAATACAGTAGTTTACTGTAAAAATGAGAGATTACTTTTACAGTTTGTACTGATTTTTTTACGGTTAAATGCTGGCAACCACAGCTGCCAGTTTATTACCGTAAATTTTAGGGATTTATTTTTTACAGTGTATTTTAACAGTACAGTTTTCTGCAATAATAGTTTGTCTAACAAGTATCCTAATGTAGAAAATACTCAATTATACGGGGAAAATGCAACTTTTTCTGCTGTTAGTTTGTGTAAAGAGTGTCCCAATTAAGAGAATATGGAATTTTAGGGGCAAATATACCTCTTTAGGGGGAAATGCATCTTTTTCTGCAATGTTATTGTGTAATGAGGATCCCACTGTAGAAAACATGGTGTTTTAGGGGCAAAATACATCTTATTTCTACTATTAGTTTGTGTAATGAGTATCCCAATAAAGAGAATATGATATTTTAGGGGGAAAATGCAGTTTTTCTGCTATTAGTTTATGCAATGAGCATCCCAATAAATAAAATATGCAATTTTAGGGGCGTAATACAACTTTTTAGAGAGAAATGCAACTTATCTGCAATGTTAGTTTGTGTAAAGAGTGTCCCAATATAGAAAATATGAAATTTTAGGGGCAAAATACTGCTTTTAGGGGGAAAGGCAACTTTTCCTGCAACATTGGATTGTGTAATGAGTATCCCAATAAAGAGAATATGGAATTTTAGGGGCAAAATACTACTTGTTAGGTAGAAATGCAACTGTATATGCATGTTATTTTGTATAAAGAGTATCCTTATAAAGAAAATATGATATTTTGAGGGGGAAAATACTTTTTCTGCAATGTTAGTTAAAGAGTCAATAAAGAAAATATGAAATTATAGGGTAAAAGTGCAACTTTTTCTGCTGTTTATGTAATGTTATTCCAATAAAGAAAATGTGGAATTTCAGGGAGAAAAATACAACTTTTGGGGAAATGCAACTTATCTGCAATGTTAGTTTGTGTAAAGAGAATATGGAATTTTATAGGGGAAATGCAAGTTTTTTTGCAACATTAGTTTGTGTAACGAGTCTCCCAATAAAGAGAATATGGAATTTTATGGTGGAAATGCAACTGTTTCTGCAGTGTTAGCTAGTGTTAAGAGTATCCCAATTAAAAATATGGAATTTTAGGGGGAAAATACAACTTTTAGGTAGAAATGCAACTTTTTCTGCAATGTTAGTTGTGTATGTAAAGAGTAATGTAAATGTTAAGACTATATCCCAATAAAGAAAATACGATATTTTAGGGAAAAAAAATACTAGTTTTTAGTGGGAAATGTAACTTTTCTGCTATTAGTTTGTGTAAAAAGTCTCCCAATCAAGAAAATAGGAAGTTTTTGGGTGAAAATGGAACTTTTCTGCAATGTTTATGGAATTTTAGGGGCAAAACGATGGCAGAATGCTACTTTTTATGTAGAAATGCAACGTTTCTGCAGTGTTATATGTGTAAAGAGTATCCCAGTAAAGAAAATATGAAATTATAGGGAGAAAATGCAACTGCTTCTGCTGTTAAATTGTGTAACGAGTCTCCCAATAAAGAAAGTCTGATATTTTATGTTGAAATGCAGTGTTTGTCAGTGTGTTTGTGTGTTGCAGTATTGTGAGGCTGTCTGTGGGCCAGAATGAGCTCATCTCCGGTGGTTTCCCGCGACATTCTGGAGGAGCTGCAGCTCTTCACCGCTCAGAACCTGGAGAAGCTGGAGGTCAATAAATACTATGAGGTGATCCGCGAGCTCGGGAAGGGCACTTACGGGAAGGTGGACCTCGTCATTCATAAGATCAGAGGTACGGCACGCTTACAAAACAGCCCGACAAATCTGACTGAAGAAACAATCATTATTTGAGCTCTGAGTCTCAGTTCTGACTTTCATTTTCAAAGCGTCTGCTAGTTTTTTTATTTTCAAGATGTAGAATCCACTAGAGGGCGCTGTCTACATTTTTGCACATCTGAAATATGTTGATCTGATCAAGTTTTGTAGTACATTTTAGATGATAAATCCACTAGACGGCGCTGTCTACATTTTTGTGAATCTGAAATGCGTTACTTAGGGTACATTTTGTTGTACGTTTTAGGTGACAAATCCACTAGAAGGAGCAGTTACCTTTTTGTGAATCTGAAATATGTTGATCTGAGTAAGTTGTGTAGTACATTACAGATTACAAATCCACTAGAGGGCGCTGTTCATGCTTTGGCAAATCTGAAAAACGTCCTTAGGGTATGTTTTGTTGTATGTTTAGGGTGACTAATTCACTAGAGGGCGCTGTTTACAATTTTGTGAATCTCAAATACGTTACTTCGGGAGGTTTTGTTGTGCATTTCATATGACAAATCCACTAGAGGGCGCTGTCTACAACTTTAAGAATCTGAAATATGTTGCTCTGAGTAAGTTGTGTAGTATATCTCAGATTACAAATCCACTAGAGGGTGCTGTTCATGTTTTTGCAAATCTGAAACACGTTACTTAGGGCAGTGTTTCTCAACTGGTGGGTCGCGACCCAAGAGTGGGTCGCGGGAACATTTTCAGTGGGTCGCGGAGTGTGTGGTAAAAAAAACAACAAAAGGTGAAATTTTAGCTTATTTTGCTTATACCGGACTTTTATTTTGAAATGCGCGCGCAACAACCGTACCGACTACTTTCTCGATAAACATGATGATGATCCGTGGATAAGCAATCCCTTTGGAATCGACGTGGAAAGCGTCACGTTGCCGAGCAACAAAGAGAATCAGCTTGTGGAGCCGTCATGTGATAAGACGCTGAAAAAGAAATTCAGTAAAGTAAAGCCTCTCCCAGTTTTGGTGCCACGAAGTGCTTTCTGAGTATTCGTCCCTTGCCATTCGTGCGATCAAATCCATCCTACCATTCAGCACTACGTATTTGTGTGAAAGTGGCTTCTCTTCCTTGGTGCAGCTTAAGTCAAAGCAAAGGAATAGGTTGGACATAGAGCACGATCTTCGGGTCTACCATCACCCCAGACTTTAAAACTCTTATCAGGAGTTAGGGCTGGGCGATTTTTTCGATTTTTTCGATTAATTCGAATTTACGTTTTAAGACGATTTTATTTTTTACAAAATCGAAAAATCGCGATTTTTTTATAAAAATATTAAAGCCACTTTCCCACTATCGTGCCAAACCGTTCTAAACTGTTAGACAACCGTGCTGAATTGTGCTGATTCTGTGTGTTGACGTCGCGGCTCTGTTGATGAGCTACCAGCTGATTTAGCGGAAGCGCGCCAGGGCGGACTAGCCAGCTTCGCTAATATTTTCACGCGCGTCGTGCTGTTGTTCGCGTCCCCGCAGCCGTCTGTCTCTCTCTCTCTCTCTCTCTCTCTCTCTCTCTCTCCCTCTCCCTCTCCCTCTCTCTCTCCCTCTCCCTCTCCCTCTCCCGCGCGAGCTGCGAGACGGGCTCGACAGGTGGAGTCACTTTTAGTCACTTATGCCCGCGCACCCATCGCTCCACACACACACACACAAGGAAATAATTTCACCTAGTTCAAAGCCCAGATGGCTGGTTTTGTATATTATACCCGCGCACCACCTGAAGGACGGTACTGTATGAATTAAATCATAACCCATGCACCAATAAACAAGTAAAATGAATGAATGAATAAAATAAATATGGATTCTTAAATGTCGGCAGTTTTTACTCCAAAAAATATCAATACATATCGACAAATGTTTCCAACATTTCAGCTATAGGCCATTACACGATTCAGTTAAATATAAGATAGACATTTAAATATAGATAGATATGTAACAGGTTTCTGTGGGTTTTTTTTTTTTTTTTTTGTTCACGGTGATCTTTAATATATACTGGGTGGTGGAGCTACGCACACATATTTTCTAAAACGTCAAGCAGATATTTGTCTATAGCTCGTTAGTTATTTATGAAGACAAAAAATAATTAAAATAACAAAAATAAAACTATAAAATTACAAAGATAAAAAGAGCAGCATTTTGCTAAATATAGTCCTTTATATCCTGATATGCTATGTGTTGTTTCATTTGTTTTTTTATATTTAACTTGATGCATTCGTTATTTAATGTTTAAATACTGAAATCGTTTAAATGGTTATTTTTTTACCATCAAAATGTAGTATATTTTATATCATTACCAACTTTTGATATAAAACCGCTGTTATTTTATTGATTGTTATGAAATAATTTAAGTGCTATATTTTTTATTAGTGAAAGTGCCCGCTCACTTTGACAAGGCCTGTCTAAATATATATTTCTGCCATGCCACTAATACAGATAAACTATTGTTGCATTATCATTGTTTATTTTTCTGTTATGGACAGATATTTGAAATATTTATTTCCCCTCCAATCCTTTTCAATCTTCACGTTACATTTTGGTCATTTTCAATAAAATTTGCCCAAAGCTCCACAACATATGACCTGCTGTGACTTCTATTGTAGCTATGTTTAGCATCCCTATATGAGAGAGTGCCATAACCGCGTTTAGTCACACTATTGCTTTTCTTTTACAAGTGAGCATGAAAAAAACTAGTTTCAGCATTTATTTAAATTTAAATGAACAAGGTAAGCTGGTAAGGTAGTTACACAGTAAAAAATTTTTTATAAAAAAATAAATAAAAAAAATCGAAATCGAAATCGTGAATCGGTCAAACTTTATGAAAAAAATCGAGATTTTTTTTTTTGCCATATCGCCCAGCCCTATCAGGAGTAAAGCGCATCCTCAGTTATCTCATTAGCTTCCCAAATCACTGTTAAGTGAAACACATGTTTATAATTGCTGTCATATTAGATGTAAAAATGGTTATGATTATTTTAATCATTTTACTGTAATTTGCTGATTTGTTCTGTTCAACAGGATCAGTGTTAATGTTTTATTAACAGTTCAGTTGATGGTAACTGAACCTTTTCTTACCCTTACTTTGTAATATTTCTATAATTTGATACATTTTGTTAAATGACAGCAATAAAATATTGTTTATTTGTAAGTATTGGTGACGTGATTTATCTGTCACTATTTGTGTATGTTAACAAATAAATACAAATTAATTATAATTCCTAAAATTATATTATAGTTCCTAAAAGTTTGGGTCGCGGCTTGATGACCTTGTAAAAATGTGGGTCCCATGGCCAAACCAGTTGAGAACCACTGACTTAGGGTATATTTTGTTGTACGTTTCAGATTATTATTTGAGTTCTGAGTCTCAGTTCTGACTTTCATTTTTAAAGCGTCTGCTAGTTATTTTATTTTCAAGATCTAAGATGAACTATCTGCAGCTTTCAGCCAAAAAATGTCACGTAAAATGTGTTTAAACTTACATTGGCAGCATTTAACGCTGTCTAAAGCACATAATCAGTCATCATTGTCATAGCAGTTTATGCTGTTGTTCTGCTGCGACATCACAGAAATAACAAACATTTCTAAATAGTTCGTCATCACAGATGGTTATAACAAAAAAGCTCCTTTTAACATGGAAAAGATTGCTTTGATTGCATGTTGCACCGCTTGTTATTAACCTGAACTTGTTTTCCTCTAGGTAGCAAAATGGCTCTGAAGTTTCTGAAGAAGAAAAGCACCAAGCTGAAGAGCTTCTTGCGGGAGTACAGCATCTCTCTCTATCTCTCTCCGTGTCACTTCATCATCAACATGTTCGGCATCGCCTTTGAGACAGACGAGTATTATGTGTTTGCGCAGGAATACGCTCCTTCTGGGGACCTCTTTGACATCATTCCACCACAGGTAATGCAGTGTAGTGCACATCAATACATTTAGATTTCCAGGGGTGTTTTATTTTGTGGGTTTTTTTACGTTAGCACTTTAGTTTAGGTTGCAGTTCATGCTTTTAACTACTGGATTGTTGCCTGTATCAAAGCAGGCAATAGAAAACCATGGATCTGGCAACCCTTGCACTGATGGTGTTGCCTATTTTTGATTACTGATTATTGTTGATGTTGTGCAGGTGGGTCTGCCGGAGCCGGTGGCGAAGCGCTGTGTGCATCAGGTGGCCATCGCTCTGGAATACCTGCACTCCAAAAAACTGGTGCACCGAGACATCAAACCTGAGAACATCTTAATCTTCGACAAGGAGTGCCGTAAGGTCAAGCTGTCAGACTTCGGGATGACGCGGCGCGCCGGTTCACCGGTCAAACGTGTTAGCGGCACAATCCCGTACACGGCTCCAGAACTCTGCGATACGTCCAAACACAACGGCTTCTGCGTGGACTACAGCACTGATGTTTGGGCATTCGGAGTGCTGCTGTTCTGCATGCTCACCGGAAACTTTCCATGGGAAAAAGCGATGCCGTCTGATACTTTCTACGAGGAGTTTGTGCGCTGGCAGAAGCGGCGGACGGGTGCGGTTCCGTCACAATGGCGTCGATTTACAGACGAATCCCTGCGCATGTTTCGAAAGCTCCTAGCATTGGAGCAGGAACGCAGATGCAGCGTTAAGGAAGTTTTCGCACATTTAGGCCACCGTTGGATGCTTGACGGCCAAACTAGCGGAAACCATCATCAATCCGTGCTCAACTCTTCATCGGAGGAAGACGAGTTGCTTGTGGATCGTATGAAGCAGCAGACCTTATCTCCGACAGCTAACCCGAGTAATGCTATGGAGCCTGAATCGGCTAATCATTTTACATCTGTGTCCACCAATAGCTCGGTGTCTTCCACTAATAGCTACGAGCGTTCGGCTAGAGACAGTCCTCCGACTAGCAGGATCCTGGTCACGACGCCTATAGAGATCTGCGTGTAAATGCACAGCTGATGAAGTTAACATGCGCACAAGCTGACGCACACTTCTGTGATATGAGTTTTGCTGAATATTTAGCGCTGTTAAGGTGTGGTCACGTTAGTGTAATATATCAGCTACATTTACAGACTACACATATCTCGATTTTAAACGATCTCTGTTGGTTTGCATGATATTTCTGAGATGAAAACTTTTGTTTCGTTACTAAACTCGTTACTTTCGTTAGTTTTCACGTGACAATTTAACCAAGGCTCATTGGAAATATGTGTCTTAGCCTACATTTTTACGAAAGTTTAAATACGTTGCTTTCGGTATGTTTTGTTGTACGTTTCAGATGATGAATCCACTAGAGGGCACTGTTTACATTTTTGCAAATCTGATATACGTTACTTTTGGTATGTTTTATTATACATTTCAGACTACAAAATCACTAGAGGGCGCTGTTTACATTTCTGTGAACCTGCAATACGTTACTTATGGTGCCCTAGAGGTTACTGTCCACAATTTTGCAAATCTGAAATATGTTGATCCGGGTTACTTTTGTAGTACATTTCAGTTACAAATCTACTAGAGGGCGCGGTTTACTTTTTTGCTAAACTGAAATACATTACTTAACGTATGTTTTGCTGTACATTTCAGATGACAAATGTACTAGAGGGCACTGTCAACATCTTTACAATTTGATCCGAGTAAGTTTTGTAGTACATTTCATATGACAAATCCACTAGAGGGCACTGTGTACATTTTTGTGAACCAGAAATACGTTGCTTAGAGTACATTTTGTTGTACATTTCAGATTACAAATCCACTAGAGGGCGCTGTCTATGTTTTTGCAAATCTGAATATATAGATCAGAGTAAATTTGTTGCACATTTCAGATTCCAAAACCACTAGAGGGTGCTGTCCACATTTTTGCGAATCTGAAATATATAGATCCGAGTAAATTTTGTAGTATATTTCAAATGACAAATCCATTAGATGGCGCTGTCTACATTTTTGAGAATCTGAAATGCTTTACTTGGGGTACATTTTGTTGTACGTTTAAGATAAGAAAACCACTGGATGCCGCAGTTACATTTATTTAAATCTGAAATATGTTATTTTCAGATTACAAATCCACTAGAGGGCGCTGTCGGATGTTTTTGCACATCTGAAATATGTTGATCTGAGCAAGTTTTGTAGTTTACATTTTTGTGAATCTGAAATGCGTTACTTTGGGTACATTTTGTTGTACTTTTTAGGTGACAAATCTGCTAGAAGGAGCAGTTACATTTTTGTGAATCTGAAATATGTTGATCTGAGTAACTTGTGTAGTACATTACAGATTACAAATGCATTAGAGGGCGTTGTCGGCGTTTTTACAAATCTGAAAAACGTTATTTAGGGTATGTTTTGTTGTTTGTTTAAGGTGACTAATCCACTAGAGGGCGCTGTCTACATTTTAGTGAATCTCAAATACGTTACTTTGGAAGGTTTTGTTGTACATTTCAGAATAGTGGGCGTTGTTTAATTTTTGTGCGAAACTGAAATACATACTGTATATTTTGTTGTACATTTCATATGACAAATCCACTAGAGGGCGATGTCTACAACTTCATGAATCTGAAATCCGTTGCTTAGATAACATTTTGTTGTACGTTACAGATTACAAATCCACTAGAGGGCGCTGTCTATGTTTTTGCAAATCTGATATACGTTACTTTTGGTATGTTTTGTTGTACATTTTAGATTATACATCCACTAGATGGCGCTGTCTACATTTCTGTGAACCGAAAAATTTGTCGCTTAGGGTACATTTTGTAGTACATTTCAGATGACAAATCCACTAGAGGGCGCTGTCCACATTTTTGCATATTTGAAATATGTTGATACGAGTAAGTTTTGTAGTTCATTTCAGATGACAAATCCACTAGGGGGCGCTGTCTGAATTTTTTCGAACTGAAAATACATTGCTTAGGGTACATTTTGTAGTACATTTCAGATGACAAATCCACTAGAGGGCGCTGTCCACATTTTTGTGAATCTGAAAAGCATTCCTTAAGGTACATCTTGTTGTACGTTTAAAGTGACAAATCCACTAGAGGGCGCTGTCTAAGTTTTTGTGAATCTGAAATACGTTATGTTGTACATTTCAGATACATATCTTGTACACAATCAGCAGCATTTGCGGCATTTGTTGTAGGGATTAGCTAGCGAACCACTGACTTAAACTCTGCACACTGAGACCACATAGTTTTACCTTGATTTTACATTGCTTTTATCGTTTTTGTGGAAACAAATTTATTACAAATCACACACACCATTAAGTTGTCTCATAGCATTTATTTGGTTTCGTGCAAAGAACAGCATGAACAGAATCTTTATTTGTTTATATGATATCATTAGTGTGAAAAGGATCAAAAGTAGTTGTCATACTGCCCCCTAGTGTTCATTATATCTACAAACTGCAGTCAAATGTATGTTAATGCTTTCGAGGTTTCACAAATATTGTCTGAGGCACATATTTCCAGTGAGTATTGTACAAATGTGCTGAAAAACGTAAACGTGGCCGCACCTTTACAAAGCAAAAAATAGTTGTCCGTTGGCTCGACTAACATTCCTAACACCTTTAGAAAGTCGTCTGCGAAAATAAGAAACGTTGCACTGAAACGGTGAAGTACCACGCAGGTCGTGCTTTATAATGCGGAATAAATCAATGGACTTAAAGCTTGAATGCAGTTCCAGCTCGGGAAGAAATACGAGGGCTTCCCAAAACGTCTCTAAAGCAATATCTGAAGCAAAAAAAGCAGAGGAGAATATCTGGCATCTTCATTCTTGTGAGGAATTCATCAAAAATGGTTTCTGTGAATATGCAAACCGTGACAACTGGGACTTTCTGAAGAGAGCGGATGGTGTTTGCTGTGATACTCTACTGTATGTGTGTGTGTGTGTGTGTGTGTGGGTTTTTGTTATTTAAAGCCTTTACTTCAAGGTTTACGACACTGATCATGTCACAGATATTGCATGATGTACTCAAAGTGTTTCTAAATCTGACCTGTAGACTGTTGCTTTACTTTAATTGATCAGGATTCTTGCTATTCTCAGAAATATATATTTTTTCAGTTGATATGTAGTGCTTAAACGTCAACATTGTGAATTTCTTTAATTTTAGTACTTTAGCACAGGTGTGCCAAACTCATTTTTAAAATATGATGTAATAATGACTGAAAATGATGTGAAGGTCTTCTGCAGGATTAATTTAAAACTATGGACAAATGTGATTATTCATAATGTTTTAGAGTATTTATAGTTTCTGAAGAGTTGTGTATTGGTTGTAGTGGTGACTACTGTATCTATTTGATAATTGACTGGTTAAAGGTGAAATTTTGCTGTATAATCCCCACCCCTTTTTGTCTAGACGTATTTTTTCTATACTGATTTAATAAAGCTGTGGCGAATAAATGACCTAGAAACCAATTTTACATAAATTCCCAACTCTAGGCTTGTTTTTAACACCAGAGGGCACTATAGGTTGTTTTTTAACTGCAGAGCAGGCACAGTTTATAACAGGGGTCACCAAACTTGTTCCTGGAGGGCCGGTGTACTGCAGATTTGAGCTCCAACCCTAATCAAACACACCTGAACAAGCTAATACTAGGTGTACTTGAAACACCCTGGCAGGTGTGTTGAGGCAAGTTGGAGCTAAACCCTGCAGGGACACCAGCCCTCCAGGACCAAGATTGGCGACCCCTGGTTTATAACATCAGACAGAGCTCTAGGCTAGTGTTTAACAGCAGAGGGCGCTCTAGGTTAGTTTTTAACACCAGATGGCGCTCTAGGCAAGTTTTTAATAGTAGATGGCACTCTAGGCTAGTGTTTAGCAACATCTAATATGGCATTTGTTATTTAAATACTAGCCTAGAGTGCCCTCTGGTGTTATAAACTAACATAGAGCGCCCTCTGCTGTTATAAAATAGCCTAGAGCGCCCTCTGGTGTTATAAACTAACATAGAGCGCCCTCTGCTGTTATAAAATAGCCTAGAGCGCTCTTTGATGTTATAAACTAGCCTAGAGCGCCCTCTGGTGTTATAAACTAACCTAGAGCGCCCTCTGATGTTATAAACTAGCCTAGAGCGCCCTCTGATGTTATAAACTAGCCTAGAACGCCCTCTGGTGTTATAAACTAGCCTAGAGCGCCCTCTGGTGTTATAAAATAGCCTAGAGCGCCCTCTGGTGTTATAAACTAGCCTAGAGCGCCCTCTGCTGTTATAAAATAGCCTAGAGCGCCCTCTGGTGTTATAAACTAGCCTAGAGCGCCCTCTGATGTTATAAACTAGCCTAGAGCGCCCTCTGGTGTTATAAACTAACCTAGAGCGCCCTCTGCTGTTATAAAATAGCCTAGAGCGCCCTCTGGTGTTATAAACTAGCCTAGAGCGCCCTCTGCTGTTATAAACTAGCCTAGAGCGCCCTCTGGTGTTATAAACTAGCCTAGAGCGCCCTCTGGTGTTATAAACTAACCTAGAGCGCCCTCTGGTGTTATAAACTAGCCTAGAGCGCCCTCTGGTGTTATAAACTAACCTAGAGCGCCATCTGGTGTTATAAACTAGCCTAGAGCGCCATCTGGTGTTATAAACTAGCCTAGAGCGCCCTCTGGTGTTATAAACTAGCCTAGAGCGCCCTCTGGTGTTATAAACTAACCTAGAGCGCCCTCTGGTGTTATAAACTAGCCTAGAACGCCCTCTGGTGTTATAAACTAGCCTAGAGCGCCATCTGGTGTTAAAAACTAGCCTAGAGCGCCCTCTGGTGTTATAAACTAGCCTAGAGCGCCATCTGGTGTTATAAACTAACCTAGAGCACCCTCTGGTGTTATAAACTAGCCTAGAGCGCCCTCTGGTATTAAAAACTAGCCTAGAGCGCCCTCTGGTGTTATAAACTAACCTAGAGCGCCATCTGGTGTTATAAACTAGCCTAGAGTGCCATCTGGTGTTATAAACTAACCTAGAGCGCCATCTGGTGTTAAAAACTAGCCTAGAGCGCCCTCTGGTGTTATAAACTAACCTAGAGCGCCATCTGGCGTTATAAACTAACCTAGAGCACCCTCTGCTGTTATAAACTAGCCTAGAGCGCCCTCTGCTGTTATAAACTAGGCTAGAGCGCCCTCTGGTCTGTTATAAACTAGCCTAGAGCGCCCTCTGCTGTTATAAACTAGCCTAGAGCGCCCTCTGCTGTTATAAACTAGCCTAGAGCGCCCTCTGCTGTTATAAACTAGCCTAGAGCGCCCTCTGCTGTTATAAACTAGCCTAGAGCGCACCATCTGCTGTTATAAACTAGCCTAGAGCGCCCTCTGCTGTTATAAACTAGCCTAGAGGGCCCTCTGCTGTTATAAACTAGCCTAGAGCGCCCTCTGCTGTTATAAACTAGCCTAGAGCGCACCATCTGCTGTTATAAACTAGCCTAGAGGGCCCTCTGCTGTTATAAACTAGCCTAGAGCGCACCATCTGCTGTTATAAACTAGCCTAGAGCGCCCTCTGCTGTTATAAACTAGCCTAGAGCGCCCTCTGCTGTTATAAACTAGCCTAGAGGGCCCTCTGCTGTTATAAACTAGCCTAGAGCGCACCATCTGCTGTTATAAACTAGCCTAGAGCGCCCTCTGCTGTTATAAACTAGCCTAGAGCGCCCTCTGCTGTTATAAACTAGCCTAGAGCGCCATCTGCTGTTATAAACTAGCCTAGAGCGCCCTCTGCTGTTATAAACTAGCCTAGAGCGCCATCTGCTGTTATAAACTAGCCTAGAGCGCCCTCTGCTGTTATAAACTAGCCTAGAGCGCCATCTGCTGTTATAAACTAGCCTAGAGCGCCCTCTGCTGTTATAAACTAGCCTAGAGCGCCATCTGCTGTTATAAACTAGCCTAGAGCGCCCTCTGCTGTTATAAACTAGCCTAGAGCGCCCTCTGCTGTTATAAACTAGTCTGCTGTTATAAACTAGCCTAGAGCGCCATCTGCTGTTATAAACTAGCCTAGAGCGCCCTCTGCTGTTATAAACTAGCCTAGAGCGCCCTCTGCTGTTATAAACTAGCCTAGAGCGCCCTCTGCTAATAAAAACTTGATTCAAGAAAGAACAACGCATCTGAAAATGGATTTCTGGAGTGATTTCTTTGCCACAGCTCTATGGATTAAACTAAAACACTAAATGTGTGCAGATGTGCACCGGCGATCTTACTCTAATATCTGCATGACGTTGATTAAAAAACACAACACTGAAAAGTTTGACATGCGCGAGCACTGATGTAATGTGAACCTTTCTTTTTGCTGTCACAACTTCTTGCATAATGTTTCAGAGTGAACTTGTAGTAGATGACGTAGGGCGAAACACCAAGCCAGCCACATGAAGTGTTCGTTTCGTTGTCGTGTTTGTAGCTGCCGCTGCTGTTGTGGTTAATTTCCCACCGAGATCAAGAAATACTTGTGAAATCCCGCAGGATAAAAGTAAAGCACCTGAGTAAGTGTGTGTGCACGGCAGGAAATTATTCAGGTGTGTATAAATTGAAAGTAAACAGAAAAGTGAAGCCTTGAATACAAACAAACGGGGAGTTTATATTGGGATTTGTCTTTATATGTGTCCTATTTTATGCTACACGTCTGCATGAGCTTTCAACGTATGAATTATGATCTGAAGTATATGCTCATATCATCGACCTCTCTGCATCAAAGGTGGCCCATTAATCTGTAGGAGAACATTAGTATCATGGTCATAGAAATCAAATTAGTAGACATTGGTGACCATCAGACGCATTCAGTAGCGTTTTTACTTTAGTAACAAACTATTGAGAATTAAAACTGTGATTGAAGCATTTTGGTTTCTGGTGATAGTTTTGATTTTGGCTGTCCGTGGGCTTTCCGTCATCAAAACAGACTCTGAAACTCATCTAAACTCTGTCTTTGCAATACAACTGTCTTCCTGTGAGTTCAGATTTAATCAGAAATAATAAATCTTGACTAAAATGTACGTGTGTGTTGAGTTGTTTTGGTTATTGTGGAGAAGTGAGACTTCTCCCCTCCGTCTCACACTCACATTCACACTCACACACACACACACACACACCACTTACTTTCATTCTTTTTTTTTTTTTTATTATTATAAGTTTGATACATTACATAAGGTAATAATACAAATCCATAAACTATATCAGGTAACCTTACAAATTTGTAAGAAACAACCAGAAAAAAATAATAAAGCAAAAACATAACAGATGGAAAAAATAGATGAGAGAATTACAAAGAACAATGACAAAAAATAAATAAATACTCATAAAAATAATTTAGGACACAATCATCAACTACAGCGGGGAAAAGTACCAGAAAACAATTCCTCCATGAAACATCAAATCATTCTTTTTGTTTTTAATTTGCATTAGAGATTTTTCCAAAGTTTCCATTTCTAATAAAAATAAATTGCATTTTGGGATACAATTCGCGAATTTCTGTTTATGAATAAAATATTTACCTTGTAAAATGTAGAAGTTAACAACATACTCAATTTTTTTGTGTGTGTGTGAAAAAGAGCAAATTACATCTTTTAAAGAGAGCCTGTAATTAACATTTCTTTGCCCAAATAACACGTCACTAACATCATTCCAAAATTTAAGAGAGACATCACAGCTATAGAAAAGATGAGGTAAGTCTTCTTCATAGATATATACACTAGATATCGCATAGGGACCCTGAGCATGCGTCAATAGCGCCGCCACATTGGTACAGTGCTTCTAGGACAAACGTCATTCAACCGCACTAGTCAAGACAGTGTGCCAATGTGAAGATGCTGGACTTTAGCGTTTGTAGTAACGAGCAAACAAAGAAAACAAAGCACAAAGGCAGAACATTTCATAGGCAAGATTTGGTTTATGTTTTTGTATGTTATGAACTTTTGTGCTTAACAAGTAATGTTATTGATAATAATACAGTCTCTTACTGCAGTGACCATAAGGCAAAGAAGCATCAACTCACACTAAATTCTAGACTTATGCTAGTTTTGTTGAATAAAATAAGCAAACTATATTATGAAATATGACAAGAAGATGCTGCCGTGCTAGAAACTTGTATTATTGTCGGCTAAGTGAACAAGTCGTTCATAACGTAGATTCATTTACAAACGAATCGCTCCCTCCGTCAGAATGAGAAGTGAAAGCAGGAGGAGGGGGGGGGGGTGTTTCAGGACATGGATTAGATCAAATTAAACAGGGAAGGAGGATAATGCATTTCCATGCACACAAACACTCACTCTTTGTCAGGAATGCCCGTGCGGTCACATCCATCAATGTAGAAAAGTGATGTAAAATTATAATATTTCGTAATTGAAAAAAATATTTGCATACTGACCACCGGGGAAAACTCCCGATCATAGATATATGTGTATTTCTCTGGCTTTGGATGGCCACAGTCCTCCACTTCACCTTGGTCCCGCATTCATTTGAAAGGAGCGCTACCCTGTACTAAAATGGCGGCTCTATTGACGCATTCGTTCTAATAGACAATAGCAGGGTAGGCGACATCTAGTGTATATATCTGAGTTCTTCTTCATCTTACAAAATGTGCAAGTATTATCAATCTCCATGAATTTAGATAAAGTTACTTTGCAAGTGTAAATTTTGTGAAGTATTTTAAAATGTACTTCTTTAACCTTATTTATAAGGCAAAATTTAAAGGGGACTTACTTTCATTCCTTCCTCCTCCGTCAGCTGTGTAATGACGAGTGCACGCGTCAGTTCACCAGCATACAGTCATCCCTCCACAGTTTCATCTCTTCCCCTCTGTCTCACACGAAGCATACACTTCCGCACACACTTTGTCTTCGTGTTAATGTTTGTTTGTCTGTTTGTTTGTCTAGAGGGGTTTCGGACTTCAGCGCGAGACCGGCCAAGCCGAGTCAAGGGATGGCGCGCGCTTATTAGATCAGAGGCCACGCCATGGTGGTTCGCGCGCTGACAGTCCGACCGCACCATTTGTGCTGTCTGGGGGTACAACCAGCGTTGTTTTTTGTCCTGTTTTACAGGAAGAGAGGTTAATGGTTGTATGTATTTCATGTTATATGTATTTATCTGTCTGTTAAGCAGACGTGAACATTAAATGTTTAAAGTGTTGCCATTTAAGGCGAGTTTAAAGAAAGTATATTTTATATACATACCTGAATGGCTTGTTTATTTGTGGTGTCAGGCCTCCCACGCCCCCTAGTGGGCCCCCTCTGGGTTCACAATATCACAACATTAACTGGGTTAATCCCATTCACAACAAAATCTTTTTTTTTTGTAATACTTTGTAGTTAAAGGTGGCATGGTGGCTCAGTGGTTAGCACTGTGGCCTCACAGCAAGGTCGCTGGTTCAAGTCCTAGCTGGGTCAGTTGGTGTTTCTGTGTGGAGTTTGCATGTTCTCCTCGTGTTGACGCCGGTTTCCCCCACATGCGCTATAGGGGAACTGATTAACTAAATTGGATGTATGAGTGTGTGTGTGGGTGTTTTCCAGTGCTGGACGCAGCTGGAAGGACATCCACGGTGTAAAACATATGCTGGAATAGTTGGCGGTTCATTCCGCTGTGGCGAGCCCTGATGAATAAAGGGACTGAGCTGAAGGAAAATGAATAAAGGAAGTAGTTGCATTACTGCGCCACTCGGGGGCGATCTGTGTACATAAACAAATGCAGATTTAATTTGTTGAATCAATTTTTAACATCAAACTGACTTAAAATATTAAACTTTGTACAACTTAAAAAAGGAAATCTGAAACATGATCAACCTGTTAAAATAACATTTGAATACGTTGTCGTATTTTTTATTTTTTACAGTGCAATACCATAAAATCCATATATATATATATATAAATAGCGTGTGGCTTCACTCAGATCAGATCGCCCCCTCCAGAGGCAAATCACTGAACAACATCTATAGCTTTAATAGCTGATCTCAAATCAGTTTTACGAGTTTGTCAATGTTTAATTATGTAGAATTAAACGGAATAATAATAGTGACGGCCTGTTTAGTAGTCCATGAAACCACAAAATGACTGAAAATGTATTTAGGAAGGGATTGCATGTGGTCAATTATTATGAATTGATATTAGATGATTATCTAGTTGCAACTAACTGATTATACTTTCAATTAAACAGTTGCAATGTGTTTTAAAAATGTGTAAATCCTTTTTCAGCAGTTTAGCTGGAACAAAATGAGCATGAATTTATTAAAGAAGGCTTAATGTGCAGTCAATTATTTATTGACATCAGAGGATTATTTAATTGCGAATGCTTGCTTATACATTTAATCAAAGAGTTCCAATGTGTACAACTATCTTGTTGCATTTACACTGTTTTGTCCAGCAGGTGTCGCCAGAACGCGCTGTTTCGAACGCTTCAAATTAGTGAATCATTTGGGGAGCAATCGGTTCAATTGATTCAAAGGTTTGAAAAGCTTCTTTCTATGCACTATTAATGGAGTACATCTCAGCTGGCCTGGACTCAGTAATTAAAAGTGCTTAAGGAAGTTTCTAAAAATAATTAAACTTTAATTTTAACAAGTCAGAATTTCAAAGCACCCACAATTCTGTTTAATATTCTAAACCAGTGGTGGGCAAACTTTTTAGACCCGAGGGCCACATTAAGTTTTGCAAACCAAGTGAAGGGCCACATGATAAATCCTTCAAAATATAACTTTTATTTATAGTGGCAGTACGCATGGAATAATATGTAATATCAGACAGAATCATGTCACATTAATACAAAACTGATTATGTTAATAATAGTTATAATTGAGTCAAATTTACAAATCAAATTAATTTGCACTGCTATTTATATTTACTTATTAATCATCATAAAACAATAAAGTATAATAGTACTATCAATAATAATAATAATGTAATAATTTTTACAGTGGAGAATAGAAAAGATATTGTCTGATAGAAAAAATCTCCTATTAACACATTAAAAATAATTCTTAAAGTTTACTATTCAGTCAAATGTACATTAATCTACTTTGCACTGCTTTTAGAATATACAGATCAATCATCATAAAACTTGATGAAACCACAAATCTTTAAAAAAAGAACTTTTTAAAGTGGATGTATGCATGGAAAATATATTCTATGACAAAAATGAACACATTTAACCAGCAATTATTATATAATTTAAATCAAATTCACAACAATCTCATTTGAGCTTGTATTAATATGCTCATATCAATCATAAAACTATGAGATAAAACGGAAGAAGAATCTGAGGCCGTACTCACACTATGTAGTGGCATTAAACCAGGCCGAAGCATGCTTGTCCCCCCTCCCGTCTCCCCCGACGGCCCGCACTCACATTACATTCGGGCCTGAGCACGTTTGCTTGATCGATGATGCGCTGTTCAGTTTAAGAAGAGCTCTCGCAAAAAAAAAAAAAAAAAGAGAAGCGCATTTTGCGTGAAAGTGCATTTTAATATCCGAGTGTTCTAATTCTACTGTTTGCGCTAACTGTACCGCGTGCAATACTGCCACCAAATGGCGCTCACTTGTATTGCATCATTAATTTACTAATTCTGAAACCAAACCGTTACTCAGAAGCAGCATTTTAAAAACTCCCTCGCAGGCCGGATGAAAGTGTTCAGTGGGCCGCGTCTGGCCCGCGGGCTGTAGTTTGCCCACCTCTGTTCTAAAACAACAATAAAAAAAGCATTTATGGTAAAAAGAGCAACTCAGAAATAAAAACTAAATTGTGAGAATGCAAAACTTAACAAATAAAGAGCATAAAAAGTCAGAAGAGTGAGACGAACAATCACAAATACCTCGTTTATATTCGTGGTCCAAGCAAAACTTCATTTATTTTCCTTCGGCTTAGTCCCTTTATTCATCAGGGGTCGCCTCAGCGGAATGAACCACCAACTATTCCAGCATATGTTTTACACAGTGGATGCCCTTCCAGCTGCAACCCAGTACTGGGAAGCAGCCATACACACTCATTCTCACACACACACTCATACACTACAGCCAATTTAGTTAATCAGTTCCCCCTATAGCACATGTGTTTGGACTGTGGGGGAAACCGGAGCACCCGGAGGAAACCCACACCAACACAGGGAGAACATGCAAACTCCACACAGAAACACCAACTGACCCAGCCGGGGCTCAAACCAGAGACCTTCTTGCTGTGATTGGATTTGTCCATTTCTGACCCATCGCCAGGCTGTTTTAACCCAGCTTTGGGTCAATTATGGACAAAATGGGTTACTTTTTTTAATCGTTTTTTTCAAAGCTGGATTAAATCAACCTGGTGTTGGGTCAAATATGGACAAACCCATTTATTAGGTATTTTTTCAAATTAATTAAAGTGATGTTAGAATTCATTTGAAAAAAATATCCAATGATTGGGTTTGTCCATTTTTGACCCAACACCAGGTTGATTTAATCCAGCTTTGGGTCATTTATGGACAAAATGCATTCAATTGAAATAAAATAGCACAATGATTGGGTTTGTCAAAGTCCAAGTGACACATTTCTGGGTTGTTTTAATCTAATTTTGGGTCAACAAACCCAACTGTTGGAGTCATTTTTAAATCTGAACTGACACTTTTTAAGAGTCCATATTTAACTCAACATTGGGTTAAAACAACCCAGCATTTTCTAAAAAGTCCTAAAAAGGCTTAATCCCTTTATTCATCAGCGGTCGCCACAGCAGAATGAACCGCCAACTTATCCAGCATATGTTTTACACAGAGGATGCCCTTCCAGCTGCAACCCAGTACTGGGAAACACTCACACACACTCCTTCACTACGGCCAGTTTTGTTGATCAGTTCCCCTATAGCACATGTGTTTGGACTGTGGGGGAAACCGGAGCACCCGGAGGAAACCCACGCCAACACGGGGAGAACATGCAAACTCCACACAGAAACACCAACTGACCCAGCCGGGACTCGAACCAGCGATCTTCTAACCACTGGGCCACCATATCACACCCCCCCAAGCAAAACGTACACACAGCTAATACAAATGAGGCCGACAGCACTTTAGGCAAAATAAAAGAAGCCTGTTTATTACGCTGGAGATCTGCGTTCAGTCAGTTCAGGATAAACACATTTTGGGGTGTAAGAATGTGAAGAACACAAAACCAGCTCAACCCTGAGAGTCAGATCTGAAGAGAGAGAGAAAATAACAACGCAAACTTTGGTGTGTAGTTATAAAAAAAGCGACAGTCAAGTCAGAGAAAAGAAAAACAATGCCTGACATTCACACAGATCTGAAAATCTAAACAAAACACAGATTTGAGGAACGCAAGCTGCCAAAATTACACTCAATTCTTGGCACAGATTGCAAAAAAATGTATAATTTGGACAAAAATACAAGATATAAATAATCTGTACATGATGTTTTAATGCGCTGCACATTTACAGCAGGAGCCTGGAAATAAATCAGAAATACGCCAATAATGATTTGTCTTAGCAAGGCAGTTAAAATACCCAATAAACTAACGCATTATGGATTAATATCTTTGCATCAGAACTAGTGAATCAAATAAAATCCAGGTAATTTCTGACGGCATCAACATGATATGTTATTCCTAACGCAAGCTTATCGTCTCCATTAAGATTTAATCACGTCTACAAATATAATTCAGTGGAGAAGATCATCTGTAAGTGCATAGAAGTGATGAGAGACCATTTCAGAGATGTGTGTGATTCAATGATCATATTCAACACTTCACTACATGTTTATCACTCAGTTCACAATTAATGTAATTGACAAATGGTCATTAAACACCTCAAGTCCACAAAGTCGACGTGTTCATTAATGTGTGTGATGCACATCATTATAAGAGACGGCGAGCTGGAATGAATATGAATTATACTTATTTGTGTTATTTAAATAAAATAGAAATATATATATATATATATATTAAACATAAAATAGGCCCAAATGGTGTCTCAGTGGTTAGCACTGTGGCCTCACAGCAAGAAGGTCACTGGTTCGAGTCCCGGCTGGGCCAGTTGGCATTTCTGTGTGGAGTTTGCATGTTCTCCTCGTGTTGGCGTGGGTTTCCTCCACCATGAATGAATGAATAAACATAAAATAAAAGCTCTTAAGATCTGCTTGCATGTACTTCAGTTGTTATGCCCTGTCATTCATTCATTTTCCTTCGGCTTAGTCCCTTATTTATCAGAAGTCCCCACAGCGGAATGAGCCGACAACTATTCCAGCATATGTTTTACACAGTGGATACCCTTCCAGCTGCAACCCAGTACTGGGAAACACCCATACACACTCATCAATTCCCCTATAGCGCATGTGTTTGGACTGTGGGGGAAACCGGAGCACCCGGAGGAAACCCACACCAACACGGGGAGAACATGCAAACTCCACACAGAAACACCAACTGACCCAGCCGAGACTCAAACCAGCGACCTTCTTGCTGTGATTGGATTTGTCCATTTCTGACCCATCGCCAGGCTGTTTTAACCCAGCTTTGGGTCAATTATGGACAAAATGGGTTCATTTTTTCAATCGTTTTTTTTACAGCTGGATTAAATCAACCTGGTGCTGGGTCAAATATGGACAAACCCATTTATTGGGTATTTTTTCAAATTAATTAAAGTGATGTTAGAATTCATTTGAAAAAATATCTAATGATTGGGTTTGTCCATTTCTGACCCAACATCAGGTTGATTTAATCCAGCTTTGGGTCAATTATGGACAAAATGCATTCAATTGAATTAAAATAGCACAATGATTGGGTTTGTCAAAGTCCAAGTGACACATTTCTGGGTTGTTTTAATCTAATTTTGGGTCAACAAAACCCAACATTTTTAAATCTGAACTGACACTTTTTAAGAGTCCATATTTAACTCAACATTGCGTTAAAACAACCCAGCATTTTCTAAAAAGTCCTAAAAAGGCTTAATCCCTTTATTCATCAGGGGTCGCCACAGCAGAATGAACCGCCAACTTATCCAGCATATGTTTTGCACAGAGGATGCCCTTCCAGCTGCAACCCAGTACTGGGAAAAAACCATACACACTCATTCAATTCGGCCAGTTTAGTTGATCAATTCCCCTATAGCGCATGTGTTTGGACTGTGGGGGAAACCAGAGCACCCGGAGGAAACCCACACCAACACGGGGAGAACATGCAAACTCCACATAGAAACACCAGCTGACCCAGCCGAGACTCAAACCAGCGACCTTCTTGCTGTGAGGGCACCGTGCCGCCCATGTCCTGTCATGTTTACCGTTTATAAGTGTATTTTTGCAAAAAAATAAAAACTAAATAAATATAATTTATGATTATGAAGGGATTTATATTCTGCAAGCATGATATTTAATTTGGGTCTCACGTTACAATAAGATTGTATTAGTTGATGTATTTATGAACATGAACAATACATTATTTATTCATATTTGTACATTAGATAATGCAAATAAAGTCATTCAGTACAGTGTATATGCTGAAGGACTTTTATTTTTGCAGTAACCTGGGTCAAGCGCTTCCAGTGAACTGTATAGTTACAAAATCGGCACGTTTAAAGTCTGTTCTCATTAAAAATCAGCGATCTCCACTGCCTGATTGATATACAATATAAAGTGGGACTCAGAATGTACAAAAGGCACTGCTTTAAATTACATTCACCCACACCATGTCTGTAAAATATGAACATTTATTTTACTCCCGTATTTTCAATGGTGTTTCTGCGCTAGCCTGCTAATCCTGAAGGGCGCATGCATGTAAACGGCTTTTCATCTCGTTTTACACTTGAATAACTAAATGAATGCTAAGTCTATTTAGCTGATTGTATTTTAATTACATCACAACATCAAAGCTGTAAAACAAACCATATCAAATTTTTAAAGTCACATTAACCGTTCACTGGAAGTGTTTTGGTATGGGAGGAAACACTAGCTGTGCATATACCTTATTAGTTCATGTTAACACATGATAACAAGCACTAATCTTAATAATGCATGATTAATAAATGCTGTACTGGTATTGTTCATTATTAGTAAATACATGAACTAATCAAATCTTATTGCAGTGATCAAAATTTGGTTAACAAAATGTCACTTCTTCATAAATGAAGACATAAAAAGAGTTAGGAATTAAAACGTGAACACACTTGTGCCCTAAAAAACACAAATATGACACACAAACATAAAAAAACACACATTATGCATAAGTCAAATGAACCCAGAGCAGCACGTGTGTCAGATTTCGAGTATTTGTTGTCAGTTTTGAGACTTTTATATGCGTTTTCCCACATCTCCAGTCTTTAGATGGACAGATATCAGAAATCGCCCCTTATACCCTTAATAGTGCACTATTTTAGTAGGTCAGCTATTTCTAGTGGTGTTTAAAATGATAGTGGACCATCTGAAGTGCACTCAATCAATCCCACAATGCACTGCAATAATGAGTGTACACCCATGTGCACTCGGCAGCTAGAAAACACCCATAATGCCAACCCAGGCTCATTCTGAATATGTACCCCTGTATACATTTCTGGAGAGCACCAAATACGTCCCAGGAGCTATGCTTTTTGACAGGTTTTGCGAATCCACCAGAGGCCGCTGTGTACACTTTTTCAGATCTCAAATTTCTCTCGGAAGTGTCATTCACGCCTGCTGTTCTCACGTAAATCCACCAGAGGCCGCTGTCCACTGACTGACTCACTGACCCGCCCTCCTACTTCCCTAAACCTAACCGATAGTGTTTTTAAAAGCACAGATTGACCAGCCTTTGATACTTCTTTATTTTATTTTTTGGGCCTTTCTGCTTTCTGGGACCGATCATTGCCGGACTCGAACCCCATCGTCACATCACAAGTCCTCCGACGTACGCGGTGAGCCACTGGACAAACTGGTGACAACAAAAAAAGCCAATATGGAGGTAAGCGGCACCCCGTAGCATTACTTTTAAAGGCGAAATCCAGCCATATGTTGTTCTGGCTATATAATTTGTGTAAAATGTATATAAGGGTACGTTTTCAGAATGAGAATGCTGCATAATGCACTGTGAGAGCTGAATGAATTTCCGCTTCTGACCACTAAATGGCGTCTAAAGCACAATCCTATTGGTGTGTGGCTAAAAATAAGCTATGATTTGATTAAAGTAACTTATATATTCTGACAGAAATCAAAAGTTTTGGTTTCATTACTAATAGACTGAGTGTTCAATAACTATAACATGATTTGAGTGAGAAGATTAAAATATAATCACCATCTGAGGGATTTATTAAAAGCAAAACTCGGTAGTGCTTCAAGTGGACTATACTAATTGCACTGTAAAAATATCTCTATATTAGCAGTTTTCTGTATTTAGTGATTCATTTTTTTTCCTTTTCCCACATTTATTTCTGCTTCTGAATTGCATTATGGGATCTTGATCTTTCTGCACAACAACTTTTAAATTGAAAAGTTGTAAAAAAAAGTGTCTTTTCTGCACATTTATAATCGTCTGCAGTGCTGTATTGTGTGTGTTGGTGTTGTATATTACACTATAAACACCTTGTAATAAACTGCAGCACATTTTCTGTTATTTTAGTCTTATTTCTCTACATATTATTTCTTATATTATTTCAAACCATTAAAATGTCACTAAAAGTCTCGTTGTTAAACTGTAGAGTTGAATTTACAACATCTGAAGAGGACAGAGCAGAGATCAACATCCCATAATGCAGTTCACCACCATAAACGATCATTGAAACTGTTGATTAAGAGATATTTCTGACAGTGCAGGGAATAGTGAATGAGGGTATAGGAGGCGATTTCGGATACAGTATGAATCTTCTGCAGCAGTGAGGTCTTTAAGGCTTTCTGAATCTGAAGCTCCAGAGTGAATCACTGAAGTCTGAACACACTTTCAGCATCTGAAACACAGAGAAGCTCCAGAATCAGAGATGGAGACAGAGAGAGAGAAATAAAACAAGACAAAACTCTTCCTAACACTTTTGACAATTAATTTGGAGTACAATACAATAAATGGAAATTATAGCACTTTTTCTGAAACACATTTGTTATTTCTGAATTTAAGAATATTCTATAAATATATCTGGATTATACGTGTATGTTTATTCTTATTATGTTATATATTAGTGCTGGGCAAACATTAGTTGTGATTAGTTGTGACATTTATAAGTCACTTTAAATAAATACATCTGCTAAATTAATAAATTTATATATGTACATCACATTATATATATATAAATAAAAATAGATACTATAAAATAGGCTACTGGTAGCACTAAATAAAATTAAATATAGAAACAAGTTTAGTTTATATAAAGTCAAAAATATAATATAATAATGATAAAAGTCAAGTATAAAGCATATTGAATATGCAGTGGAATTCGCAATAACCAAACTTTTATTATAGTCTATAATGTATTTTATATTTAGTTTTTTTTACAGATACGAATGCATTTCTGAATGCAATCATATAAGATTTGCATGTTTTTTTACACTCTCAGGAATGCAACTGTGAGCGAGAACTGCCAGAAAATACAGTGTTAATTTATCATTAGTTATATTTATTTGACATAAATATAGACCTGCTGTGCTGCTCTCCGTCTGCTGTCACCTGTTGATCTGATGATGTGATGAGTTCTAATGCATCACAAAAACAACATTTTATTTATTATAAAAAGTGCACAATAAAATTATATATATATATAAAACATGTGCATGTATATGTTTATATGCAATTTTATATATTATATATTTTATATATTACAATTTTTATGCATAAACAGTACATGAATTGTGAGTGCATTAAAGGCATTTCTTATCCACCTACCTTGTGCTTTCTGCATTTCATGGAGTAATTATCCTCATTTAATACACAGCCTATAAACAAACACAAAACAAACATCAGTGAGTCCTGACGAATATAAAGTGCAGAAAAACACGAAACACACACACACACATGCACACAAAACAACTAGAAAAACAAATATTAATAACTTTTTAAAAAGTCAGCATTTTCACTTTAAAATGTATCCGCTTGTTAAGTGTGACGTCATGCAAAGTGGCTTCCGCGTCCAAGAGCTCTGTCAAACTGTATGGGGAGACTCAACATAAGGTAATAAAAAATGTTCACAAATCGATAATCATGATTATAATATATATATATCCATGCCTAATATCTGATGGCCATAAAGTGATTGTTTTATAAATTGTTCAAATATTGGTGTCGATGATGCAGCAGTACAGAGACTGATGTGTACACCATGATTTTATAGGAAATTCACTTTAATGTGTGATAAGACTAAAACGTGGTCATAAACAAATATTTTCTCAATGCAAACGAGTAGCAGCTTATACCTGAAAGCAGTATTCCAGACGTCACAACTTAACAAGTGGATTTAATCATTTATTTTCATTATTTACAACTTCACACCTAAAATTTGATTTATATGAAAGTATCTGAAAATATATATACAGTTGAAGTCAGAATTATTAGCCCCCGTTTATTTTCCCCCCCAATTTCTGTTTAACAGAGAGCAGATTTCTCCAACACATTTCTAATCATAATAGTTTTAATAACTCATCTCTAATAACTGATTTATTTTCTCTTTGCCATGATGACAGTAAATAATATTAGACTAGATATTCTTCAAGACACTTCTATACAGCTTAAAGTGACATTTAAAGGCTTCACTAGGTTAATTAGGGTAACTAGGCAGGTTAGGGGAATTAGGCAAGTTATTGTATAATGATGGTTTGTTCTGGAGACTATCGAGAAAATATATAGCTTAAAGGGGCTAATAATATTGACCTTAAAATGGTGTTTAAAAAATTAAAAACTGCTTTTATTCTAGCCGAAATAAAACAAATAAGACTTTCTCCAGAAGAAAAAATATTATCAGACATACTGTGAAAATGTCCTTGCTCTGTTAAACATCATTTGTGAAATATTAAAGATGAGAGATGTTTGTTGATCTGTCAGTGACAGAAGCTGCTCTTCAGTCTCCTCACACTGAACTTGTGTTTTCAGCAGGATGTTATACAGTTTACATCATTATCATCATGCACAGGCAGATCTCTGCTTTCATTTGCTGTGTGTGTGTGTGTGTGTGTGTGTGTGTGTGTGTGTGTGTGTGAGCACAAGTTTGAGCTTGTCTGATTGGGTAAACACATGTCTGTTTTGTGTGTGTGTTAATCAATATTATTAGCCCCCTTCAGCAATATTAGTTTTGGATTGTCTCCAGAACAAACCACTGTTATACAATGACTTGCCTAATTACCCTAACTTTACCCTAATTACCCTAGTGAAGCCTTTAAATGGCACTTTAAGCTGAATACTAGTCAAATATCTAGTCTAATATTATGTGCTGTCATCATGGAGAAGAGAAAAGACATCAGTTATTAGAAATCAGTTGAAGAAATTCTTTGCATTAAGAAGAAATTGCAGAAAAATATACAGGGGGGCGAATAATTCTGACTTCAACAGCATGCATGTATATATATGTGTGTGTGTGTGTGATAGTGTGTGTCTCACCTGACTGCACTGCACATGTGTAGTGGTATTTGTTCAGACAGCCTTTATAAACGCAGCCCAGCGTCGCTCCTGTTCTCTGACAAGTGGAACAAACCTGGACAAGACACGTTCAAGCATCATTACAGGCCTGCGCTTCATGCTAACCTTTGCGTGTCCTCATTCACATCTGTTAGATTTGATTTATCTTTATTATTTTACCTGTGTAAACGCAAAGGTGTATTGGACAAATCAGATTATTAACAGAATATACTTATAAAATCTAAATCGTCAATCGAATCAAATCAAGCAGTGATTGAATCGTTACATCCCTAAAACCAAGCAAGTGTCCTGGCATTGATTTCAGTCTCATTTTGATGTGTGTGTGTGTGTGTGTGTGTGTGTGTGTGTGTGTGTGTGTGTGTGTGTGTGTGTGTGTGTACTGAGAAATGTCTGTGTATTCATTCATTCATTCATTTTCTTTTCGGCTTAGTTCTTAGAACGAACCGCCAACTTATCCAGCATATGTTTTATACAGCGGATGCCCTTCCAGCCGCAACCCAACACTGGGAAACACCCATGCACACACTCATACACTACGAACAATTTGGCTTACCCAATTCCCCTATAGCACGTGTGTTTGGACTGTGGGGGAAACCGGAGCACCCGGAGGAAACCCACACCAACACGGGGAGAACATGCAAACTCCACACAGAAACACCAACTGACCCAGCCGAGACTCAAACCAGAGACCTTCTTGCTGTGAGGCGACAGCACTACCTACTGCGCCACCCCGTCGCCTAATTGATTTTAATTATTTTTTTTTATTTATGTATTTTATTATTTATTTATTTTATTTTCCTTGAATTTATTTAATAAATTTTTTTTTAATGTATTTATTTAAATACTGAGCCACCGTGACGCCCTTGAGTGAATCACTACATCCTTATTCAGGGGTGTCCAAACTCAGTCCTGGAGGGCCGGTGTCCTGCATAGTTTAGCTCCAACTTCCTTCAACACACCTCCCTGGAAGTTTCTAGTATACCTAGAGAGAGCTTGATTAGCTGGTCAGGTGTGTTTAATTGGGGTTGAAAGTAAAATATGCAGGACACTGGCCCTCCAGCACTGAGTTTGGACACCCCTGTCCTTAATCATGAGGGTTAAAAAAACATTTCAATTCTTACCGACACTTTTGCCAACTTGACAGTATTTTCCAGCCCGTACAGTTTTCCCCGAACCAGAAACACCCCTGCAGACCATATGGCGCAGTCCTCATGAAACCAGTGCTCTGTTTCGTGCAGAGGAACCAACGGCGGACTGTACCAGTCAACGGGGGAGTCTGTCCTGACTCTCCTGGCCGGCTCGCCAACTCCGCTCCATCTCCAATCCAGAGAGTTAGTCCAGTTTCCCTCAGCAGCAGTTTTTCCTCTAAAAGACGAGTCGGAGTCACTATTCTCGTCCTCTTGATGATTAGAAGCAACTTTAGAGGCCGGTTTGAAGCCTTCTGCATAATACGGCCCATGCAGATCTCCGAGATCCATCGCATTAGATGAGCTCCCGCAGAGACAGCAAACCAAAAAATCCTGATGTTCGCCGTCCATGCTAACGCGTCCATACTGAAATCCAGCCGTCGCAGGCATTATCCCGGACAAAAGCCCTGCTGACGTCTTCCTCTTCCCTCGTTTCTCATTGGGATAGTTGATAATTGTACAGTTGGAAAACTGCATGCGAACATACGGCGCAAACGAATCATTCTGCACCTCCTTCTTCTTCAGCTTGAGACATTTGAGATTTATCTCGGGTTCCTGCGGAGCGAAGAAGGATGTCGTCGTTTTGCATTTCTTTTTTTTCCGTGTGACGGATTTCTTTGTTGAAACGTTATGTTTGTGCGCTGCTTGTTTCACTTGGTTGCTTGTTAACGAACTACAGATTCTGTTCGAGGACTTATTCTTTGTGCATTTTAAAAAGGTCTTTACAGGAGTTGAGGTAGATATTGTGGCTTTGCGTCTGCTCGAGCGTCTGACTTCTGTTGGCTCTTTGTGTAAATGCTGCACTTCTGTCTTTTCAGCCAACACATTGTTGTGCGTTTTTATCCTCGATGGTTTGTTTCCGCCTCGAGGTTTTACGACACGAGTTGATTTGCATCTGAAGAGTTGCATGTTTTGAACGAAGGCTTCGAGTCTCATGCCTCGTCCAGCTCTCGGCGGCAGCGTCTTCCTCTCTGGAATCTGCTTATTCTTGGTAACCATATCCTCACTTGTTTTGAACGCATCTGACGCGTCATTCTCGGTTTGCTTTGTTAGTTTGACACATGAGGATGAATTCGTGACTTCAACCTCTTCTTTTTGCATTGCATCATTCATTAGTCCACTAGGGGGAGTAGCACAATCATCTTGCGTTTGCTCTTCGGAAGGTAATGCAGAATCTAGCGGACTTACACACTCTGGGTTTAGTGCTAAAGCAAAGCTTGCAGCTTCATTGGGTAGGACGAGCGGCTCCTCAGATCTGGAGATCAAAAACACAAGCTCTGGATTAGCATTTGGATGCAATCCTTCAACATCGCCGCCGTTTTCCTCTGGAAATCCTCCTTGGAATGGACTCACACTCCAGAGCCCATTCGCAGCTCCGTTCTGGAGTTCATCCACGCTGATCGGAAATCTGCACTCGGCTGGAGTTGCTTGTAAAGACCTGAGGGTTTCCAATGCAAGGTTTTCCACATCTGGCTGCTGAAGGCAGCAGAACGCCGCCATGTTTTCCACGACCTGCTCTGGCGTAAGGAATCCGAATTGTTCGCAGGTTGTTAATCCGAGCGGTACGGAGACCTGCTGGACACAGTCCACATCCCCAGCATCAGTGGCCAGCTTCCCTGCATCGTAGGCCCGGAGAAACGCTGAAGGAACGCCATAGACTGGGGAATGCTCTGAAAAGAGGTGCGAGCGGCTGACGTAGGACAGCGTGACGGTGGTGTTGGAGAACGCTTCATCCGGCTGGATCTGACCTGCAGGAATCGTTGACTCGGAATCGCTCTCTGGAAGCAGAATCCCATTGCTGGTCCCGGGACCGAGGATCCAGGCTGGCGTCGGGACCACACGCAGAGCGTCGATGGGATTGGCTTTTAATAAACACTCAATGTCTGGCAGACTGCAGGCGGAGGACAGATCCTGAGGCTGGAGAGCGTCCGAGCTGCTGGGAGCCTCCTCCATATCAGCTGAGAGCACAAACACAGGCGTTACTTTTCTTTATAACGCACTGTTAAAACAACATCATGATCGACACTTTTATTATTCTGTACTTGTCCTTCTTTCTGCCCTAGACCCAATGCCATCCAACGGGAGATCTGAAAACACTTAAAGTACCCATGAACTCAACACTAACCATAGTGATTTTATTCGCTCACATTGCTGGTCTTGTGGTGAACAATTCATCTGTGCATGTCATTAACAAAAACAAAAATAGTTTGCTCTTGTAATCTACAATGAAATCTAAAAATACACTTTGTTTTCAGTTCAATTCTCAGTTAGGTTTGTCTGCGGGGCGTGGCTAAGTATGTTAGCCACACCCCTCCAGCTGTCAGTTGCAAACAGAAATGGTGAGTAGGAGGAGTCTGTTAGGCTGTAATAACTCTCCAAACCCTTTTCAACATCTTTCCGAATGAGACGCCTACTTTACTACATCCAATCATCTCACAGTAGAAAAACAAGCCACGCCCACTGTTTTCTCTTTTGATATTTTGTTTCTATAAAAACTGCGTCACAATACAAAAATAAAAACTTCCGATTCACGCGACTTTACTACGTTTCCCACTAGATTTCAAACACTTCACAAAGATTTGAAATAGTATTTACTATAATTATATACATAAACGCAGCACTGTTCAGATGTGCATACTGTCTAGTAAAGCAAAATAATGGTAAATATTAAAGATTACATGAGTAATTGTCAGTATAATTACTTACTGTAGAAATATATCACATTAATGAACAACATGCGGTCTCTTCATGGTATTATTGACCCAGAATAACATTAACCCGGACACTTACAGCACTTTAGGTTGTTGTTTGGACATTAAATAAATCACGCTTGTGATGTAAAACTGCTTAATCATCATAAGCCCTTAAAACTACTGTCCTGTTTATTAGCCGCGTTCACACTGGAGCATTTTAATGGATTCAGAAGCAAATAAAGGGACATATAGTGAGATCTCAGACAATCACAATCCAAAAATAACAATATTTCATCTTTACAGTGAGCTAAACCTGAGTGATGTTGGTTATTATTTATTTAGAAGCAAACTGGATCACTTCAGAGATCAGATAAACACCACAAACCGGATTCAATTCGGATTCTGTCGGGGTTTCTGTTATCATGCTAACGTTAGCATAGCATGTTATTAGCAAGCGGGCTAATATACAGTCTCTCCATAATAATAATAATAATAAAAACTGTCGGTAAAGCGGCTAATAAACGCGTGTGGTCGGGAACTGAAGCAGGCGAGTTTCAGCGGTGAACAGGCCGCAGTCCAGCCGAACAAAGAGACTCACCGGGCGGACGCGTTCAGGTTCAGTGTCGCTCCATCGCGCCTAACGGAAACTGTTAGCGAGCGGAATCAAAGCGCGGATACCGGGAGAATGAAGTCCGAAACCCGAGCGGATCCTCATGCTTTACCGAGTGCTGAAGCCACTGGAGCTGCTACTGCTGTCAGAGCTCGACCGAAGCGGTGCATTCTGGGATTTGTTGTTGTTGATGCACTTTACTGTATTTAAGGCAATGCACGTTTATTTCTACAGCACATTTCCTACACAGTAATCATTCAAAGTGCTTTACAGAAACAAGATCAAAAGAAATAAGTTTAAGAAATAAAAACAACAAAGAATAAAAATAGAATAAAATACAAAATAGAATAAAAAAATGAATGAAAGCAGATTAAAATGAGTTAAAAACAGGGTTTAAACACAATATATAGATAAACGTGTGTGTGTGTGTGTGTGTGTGTGTATGTGTGTAAATATGAACATAAATAACAAAAGAGAAGAATAGGTATTGAATAGTTTTAGGAGAACTTTGATGAAAGGTTTAGATCCTCTTCAAATGTTGAGTGCTGTCTATTATAATCAAATAAAAACAAATATATAAAATTAACATTCATATTTATAGCTACAGATTAATCTTGAATATATGTACATGATCTTCTTTCCATCCAAATTAAATGATTATTTTAACATCCTGCATTTCATTTGAATAAAAATGTATTTGACCACAAATGTAAGGTAATTATGTATACAGGGTACTATACATAATATGAAAGCTGAATATATAAATATTTGGCTAAGATTAAACTATTTGAAAATCTAGAAACTGAGGGTCTAGATAAGGAAATTGCCTTTTAAACTGTCTAAACACATTTTTTAGCAATGCATATTACTCTCCCAAAATCTTAAAGGAACCTTTTTATTATGTTTTCTAATGAATTTCGGCAGAAAAGACACAATACACCCGTGCAACATAAGAGTCTGGTCACACATCTAGAAGTTTAATTATGTATACACATAGAAATGTATTGCATATCACTGTTGTGTCTCATTTTACAGACCCCCCCCCCCCCCCCCCCCTATTTTAGTTAGTAAATGTATTCATTTTTATTCAGTAAATAATGTTTATTCTATTCAGGCTACAAGGCTACCAGGGATTTAGACATCTTGCAACCCCTGATTAGACAATAATGCACAGCTGAGATGCATTAGTATCTAATAATTCCCCATCCTGGAGGTCATTATTCTGCGTATACGCCAATGACTGTACTCTGGTTCCCAAAGCTGCTAAATCCTCTGTCGTTGTATTTGAGAGTGTATTAGTCATGTGTGTGTCCTCCACATCTCCTCCTCCTGTTGTGTTCTGATGTGATTTCTGACTGTTGTATCTGTGATATAACTCTAATCATTCAGCGGAGTCCAAACCTGCCGGAACTACCTTAGCTGTGCCTTTATCATAGAATAACCACTGTAGTGTACACTTACTGTATGAGCTTATTAGTGCTCATTTATTGTAACCGCAGCGTGTTTATTCCTCTGTGTGCCAATCATTTAATGAACCCATAAAATACAGTCCGTTTCCAGAAGAGATTTAAAGAAGCAGTGTGTGAGTTTGACACCCAGTGGTTGAACTAGGTATTGCACTCCTGGATTAAAACACACGCAAGCGCAGGTTGCCAGATTGAGGACCAACAGGAGTTCCTCATGTGCTTTATTCAGTGTTAAATGCTGATAATGTGAGTCTGACATGACATTTATCACCATACTACTGAAAGCAGCAGCAGATAGTTCAGCTCAGATCTGGAGAATAAAATGAACCGTCTGAAACTGAACTCTAGAACTGAGACTCAGTGCAAACCAACACATATCAGTGATTCAGCATCTACATTTAATCATGTTAAAGCTTTAATATGTGTTGATTAGATTATAAAGCTTACCATTTCGCTGGAGTGCACTATTCTGTGCTTCTGAATGGCTGTATTTACATTTCTGTCGTGTTTCGTCTGGTGCAAACAGCCCAAATTGCTCATCACTGTGTATTTCATCACATAGAGTGTTGTTAGGATCATACCTGTCAACTTGAGATGTAAAAATAAGGGATATGCCCCCCCCCCAACACCCACCACTCACCGCACCCAAAAAACAAACAAACCCAAATGTATAAATGTGTTCATCTAGAGCGGTTTCATTGTAAATAAACAGTAACACAGTCAGTAATTTATTTTATTATTATTATTTACTAAATAGCACACATTAGAAAAAGCTGCAAATAAATGAGCAAACAGTTTAGCCTATTAAAATGAACTATTATAAAGAAGTTGAGTCACGTTATCAAATCTCATGAACCTTTTCTACACTGTGTAACTCACACATTCTGATTAAAGAGCAGTGAATGAATCTCTCGTTTACTTTTCATTTGATCACATTAAATAACAGCGGTGTCACTTTAAAACCGCACACATCATTAATGAAAGCATCCGACTGCTTTTCTAACCGTTTATGCTCATTTAAAGAGCCCCTATTATGGGTTTTTGAAAATGACCTTCTATGTAGTGTGTAACACAGCTCTAAGTGAAGTGAAATATCCAGCTAAAGCTTAAATCTGAAAGTGGACAGTGTTTAAACTATTGATTCATCTATAAAAGAGTCGACTCATAGTGGTTTAAACGAATCGTCTTGATAACGATTCTTTAGCCGTTTCGGCGTGACGTAGACATGAAACATAATGGTTGCGCGCGCAGACCCGTGAATTTAAACCTGCGGCCCCGCCCACTAACACAGCAGCTAAGAGAGGAAGATAAACAGATCCTGAAGTCATGATCATGAAGACGCTGTGCTCAGCTGGATATTATTGGAAGTTTGAGTAAAAGTTCGTGTTATTTTCTCTACCCAAAGATGAAGCTGTGAAGAGTCAGTGGTTGAGGTTTATTTTTTTTTTTGCAAAAAAGGAAGGATCAGAAAAGACTACTGATGTATGAGACTTTAACAGAGCTCCACAGGAACTATCAATACACAGCTCATGGATTATTCCTCCATTTTGTAATGAGGGTTGGTGATCGTTGGGAGAAGCAGAGTACAGGTAAGCCATGAAAACATACAACACATACATATCGCGACTAAAAACACGCTAAAAACGCGACGCGTGCCGCTTTCTTTGCGGATTTAAACGTGTTTGTGAGCTTGTAATCCTGTCGTTTGTCATGTGTTTAACTGAACTGCTTTAATGCACCCATGGACACACAAAAAATCCAGGAGACTGGGGGAAAGTGAGGACCGGGAGGGAGGGGGTGCGCATCGCGGATGAACGGGAGAACCGGGGGAGTTCACGGACGCAGCCCTCACTATTCTATGGAGGCGCCGGCTCTAATAACACTGATGAGAACCGGGTACTGTATTCTGTGGTGTCAGTAACTAATGTGAAGTTGTTTCTTTAATATACATTCTTATGTGTTCTGTTTTGAATGTTTCTGTTAAGGACTTATTTTTGTGTTGTGTCCTCTGAGGAGGAGGATAATGTGTGTGTGTGTGTGTGTGTGTGTGTGTGTGTGAAAAAAGAGCAGGTAGAGCAGAGTTGCCAGATTGGGCGGTTTGCCGTTCAATTGGACTGTTTTTAACTCGATTGTGCGGGTATAAACACTTGTCGTGTTTTTCTCGACTGTCACAACCGTGTTTTCCAGATGAGTGGGCGGGTTTTTTTTTGCATTTTGGCGGGTTTTGGATAGTTTTTGGGCTGGAATCAGTCAGCTACATCTGGCAACACTGAGGTAGAGTGTGACAGGCTAGGAGACGCGTGTCGATTTCCTCCCCAGTTCTTTGAGTTTTTGCTTAATAAAATAGTTAGTCGTCCGTAATTTCAAGCCGATCGTCTGTATTTACATTCACCCACTGCTGAAATCCACGCCTTACACTAATATGAAGCGTGTACGCACTCTGACTACTTCTATATTGTTGATAAGCTGTGCTGGGCATTTCACTCTGTCTCGTGCTGAACGCTGTCGACCAATCGCAACAGGCTGTCATCGGGCCAATCAGCGCAGATTAGCTTGGCGCTAAGGAGGGGTTTGGGAACAAATGAATCACTGAACGATTCATATGAGAGTCGCCGGGAAAATTAGGTCAAAATAAATGCAGATTATAAGGCCATGAAAGTGTTTTTTGACTTTACATGCATATTAGACTGTTGTTGGAGACCCTTACAACCAAAATATGACCCTATTTAATGTATAATAGGGGCTCTTTAAGACAAAATTAGATGTGTTTAGAAGAAAACCCACCAAAATCGACATGTTTAGATGTTATTAATATTAATTATGTGTATATGTCTGTTCAAACTGGTGGTGCAGTGGGTAGCGCTCTCGCCTCACATCAAGAAGGTCTCTGGTTTGAGTCTCCGCTGGGTCAGTTGGTGTTTCTGTGTGGAGTTTGCATGTTCTCCCTGTGTTGGCGTGGGTTTCCTCCGGGTGCTCCGGTTTCCCCCACAGTCCAAACACATGTGGTATACGGAAATTGATGAACTAAATTGGTCGTAGTGTATATGTGTGAATGAGAATGTATGGGTGTTTCCCAGTGATGGGCTGCAGCTGGAAGGGCATCCGCTGTGTAAAACATATGCTGGATAAGTTGGCGGTTCATTCCACTGTGGGAACCCCAGATTAATAAAGGGACTAAGCTGAAAAGAAAATTAATGAACGTCTGTTCAAACACTTACCCAACACCCAGACTTTCGCTCCACTTCAAATCGCGTGTACAGAATCCGTTTGGGAAACAGAGATCTGTTACTATGGAGTGCGTCTGACAGTCACGCAATTGAGCCTTCGCTAAGCCACACCCGAAAACCGCCACACACCAATCAAGGCTTAGCAACCGTAGCTATGCGCAGGAGCTCTGTTAAGCTTTCGAGTGAGGGAAACAAGCCAAAGCGTTGTGCATATGGACTGTGCAAATCTGATACCGGATTTCCCTTTCCAAAACCTAAAACCCAAGAGGAGAAAAGCCAGCGTGGATCACGTTGTGTGAGGGGCGCTAAAAGAGCGGAGTTAAGTTGGTTTTGTTTTCAATATTCCTGACACAGTCAGTGATAGACCAACGGCAATAACTCACACACCTCCCACCCTAAACAGATCTAAACCGTGTTTCCTACAAAAACACAAAGCAGGTTCTGCTTCACAGCGGTCTTTTTCTTTTTTTGTGCACTGATCCGCTTAAGTCCTCGCAATAGCTGTAAGAGCGAGCACAATCCAGTCATATCTCCATCTGTGTCAAGCTACGAATATTAGAAATGACATATCAACAGAACAAAACCGAGATCTGATCACAAACTGAGCACTCGCCATCAATATCCTTCACCCGCAGCGGTTTTTCAGTCATTTATATCCCTCATGTCCATGTCAGAGCTACAGTTCACTGACGTTTTCATCGGTCTTTTAGAGATTTAGTCATTGGTGAGGATGTTATATCAGGTTAGTGTCTGCTTTTATATTTGGTGTCTGATGAATATTTGCTGCTAGGGAAAATCTCCTTGTTCTCTTCTGCTATTTATACTTTGATTTGCATTTTAATTTATTTTTTTCCACTGCAAATTAGAATAGAAACTGGATAAAGAGCACACAAACACTGACAGTTATAGCTACTGTACATTGTTATGGCTCAATGATGCTAATACTCGGCACAAATCTATCAGTTCCCCCTTTCTGGCTGCTCTTTCTATGAATGAATGATGTGGAAGCACTGTCCATGTGTGTTTCCTCGTGGGTTAGTAACGCTATATTTCATTGCACAACAATAGTCTTTCAGGCTTTTTGGTTTAAAATGGAGAAATTTCACGTCTCCTGCTGTGCATGAGCTAAGCTGCTGAATGGTCAGCGTATGAGGCGGCTAGGCTAACCTAGCTTCAATTTTGATTGAATTATTTTCCAATCGGTTGCCTATCATGTCATGAATATACCCCTGTAATGTATACTGCAGTCCTCTTTTGTCTGGCTTTCTCAGATATCTCACCTGTTCGCCAAAAATGACTAATTATTTCCTTGGCAATGTCTGACACCGGCGCATACATGTTGTAATAGACGAGCTAGGCATGAAAGCTTGACAGGCGTAACAACAGTAGCTAAGGAGGGCAGGGCTTAGCGAAGGGGCAATTGGTCACGCACCACTACATGAACTGACTGTTTTGAGGATTGCATAAAAGGGGCAACGGCGCCTGTAATGGAAAGGAAGAAAATCCTGCAGTGTTTATATTTATTTCACAGTGTTTTCATGCCTAAATAAAACAAAAGCACAGAACAGACTCATATTTAAGAGCAAGGGGCGGCCCCTGGTGGTTCGGCGGTATAGGGAGGATCGGCTCTTTAATGTTTATTGCCACCCTTCATAGAAAGATTGAAAATACAGGAGAGAAATACCTTTACAGGATGATAGCAGGATAGAACTGTAAAATACAGGAGAATCCCGGGAAAAAGGGGAAGATTGACAGGTATGGTTAGGACATGCGGTTACAATATACTCTACTCACCTAATGTTTACCCTCATAATATTTATATTATTTGCTAATTAATAACCACCTCATGTGGAACTCTGAATCTGCATCTCATTTCAGAAGCACTGTCCACCAGAGGGCGCATTTCAGTCACATGCTTTGAGAGCTTTTCTGACTTGTTTTCCAGCAAGGCAACCTGCGAAGCTGAAATATAATTGGCTAAATTGGCATTGGGCGGGTTAAAACAACCAAAGACAGATGTTCTGGCACATTATGCACATGTTTAAAGCAGAATATCTGACTTCAGCACTGTTTTACAGATAAACAAGAATGTTCACTGAGCATGTTTCTGAATATCTGCACACATATGCTGGTGTTTTGATGCTTTAAAAGAGTCAAAAACGTACATACAGCACATTTAATGAGGAACCAGCTGCAGACTTGGTGCAGATGAAATCAGAGCTGCATCCAACGCTTTTTAAAGCGCTCACCTAACCCATTCACAGTGACGTCACTAGCTCCATTGAGTGCATTGTGTCTGAGATTGCATCTCTGAGCGATGCAATCTCAGCTTGCATCATAAAGGCTGCATCCAGCTACTATTGGATATTTGCATAATCAAACCCTTCCAAAAATAATATCATCGTCCAAGCAACTCAAACTGATCATCAGCCATGAACTCATTAATGCTGTAATAAAACAACTTCAATAAGCTAGAGATGAGAATCAGTGCCAAAGAGGGTGCAAAAATATTTATTGCTAATAAACCTTGTTGTCAGTTTGTGTACATTTGTTGCAGTATATTTACAATAATGTATATAGATGACTGGAAATGTGAGACAAAAAAAAAGAAATCATAACATTTAAATAAATACAAAGGACTGCCACTGAACAACACTACAGGATTTATCAGCTTGAAGAAACCGAACAAAAGGAACTCCCATTGACTTGAGTGGAGCGTTACGCATCCTTATATTATATAGATGTGTTTCTAGACCAGCTGGAACCCGTGCGGTCGTCATTTGGTCACATTCAGCAGTTAATAACGCAAGCATAATTAATAATGCAAAACTAATGAACGCATAATCCCGCTGGACAACAGAGAGCTGGAGGGAATGTGCGCAGTTCTGTAGTGTAGTTATCGTCACTTACTCCAGAGTTAAAACAGTAGCTTGTTTAGTGTACGCATGGTTCATTAAAAACTAAAGTATTTACATTAAGACACGGCCATGAGAACAAAGGAGGTCACAGTAACTCAGACTATAAAACTCAAACTTCATACCATGTTTAATAGAAGCGGTGACCAGTGTGTGTGTAAGTGTGTGTGTCTAAGTGATTAATTACTGGGCTAAAATACGCTGTTTTATTAGCATGCAGCGAGTCTGTAGTGTCAGAAGTCCTTCGTGTCCTTGTTGTCGAACAAGTGAAGCCTCTGCTCCGCCGTCAGGCCTTCTTTAAGACTCTGCAATCAGAAAAACAAGACTTTCGTCATTTATGCATATGCAAAACGTGCTTAAAATATGGACAAACTCTTACATCAAGCAGCAAGCATGGCCAGAAATAGAGTCAAAATGAAGGAAAAGATCAATATTCTGCCAATGGGGTGAGTAAAATAATCTAGTTTTCACTTTGAGATGTCATTTCATTGCTTATTTTAAAGAAAAACTCACTTTACTGGATTAATAACATGTTTAACAGACAAACTATAACAAGGATGCATTAGTGGAGTTAAGTCAGATATACAGATGAAGTCAGAATTATTAGCCCTCCTGCATATTTACCCCAATTTCTGTTTAGCAGACAGCAGATTTCTGAAACGCATCTCTGATCATAACAGTTTTAATAACTCATTTCTAATAACTGATTTCTTTTCTCTTCACCATGATGACAGCACATAATATTAGACTAGATATTAGACTAGTATTCAGCTTAAAGTGACATTTAAAGGCTTCACTAGGGTAATTAGGGTAAAGTTAGGGTAATTAGGCAAGTCATTGTATAAGAGTGGTTTGTTCTGGAGACAATCCAACACTAATATTGCTGAAGGGGCTAATAATATTGACCTTAAAAGGGCTTTAAAACTATTAAGACTTTCTCCAAAAGAAAAACATTAGAGGAAATAATGTGAGAAATATTTGAGAAATTTGGGAAATATTTGAAAAACACTCACCGGCCACTTTATTAGGTACACCTGCTTAACTGCTCGGTGACGCAAATGTCTAATCAGCCAATCACATGGCAGCAGCTCAATGCATTTAGGCATGTAGACATGGTCAAGACGATCTGCTGCAGGTCATAGCGAGCATCAGAATGGGGAGAAAGGGGATTTAAGTGACTTTGAACGTGGCATGGTTGTTGGTGCCAGACGAGCTGCTCTGAGTATTTCAGAAACTGCTGATCTACTGGGATTTTCACGCACAGCCATCTCTAGGGTTTACAGAGAATGGTCCGACAAAGAGGAAATATCCAGTGAGCGGCAGTTCTGTGGGCGCAAATGCCTTGTTGATGCCAGAGGAGAATGGCCAGACTGGTTCCAGCTGATAGAAAGGCAACAGTAACTCAATTAAGCACTCGTTACAACCGAGGTCTGCAGAAGAGCATCTCTGAACACACAACACGTCCAACCTTGAGGCGGATGGGCTACAGCAGCAGAAGACCACACCGGGTGCCACTCCTGTCAGCTAAGAACAGGAAACTGAGGCTACAATTCACACAGGCTCACCAAAACTGGACAAGAGAAGATTGGAGAAACGTTGCCTGGTCTGATGAGTCTCCATTTCTGCTGCCACATTCGGATGCTCGGCTCAGAATTTGGCCTCAACAACATGAAAGCATGGATCATCCTGCCTTGTATCAGCGGTTCAGGCTGGTGGTGGTGGTGTAATGGTGTGGGGGAGATTTTCTTGGCACACTTTGGGTTTATTAGTACCAATTGAGCATGGTGTCAACGCCACAGCCTACCTGAGTATTGTTGCTGACCATGTCCATCCCTTTATGAGCACAGTGTCTCCATCTTCTGATGGCTACTTCCAGCAGGATAACGCACCATGTCATAAAGCCCCAATCATCTCAGACTGGTTTCTTGAACATGACGATGAGTTCACTGTACTCAAATGGCCTCCACAGTCACCAGAGCTCAATCCAATAGAGCACCTTTGGGATGTGGTGGAACGGGAGATTGGCATCATGGATGTGCAGCCGACAAATCTGCAGCAACTGTGTGATGCTATCATGACAATATGGAGCAAAATCTCTGAGGAATATTTACAGTAGCTTGTTGAATCTCTGACATGAAGGATTAAGACAGTTCTGAAGGCAAAGGGGGTCCAACCCGTAGTAAGGTGTACCTAATAAAGTGGCCAGTGAATGTAGAAGAGAAAAAAAAATTCACAGGACAGCGAATAATTCTGACTTCAACTGTGTCATAGGAAAGCAATATACCGCAATGTCATTTGTTTTTCCCCCTGATGTGGTGCAGGACTAATGTAAATAAACAGAAAGAGCTGGAATCTGTGCCACCTGTGAGCGTCAAACACAAACCCACATGCTGTGAACCGCCACAAACTATTACTGTGCATCATTTATGTAATCTTACTGAATGGCCGGCGTCTGATGAACCATGAGATGACATGAACAGCCCTTCATCCACTATCAGCTGTGCACAAACACATGCACATTCAGGAATGCAACCACACACACTCGATCAAAACATGTGATGAAGCAAATCAGATGGGAGGTTAAATGAAGCACGATATGAGTTTTGAAGCATTATGATGACTCGGGATCTCAGAACGGAGGAATATGAACTGCTTCTAATTAAATAAAAAAGCCTGAAAAATAAATAGGCTAAAAAGGACATTTGTAATTTGTTTAAATGATATTTTATGTAATAACATTTCAATTTCATTTGCATTATTATTATTTTATTAATTGAAATTTGCTTTAGTTATTTGACAAAATGTATTTTTAATTTTCTAAAGTAACAGACAGCATTTGAGAAATAATAATAATAACTAGAATTGTACATTTCCTAAAGAAAATGTGAATGGGGTTTGCGTGGCAAATCGATGGGGTACAATGCATTTTAATCGGTTGCTAGGGTGTTCTGAGTGGTTACTAGGCAGTTTAGGGCGGTGATAGGGTGTTCTGAGTGGTTGCTAGGTGGTTGCTAAGGCGTTGCTAGGCGGTTGCTAGGGTGTCCTAAGTGGTTGCTAGGTGGTTGCTAAGGTGTTGCTAAGTGGTTGCTAGGGTGTTCTGAGTGGTTGCTAAGGCGTTGCTAGGCGGTTGCTAGGGTGTCCTAAGTGGTTGCTAAGGTGTTGCTAGGTGGTTGCTAAGGAGTCCCGAGTGGTTGCTAGGTGGTTGCTAAGGTGTTGCTAGGCGGTTGCTAGGGTGTTCTGAGTGGTTGCTAGGTGGTTGCTAAGGTGTTGCTAGGCGGTTGCTAGGGTGTCCTTAGTGGTTGCTAGGTGGTTGCTAAGGCGTTGCTAGGCGGTTGCTAGGGTGTCCTAAGTGGTTGCTAAGGTGTTGCTAGGTGGTTGCTAAGGAGTCCCGAGTGGTTGCTAGGTGGTTGCTAAGGTGTTGCTAGGCGGTTGCTAGGGTGTTCTGAGTGGTTGCTAGGTGGTTGCTAAGGTGTTGCTAGGCGGTTGCTAGGGTGTCCTAAGTGGTTGCTAGGTGGTTATAAAAATAAAAATCAATTTCTAAATTGTCAATTAATTTTTGTTGATTGTGAACTCAGTCTTGTGTTCTTCTCGTTTTTCACACACCCTGGTCAAATATTGTGTGGCCGTAGTGTATGAGTGTGTATGGGTGTTTCCCAGTACTGGGTTATGGCTGGAAGGACATCTGCTGTGTAAAACATATGCTGGAATAGTTGGCGGTTCATTCCGCTGTGATGATATCTGATAAATAAGGGACTAAGCCGAAGGATAATGAATGTATATACAGTTGAAGTCAGAATTATTACCCCCCTTCGAATTTATTTTTCTTTTTTAAATATTTCCCAAATGATGTTTAACAGAGCAAGGAAATTTTCACAGTATGTCTGATAATATTTTTTCTTCTGGAGAAAGTCTGATTTGTTTTATTTCGGCAGGAATAAAAGCAGTTTTACATTTTTTAAACACCATTTTAAGGTCAATATTATTAGCCCCTTTAAGCTATATATTTTCTCGATAGTCTCCAGAACAAACCATCATTATACAATAACTTGCCTAATTCCCCTAACCTGCCTAGTTACCCTAATTAACCTAGTTAAGCCTTTAAATGTCACTTTAAGCTGTATAGAAGTGTCTTGAAGAATATCTAGTCTAATATTATTTACTGTCATCATGACAAAGAGAAAATAAATCAGTTATTAGAGATGAGTTATTAAAACTATTATGATTAGAAATGTGTTGAAGAAATCTGCTCTCTGATAAACAGAAATTGGGGGGAAAAATAAACAGGGGGGCTAATAATTCTGACTTTAACTGTAGGTATATTCTCCATATCAAAAGTTTTAAATACTTTATATTTCTTCTTATTTCTATAGCTGTAACTTCTAGATCTAAAACTGTCTGTGCTTTTATTTCTTCTTATACTCCATAATGAAGATTCCTATTGATATTATTTTTGTTAATTTTTTCTTAGGTCGCGGATGGTTTTACAAGCATTTCACAGCATATTGTAGGGTGTATGTCTGAGCATATGGTGACAAATAAGAGTAGAATGTGAAAATATCCTATTGTGAGATCAGTACGGTGAATCGCTTTAAACAGAGTCGTGTGAATCGTTATGCACAATGCAAACACACGCCACTGGTTTGCTTGTGGATGCATGAATCTTCAGAATGCATAAATCATGAGCAGGAGATGCACATTCAGGCACTGTAGAGCTGCACGATATCACTAAATGAGGATTATTACTGATATTAGCTGTGCTTTCAGCTGCTTTTATTAAGTGCTTTATAGTGAAGCATGTTGTTTCTGCATGTGATATATCATGTGCTTCATGCAACAAGGAGTCAACATACACTGAAATGATATGTTTGCATTAATTTCACACTTGTAAATGTAGTAATGAAGTCAATGCAAATATTAATATCATAATTCTTCATGTGTTTACAGTAGATGAGTGACGCTGCTGATATAGATGTTTCTCACCTTTTTAATATATCAACTAGTATTAATCACAATTATTATTTTATACTTGACTGGTCATAAACGGTGGGAATAGTTACACAACACATTATTTATACATTTTAATGAGTTTAAATTATTTCCCAAGTGCAGTTTCACAGAGCTGAGACATGTAGAATATTTATGTAGATATTAATTAATAATTATTGATGATCAGACTATGCTTCTGCACTGGTATTAGTCAGGTGATAAACACAGGACTGGGTTTGGAGCTGCACTATGGTGTAGAGAGTTTACTGGTGCAGATGTACATTTCTGATGATTTATGATTGATCAGTATCGTGCAGCTCTGCGTCCACAGGCTTTACCTACACGCCTTTAGCTGTCGCAGGGCACATCACGACTCACTGACTGAGAAGAAGGAAGAATGGAGGAAACACACACAGACAGACGCGCGCACACACACACATACATACACACACACACACACTGCATTATCTGCATCTGCATTACCACAACAGGAGGAGGAGGATGAAGACCTGAGGAGGGCATAGTGAGCTCTAACTCTCCATCACCTTCTCAACCTCCTCCGTCTCCATCAATTTCTCCATCTTCATCCACATCACTAACTCTATATCCATCACTTTCTTCATCTCCATCATTTCCTCCACCACAACCTCCATCAATTTCTCCACCAATTTCACCATCTCCATCAATTTCTCCACCACCACCTGCATCAATTTCTCCACCACTACCTCCATCAATTTTCCACCACTACCTCCATCAATTTTCCACCACTACCTCCATCAATTTCACCATCTCCGTCAATTTCTCCGCCACTACCTCCATCAAAATCTCCATCTCCATCAAGATCTCTTTCTCCATCTCCATCTCTTTCTCCATCTCCAGCAAGATCTCCATCTCTTTCTCCATCTCCATCACTATCACCATCATTATCTCCATCTCCATCCCTTTCTCCATCTCCATCAAGATCTACATCTCTTTCTCCATCAAGATCTCCATCTCTTTCTCCATCTCCATCACTATCACTATCTCCACCTCTTTTTCTCCATCTCCATCACTATCTCCACCTCTTTCTCCATCACTATCTTCATCAAGATCTCCATCACTTTCTCCATCTCCATCATTATCTCCATCACTATCTCCATCTCTTTCTCCATCACTTTTTCCATCTCCATCACTATCTCCGTCTTTTTTGTCCATCTCCATCACTTTCTCCATCTCCATCTCTTTCTCCATCTCCATCACTATCTCTGTCTTTTTTGTCCATCTCCATCACTTTCTCCATCTCCATCACTTTCTCCATCTCCATCTCTTTCTCCATCTCCATCACTATCTCCGTATTTTTTGTCCATCTCCATCACTTTCTCCATCTCCATCACTTTATCCATCTCCATCAAGATCTCCATCACTTTCTCCATCTCCATCACTTTCCCCATCTCCATCAAGATCTCCATCTCCATCACTATCTCCATCAAGATCTCCATCCCTTTCTCCATCTCCATCACTATCTCCATCAAGATCTCCATCCCTCTCTCCATCTCCATCTCCATCACTATCTCCATCACTTTCTACATCTCCATCATTATCTCCATCAAGACCTCCATCACTTTCTCCATCTCCATCACTATCTTCATCAAGATCTCCATCTCTTTCTCCATCAAGATCTCCATCACTTTCTCCGTCTCCATCACTATCTCCATCTCCATCAAGATCTCCATCACTTTCCCCGTCTCCATCATTATCTCCATCTCCATCAAGATCTCCATCAAGATCTCCATCTCCATGACTTTCTCCATCTCATCAAAATATCCATAAACTTCTCTATCAATTTCTCATTCACTTACTCCATCTCTTTCTCCTCCTCCTCCATTACTAACTCCACCTTCATCCCCTTCTCCATCCCCGGTGTCTGTAAGCTCACCTTTGACCTCATTGTCCTCTCAGAGCGTTTTGCCGCCGCCGCCGCCATCTTTAATATATCCGGGTTGCTCTTGGACTTCATGATATCTGAAATCAAACACACACAGCTGCATTAACACACACTGAACACACAGATGTTTGTGCCACAGTGGAGACCACACTGACCGTATCCTCCGCGCTCCATGTCCTCCAGCGTAGGCTCCCCCAGTGCATTGTGGGCCAGCTGCAGCTGCTCCCGCAGGCGCCCCAGATCCCGCTCCGCTTTGGCCCGCACGATGCTCAGCTCAGTGTAGATGTCCTTGTATTTATCTGTTGCATATTTTTTATCCTACCAGAAGATGTGGCACAGGTTATTCATGTGGCACAGGTTAATTCTTTTATAATAACGTGGCACAGGTTATTTAGTGCTAGTCCAGAAGTGTGTGTGTGTGTGTGTGCGCTGTAATTCTCACTCTCTGTGCCGTCTGGAGCTCATCTTTCAGAGAGTTGATCTCTTGCTTCAGATACTGCACTTCTGACTCCTTCACCCTCAGCATCACCTGTCAACAGCAGCAGAGTTAGCGTCAATCCCAGCATGCACTGCAGAGAACACTCTCACACACGCATGCATGCACACACACCTCCAGCTCGTACAGCTCCTTCCCTTGAATCAGTCCTCCAGTGTCGGCTCCGTCTTCAGTCACCATCGAGCGCATCTTGGTGATCTCTGCAGCCAGACGATTGTTCAGCTCCTGCGATACACACACACATACACAAATAAACAAACACACATGCACCATAAATTTTATGGACAGTAAAGACACTTTGTCACAAAAGTTTCTGTTTCAATACAGATGCCATGACATATTATTAAATAAATGCATGCAACAAACAGTATTCATTTACTGCAAAACATGTCCTGCTGTTAATGTTCTTTCGCTGCAGGATCCCTCTCTCTCCTCTGGCATGCTGCATGTGTGTGTGTACTGCAAGCACTGTACTTCACCTGGTTGTGTGCGTTGAGCTCCTGGTTCTCCCTCTGGCACTGTCTGAGCGCCTGCCTCTCGGCCTCTAGCGCCTGAGCCAGATGTGCGTTCTCCAGACACTTCTGAGAATACTGCTCTGACAGCACCTCGATCTCCCGCTGATACGACACCAGCTCCTCTCTTACACACACACACACAAATACAAACACACACATATTGAACATAAATACAAAAAAACACACACTCACAAATACAAAACACAGATTCACACACATGTACATGCAGAAACACATGCACGCACCCACATACACAGACAGACTGCTACGGCCCTTGTGCTCCTGTGCAATATTATCCAGCATCCACTAGATCAGGCATGTCAAAGTCAATTCCTGGAGGGCCGCAGCCCTGCACAGTTTAGTTCCAACCCTGCTTCAACACACTTACTGGTGGGCTTCAAACAAGTCTGAAGGACTCAATTAGTTTGATCAGGTGTGTTTAATTAGGGTTGGAACTAAACTGTGCAGGGCTGCGGTCCTCCAGGAATTGAGTTTGACATCCCTGCACTAGATGAAGGTGTTTCGTGATCTGGTGTTCTTCTGGAGTGTTTTGAACAGGTGCTGTGTTTTGCCGTAATTGCGTTGGACCAGGTGTGGAGTGTTGCATGTGATGTGCATTTGGTTAAAAACCAATGCTGCATCCCAATTTGCATACTATCTGTCCTAAATAGTATTTGAAAATAGAATTAGTATGTCCCAAAGTGAAGTATGTTCAAAAGAGTATGCCAAAGGTTCCTGGATGGTTTACTATTTACGGTAAAAATTGTAAGTGTAGAAGTGTCCATACTCTAACCACTGATATTAATGTATCACAGTGCACTGCGCGTTGGACATGAATTCATGTAGAACTACAAACTCGGGTGAAAAGTGTAAATAAACTACAAACATGATGGACACGTGAGGCCAATCATCAGTAAAGACGTTTGTATGACTTATAATTAAAATCTAACCCGCTGGACAATATTTAAATCAGGTTTTCTGTGTTTTATTTCATCTGCAACAACAATACTGAACTTCTATAAAGACGTGTTTGGACAATAACATCTGAATGCAGAATTATCCAAACACCTGAGGAGATTTCTCTGCATTAAAGACTTGTGAATAGTAGATTGACCTGCTGCTGCTTCTCCATTAGGGTAGGACATTAAATATGAGAGAAATGTGGATGATGTGTGGAGATGACTGACAGGGCTCATAACTAGGCCCACACGGAATCTGCATATACAGAATTCCGCAGATTTTTAGCCCATCATTGATTATGTTTATTTACTTGTGTAAATGTGTGTAAATTTATATTTATTCAGTTTTTAAATTAAATACAGTAATATTATTGACTAATATTTAAATATTCATATGATTTATTTACAATGCAGCTTGTAAAGTCATATTTTCTGTCTTTTAGTAAATATATTATATCAGAGACTTGCTTTGTTTACCAAATAAAGTGGATCTAATTGGATTTGCACTGTAAGCATTAAATAAAAGTTAAAAAGGGATTATTTTTTTATTTCATATATTAAGTTTTTAGCTATGATACTCCCAAAATAATTCTGCATAAATCTGCAGATTTTCAACAATATTCTGCGCAGAAATAGCAAAAAAGTATTTCTTTATTTCATTTTTTTACTTTAACCCATTGAAAAGAAACAGTGTCATAATAAATACAATTATTTTTAAAAATTAAATTATGAGTTGTTTAATTTGTCGCATATAGTTAACTATTTATGTGATGTGGGTAAATAGTGGCTGTTTCTCAATTCCAAGAACGCTGAGAACGGACTTGCGTTCTTGTGGAGACTGGTCTTGCCAGGTGTCCTCGGTAGAACGAACTCGGGAGACCACGAGAACAGAGAACGCGTCCTGTGAGAAATGAGATGCTGCGTTCTTCCCTGGTTGTTCCTGATGGTCATGTGACCTTCACGCATTTTAAATAAAAATTGTTTTAAACATTACAGCATTTATACCATGATTTATTGTTTTTCCCCTTTTCAAAATATATATTATGCATAAAAACATTATAAATATACGTTGCACAATACAAATAAAACCGATTTTAATACGAATTTCAGCAAACAAACACTCTTAATGTGTTTATTCCTTTATTAAGATGTCCATGGTAATGTTTATATTCACCGTTTCATTTAGGGAAACTCTTGAGGTAAATAAGTTATATCTCCGAACATTAATAATAAATCTAAATAAAACGCTGCGCTTCCCACCTCCAATCGCAATGACTTCTGGGACTTCTAGAGCGAGATCGACGCTCAAGTCTGCATCGGTGCGTCCTCAATATCAAGAACACATACGGGAAGTTTCACGCGTCCTCTGTACTTGCGATCTTGAGTATTGGAACTGAACTTTGGCAGCTGATGATGACGTTACACGAGAACACGAGGACGCAAGACAGCTGAAGAACGCATATTGAGAAACAGCCAGAGTGTTTCAATCCGGCTACCACCACAAGTATATTTCAAACCTGTGGGAAGCACTGAATATATATATATATATATATATATATATATATATATATATATATATATATATATATATATATATATATATATATATAAATTATACATTTTAATACAAGAATTATTGTGTTGTCAAAATATCAAATTATTTTTTGGAAAGCATCGTCAATGCAACAAGATATCGAATTGAACCGAAGGCATGATAAACGTAACCGAACCTAATAGCCTCTATTAGCAGTTCATCTGAGACCAATACAATCAAGGATTTTCATATGCATTAGCTATTCATAAAGTGCATGTAAATGATTCAGTGATTTAATAATTTATGCAGTATAAAAAATGCATGATCTTATTAGATTGAAAAGTCAGATTAAATAGGTCTAAAGTGGACAAAATATCTGCTTTTAAACAGCAAACGTGTCTACTCTGCCTACTTGTGATCCACTAAATGTCATCGTAACAACAGCAGGTGTAAAGCAGACGTCTAGACAGAAGCTGAGCCCAATCACACACACATAAAGAAAGAAATAGAGTGCAGATCTGCTCTTGGCACTGCAGACGGTCATGCTTTCAGACTTTAGGCATTAAAAGCTTTTCTCTGTGCAGAAAACACACAGCTTTAACAGAACACACACACAGAAGCATGAGCGGCTCTGTTCTTATTTGTGGTCATCATGCAGTAACTGTATTTGAAGGCTTTGCAGAGGTGCATTATGGGAGAAAGCAGTTGAACACTGACTCGTGCTGTTTGTGGATCTCCTCGATGTCTGCGTTCTCTGTGCTGCTGGTGGCTTTGCGTGCTTTCTCCAGCTCTCGCTCCAGTTCCGACCGGTGTGCGTTCTTCATCGCCTCGATAGCTAAAACACAAGAGCATTGATAAAGCAGAGAATAACACATACTGTTGTTTAAATGACCTGCCATAAATGACTGATAGCCCTTGTCCTTTAATAACCCCACCCCAAATGACTGATAGTCCCGCCCTAAATGACTGACTAATAACTCCACTCCTAAATTACTGATAGCCCTGCACTAAATGACCTGCCCTTTGAAAATCCCGCCCTAAATGACTGATAGCGCTATTATAAATGACTGATAACTCCGCCCTAAATTACTGATAGTCCCGCCCTAAATGACCAAGATCCCTGCCCTTTGATAATCCCGCCCTAAATGATTGATAGTCTTGCCCTAAATGACTGATAACTCCACCCTAAATGACTGATAGTCCTTCCCTAAATGACTGATAGTCCCGCCCTAAATGACTGATAGCTCCACCCTAAATGACTGATAGCCCCACCCTAAATGACTGATAGTCCCGCCCGAAATGACTGATGACTCCGCCCTAAACGACTGATAGCCCCACCCTAAATGACTGATAGTCCCGCCCCAAATGACTGATAGCTCCACCCTAAATGATTGATAGTCCTTCCCTAAATGATTGATAGTCTCGCCCTAAATGACTGATAACTCCGCCCTAAATGACTGATAGCTCCACCCTAAATGATTGATAGTCTCGCCCTAAATGACTGATAACTCCACCCTAAATGATTGATAGTCTCGCCCTAAATGACTGATAACTCAGCCCTAAATGACTGAGTCCTTCCCTAAATGACTGATAACTCCGCCCTAAATGACTGATAACTCCACCCTAAATGATTGATAGTCTCGCCCTAAATGACTGATAACTCCACCCTAAATGATTGATAGTCTCGCCCTAAATGACTGATAACTCCGCCCTAAATGACTGAGTCCTTCCCTAAATGACTGATAACTCCGCCCTAAATGACTGATAGCCCCACCCTAAATGATTGATAGTCTCGCCCTAAATGACTGATAGCTCCACCCTAAATGATTGATAGTCCCGCCCTAAATGACTGATAGCTCCACCCTAAATGATTGATAGTCTCGCCCTAAATGACTGATAGCTCCACCCTAAATGATTGATAGTCTCGCCCTAAATGACTGATAACTCCGCCCTAAATGACTGATAGCCCCACCCTAAATGATTGATAGTCCCGCCCTAAATGACTGATAGCTCCACCCTAAATGACTGATAGTCCCGCCCTAAATTACTGATAGTCCCGCCCTAATTGACTAATAACTCCACCCTAAATGACTGATAACTCCACCCTAAATGACTGATAGTCCCGCCCTAAATGACTGATAGTCCCGCCCTAATTGACTAATAACTCCACCCTAAATGACTAATAACTTCACCCTAAATGACTGATAGCCCTGCCATAAATGACTGATAGTCCCGCCCTAAATGACTGATAGCTCCACCCTAAATGACTGATAGTCCCGCCCTAAATTACTGATAGTCCCGCCCTAATTGACTAATAACTCCACCCTAAATGACTAATAACTTCACCCTAAATGACTGATAGCCCCGCCATAAATGACTGATAGTCCCGCCCTAAATGACTGATAGCTCCACCCTAAATGACTGATAGTCCCGCCCTAAATTACTGATAGTCCCGCCCTAATTGACTAATAACTCCACCTTAAATGACTGATAACTCCACCCTAAATGACTGATAGTCCCGCCCTAAATGACTGATAGTCCCGCCCTAATTGACTAATAACTCCACCCTAAATGACTAATAACTCCACCCTAAATGACTGATAGTCCCGCCCTAAATGACTGATAGTCCCGCCCTAAATGACTAATAACTCCACCCTAAATGACTAATAACTCCACCCTAAATGACTAATAACTCCACCCTAAATGACCGATAGCTCCACCCTAAATGACTGATAGTCCCGCCCTAATTGACTAATTACTCCACCCTAAATGACTGATAACTCCACCCTAAATGACTGATAGCCCTGCCATAAATGACCGATAGCCCCGCTCTTTGTTAATCCCACCCTAAATGACTGATAACTCCACCCTAAATTACTGATAGCCCCGCCCTATGATAACCCCACACTAAGTGACTGATCGCTCTGAACTAAATGACTGATAACCTCACCCTTAAATCACTGATAGTCCCACCCTAATTTACTTATAGTCCAGCCCTAAATGACTGATTACCCCCCTAATTGACTTATAGCCCTGCCCTAAATATGCCTTCCCTAGTAGTTATTAATGTGTGTGTGTGTACTGACCGGCGATGGTAGCAGCCGTCTCCTCCTCCAGAAGTCTCTCCTTCTCCTCCTGCAGTTTCTCCAGCTCTCTCTGGTGTTTCTTCTGCAGCTCCTCGATTACCTTCTGGTGCGACTCCTCCATAGCAGCGAAACCTCGCTCACATGTGGCCTGTGGAGAAACATGAAGAAATCAGTGACCGCCTCGCACGCGCACACACACACAGTTGTAGTCTGAATTATTAGCCCCCTGTATATATTTCCCCAATTTCTGTTTAGCAGAGAGCAGATTTCTTCAACACATTTCTGATCATAACAGTTTTAATAACTCATCTCTAATAACTGATGTCTTTTCTCTTCCCCATGATGACAGCACATAATATTAGACTAGATATTAGACTAGTATTCAGCTTAAAGTGACATTTAAAGGCTTCACTAGGGTAATTAGGGTAAAGTTAGGGTAATTAGGCAAGTCATTGTATAACAGTGGTTTGTTCTGGAGACAATCCAACACTAATATTGCTGAAGGGGCTAATAATATTGACCTTAACATGGCTTTAAAACAATTAAAAACTGCTTTTATTCTAGCCCAAACAAAACAAATAAAACTTTCTCCAGAAGAAAAAACATTAGAGGAAATACTGTGAGAAACTCCTGAATCTGATCAACATCATTTGGGAAATATTTAAAGAGGTATAAATATTGCACAGGAGGGCGAATAATTCTGACTGCACATACACACACACAGGACACTGGACATGAATAATCTACAGCCACATGAGGGACACAGAGGCGGAGAGAGAGAAACACTGGGTTCATACAGTGACCACAAAACACCAGGAGTCTCATATAGAAAATGTAGTAAACGTGCATGGAAAACCTCCTAAATGTGAACATAGGCCAGAATACAATTTCATTTATTATTATTCTAATGATTAGGGCTGTCAAAATTAATCGTTTCTTCGGTGCACCGCGATGCAGATGGGGACAATTCGATATCGGTTCAGTAATAATCATAACCGGTTATTACGCACTGACGTCATTTATCCCTATGCGCGATGTCGCGGGTAGAATACTATGCGAAGGAGGCGAGGGTGAGTAAATAAAACACTCCTACTACTTAAAAAGCAGATCTTTCACTGACACTGAGGAATGGTAAAGCACGAGCTGATATTCACTACTAGGGATGTTCCATCTCTGCCCCTCTCTCTCACACAAACACACTTTGGGCATTTGACCCGCCGTTGGCATGTTCGTGAGGTAAATTTTCCTTTCTCTCGGCTGTTAAAACGATACTTGTGGATCCAGAAACAAGCGTGCCTGTGGTGCGAGTTTATTGTATTGTATTTATTCTATTACAGATTACCTGATAACCGCGTATTATGCGCATATAGACTGACCCACGGCTGTTTTTCCCGCGTCACTCATGGGTGAACAGCGCTTTCGTTTCTAAAGCCAAGCGCAGCCCTTTCTGTTGAGCGGGGGAAGACAATGACCAATCATAGGGGTGTAAGATCCTGCCAGCGCTCAAAAAGCAAGCGGGATAATATTTACATTAGTTTATTTGTTATGAATGCTCATGTTGTTCTGTGCATGTATTGGAGTTTTGTCTAAAACATGCACAAAGAGTGTTTTTTTTTGAGCAGGTCAAATTAAAGGTACAGTTCATATATCTGACTGCTTGTATTAAAGGACAAAATTGTATTAAAAGTAATATATAAATACAAACATATTTATAGATTTCAAGAATTTTTTTTTTTATTGTGTTGTAAAGAAAAAATCTAATTATGTATGGAAAGCATCGTCAATGCACCGTGATGCACTGAGATATCGAATTGAACCGAATCGATGGCATGATAATCGTAACCGAACCGAACCCTGAGACCAGTGTAGGTTCACACCTCTACTAATGATTATGGCTCATCACTTCTCACGGTGTTAGGTCAAGTTGGACAGATGGACACAATTACTGGTCATAACCGAGTCTTACGCCTCATTCACACGGGGCGCCGGTTTCAACGCTTCCTATTCACTTTGAATGGGTAACATCAAGCGCTGCCGAACTGAATTGTGGATCCGTCTGTGCCGCTTCAGCGAGAAGGGTATAATGGAAGTCGGAGCCAGCTCAAAGTTTTATTTATGTAATGTCTTGTACATGACAGAGTCCAATATTGTGCTTTATGTCTACACGTACACCAACCCTAAACCCAATCTCACAGTAACCTGGTGTGTTTTATTTACGTCTACTCCACCAACATCACCTAAACCCAATCTACTTGCCGTGTAATCCCTCCCACTTGGAGGTCTTCAGGCTGCAGCGAGAAGTTGTGAATATCTTGACGGAAGCGTCAGCCAATCAGATCGCTTTATGCAAATACCTCTTCTCAGAAAGTAGCCGATTGCACACTTTCATTGGCTGATTTTGCTATGATGTGTCAGCCCCAACTTCAGACACGCCCTCTGTCAAGCGTTGACGCTGAAGCCCCGTGTGAATCGGGCGTTACCGTTGAGAAGTCTTCATTTGCACGTCGTAACTTTCATGTTTATGATTTACATATTAATATTATGCTAATATTATCTGTCTTTCAGTTGATATATTATGACAGACTTGCAAACAAGTGGATCTAAATGGATTTGCACTGTAAACCTTAAGTTAATAAGTTATTATTTTTTGAATTTGACGTGTAAAACTGTTAATTACTAAACTCTAAAAATCATTCTACGACAATTAAGTGAACATTTAAGTTCACTTCAGTTTACTTACAGCTGTGCACATCCTCTCATCAACTCTTTTATAGAGAAAGTTTGCATAGAACAAACATTCACATCTTCACCCAGTTTTGTGCATATGCCATGTTTATAAATGAGACCCCTGGACACTTCAGACATTATACACGTTATAACTGAGTTTAAAACTTTTAACACTATTTCTGGTTTGCATTTGACAATCCAAAAATTGAATACAAAATGGTTTATGAATATATATTGCATTTCAATGATTTGATCTAAAAAGTAACTTAATTACTCAATAGGTAATTGAATTGCTTGACTGATTAATAATGCGCATAAATCTCAATGCATAGACCATTGAAATTAAACTCTTAATTCTTTATATCAGAGTCAAAAAGGACATTTTAGTTTTGTTAAAAAAAAAAAAAAAGCTGCATCAAAACACAAAGTTATGGCACCATATTTATGATGCATACCAGAATTTAAACATTTTTTTTAATGCAATTTTAATTCTTTAGTTGAAAAATTGAGTTAATATGCACAATATCTGAATAACAATAGCATATACATACTCACAATTACTCTGCTTCTCTGAATTTATACCTGATTTTCAATTAATGCCAGTATTTTGTTCATATTTTTAGTCAGCACAAAATACAGCAGGACTCTTTATTTTAAAAAGCCTTTCATTGTAATTTTGCCTTTTATTCTCCGAGCTGTAATCTCTCAGTTCTGCGTTAATATTTATAATCGCATTACACCAGTTAAAGCTACAAGGCCAAAACCGCTTCAGAAAAGCTCCAGCGTTTATTTTTTAATCAAATTCTAACGTTAGTGGCTTAAATGTCCAACTATGTTTTGCGGGCATTATATTGACCACTTTATTGTGTATATATACACACATGATGTGACTTTAACTTCCCTGCCTAGCAGAGCAAAACAACTCAAGTCCAAAAAAATGCCCAAAGATTTTGAAGATTAAAAATAAACACATGCAAACATGTCAAAATCTAAAGACACACTGAGCTCTAATGAAACAAAACCATCAATCTGTGTAGGAAAATGAACATTATTTATAATAACATTAGCTTTAAATCCAAAGCCTGTGCATGCGGTTCTTGATGTATATTTAGAGCTAATTATATTGTAAGTAATGCTCAATTTCTTGTACAGACTGATGGTTTTGCTTCATAAGAGCTCAGTGTATCATCAGGAGCCATGAGGATTGATTTGGACTATGTGTTTATATTTTATCCCCAAAACAGGTGATCGTTGACTGCCATTATAAGAATAACCATCACAAACTCAGCTAAAAACCTCAAAATAAAAGTACATCTTTGATGGCCTGAGGGAGAGTAAATGAACTGAAAATCCTCATTTCTAAATGAACTAACCCTTTAAAAACCAAGCTGACACCAAACAACTAGTACAGATGAAACCCAAATTTGTCGACTCACATCTGGACCAAAAAACTCATCATTTAATCTAAACATACCCTGACTTCAAACAGCCTTCTCTTTTTTTCTATTTGATGCATCATGAATTATGACTCTATGTAAAACCAACAGCGTATTATACTGTATAGAATCAACTAATTCTTTTAACTTTGTGTGCAATTTGATACTCTGCAAACCTTACGGTCACTAACAGCTACACACGAGTAAACTGAACAGATAATATCTAAAAATGCACTTTAAACATAAATTGCTTAATTAGACAACAGAGTAGTATAGGAATGAGAAATTATTTCTGCAACTAAAAGCACAAACAAAAGCTAAACTTTCACTGTTATTCATTATGTTCTGCACTTACTAATAAAGAGAAAGAGGTCATCACTAAGAATGCAAAAGCACAGAACACACACCTAGACACCACTTTATTAATGCAAGTCCTATTTATGATTTGTATAGTGCTCTTTATTTTGTCTAATTACCTTTTCAAAAGTGCAAATCTAGTCAGGGACTGATTTGAGTGACTGTTTTTAAAGAGACAGATCAACTTGTAAAATCCTGTCATTATTTCCTCCATTTAGATATAATAGATATAATAATATAATAATGAAGAATGCTAGAAAAAATAACAGCCATTGACTTTCATAGTATTTCAGTTCCTACACTCTCAGAAATAAAGGTACGCGAGCTGTCACTAAGGTGGTACCTTTTCAAAAGGTTCACATTTGTACTTAAAGGGTCCATATTGATACCTCAAAATTATATATTAGTACCTAAAAATTTTAAGAAAAACATATTTGTACTTTTTAGGTACTAATATGTACCCCTGGGGTATTAATATGGACCTTTTAGGTACAAATGTGTACCTTTTGAAATGGTAGTGACAGCTTGAGTACCTTTATTTCTGAGAGTGTACTAAAGATATCAATAGCTGCTTATTGGCCAAAATTCATCAGAATATCTTCCTTACTATTTAAAACTCGTGTGCACTGTTCAAACTACCCTTTTGTTTTGTTCAGGATGAAAACATCCACTGAAATAAACTGCTGTAAAAATGCATCAGATTAATATGCTTTTTTTGTTGCATAAATCTGTTAATCAACCTCAGTCCTGATCAAAACTACAACATTGTTTAGTAAATGACAGGCTTTTAACACTTTAATTGCCAAATTCATAAATGATGTCACTGATTTGGTGAAAAACACACACAAAATGACGTATTTGTAATATAAAAAGTAATTGTGGACTGGATTTTTTTTAACCTTTTATCACAGTCTCGGACATGTGAACGATCAGTAACAACACTGGCTTTGATGCATTGTTAGATTTTCATTTTTTCTCCCTAATAGGGTATATGCAGAAGTATGCAGAAGGACTTTTAATTTGTCAGTAACCTGGGTCAAGCGCTTTCGGTGAACTGTATACAGTTACAAAATCGGCGAGTTTAAGTTTTGTTTTCTTTAAAAATCAGCGATCTCCACTGCCTGATTGACATACGATATAAAGTGGGTCTCAGAATGTACAAGCAGCACTGCATTAAATTTAAATTTCCCATGCCATGTCTTTAAAATATGAACATTTATTTTACTCCAGTATATTTAATGGAGCTTCTAATCCTGATGAGCGCGTGCATGTAAACGGGTTTTTGTCCCGTTTTACACTTGAGCAACTAAATGAATGCCAAAGTCTATTCAACTGATTGTATTTTAATTACATCACAACATAGATGCTGTAAAATGAACCGTATAAAATTAAAAAAAGGTCATATTAACCGTTCACCGGAAGTCTATCAGTATGGGAAGAAACACTAGCTCTGTATATACCCTATTTACTGTTGGTGGCTGTTTTGACTTCCATTATAAGCACATTTGATGGTGCATAAACACACAGTCTTTGTTTTTGTTTACTCCACGTAGTTCTGAGAGCTAAGATGCATATTTTATTTTCTTAGGCACATCAAGGTAAGTGTGTAAAGCTCACACTCTCAGACACACACTTTAATTTGCTGTCATACTCCATATAAAATACAGAAACTATCAGGCCTATCTAAAGGGTTAATGGTGCCAACTGATGATGAACAGTAAAAATGACTAATTTTCCCTGGTAATTCCTAACAGGGAAAACCACCAACAATCAAAAATGCATGATTATAAGCTGTCATGGCTAATAAAAAATGTGGTTATAATGGAAGTCAAACAATTTAAAAACATATTAATCTGATGCATTTTTACAGCAGTTTAATTACAAGATTTTTCACCAAAAATAATTCCACTAGCTGAAACACGGAAAAAGTTGCTGCCAAATTAAGACTCAAAATCACCCCAGAGTGGATGAAAACATCCAGAACAGTGCATAAGGGTTAACATTTGAATATGAGTAAATTATTTGTTATTTTTGTGTGAAATTTCTCTTTAAGACCAAATCACACTGATGAAATATAACAAAACACATTACTATTTCTAAAATCTATGCTTTGATTCAACAACTAAATAAAAGAACACTAATTATGAGTAAATAAAGAGTGTTTGCACTTGGTGCATCAATGCAATTCTGCAGTATATTTAGTTATTCAAATAAACTTAATGCATACATGTAATTGAATCATCTCTGTCTTGAACTTACACAATTAGATTGCACATTTAACTTGTGTGTACTATAAATACCTTAGCTACTATCATGCATTATTGGTTATTGATTAGTTAAAGCAGCGGGCGATCTGCAGATATTAATGCACTGGCTATTAATCAAGCCTAAAGTGTTAAAACTAATCATTTTCCACCTAAAATGCATGACTGCATTTTAATGTTGAATGTGAGAGTGGTGTTTTTCCCTCGTGTTCAAGCGCACATGCACAGCCATGCAGAGAGAGAGATCAGACTAAACCAAAAGCACCACAGAGCAGGGTTAGTACATGAGAGAAAGGAGAGGAAAGGGTCAGGTTTAAGACTGCCACATGAAAGCACACGGAAACTCCTTGACCTTTAGCTTTTCCAGATCTTTCTCGTATCTCAGACGCAGATCTCCATCTTTCTGATGCATTTGTTCGGTCAGTTCAGACTCTCGGCGCACCAGCTTCAGGATTTGCTCTTTGAGGGATCCCGAACTCCAATCTTTATCTTCAAAACCGACAGCTTCCCAGAGCTCCTCCATTTGCAGACTGAAGTGTGTTTGTAATTCTCGCCTCTCCGCTTCGTGCTTCTTCTCCAGGTTCTCCATGCACACGGTCAGCGAGTCGATCTCTCGGACGTTCTCTTCAGATCTCATCTTCAGGGTTTCTCCAGCTTTCTCCAACTGCATTTTAAGCTTTTCCACATCCGTCTCGTAAACCTCCTTCAACTCTCGAAGCTCCTTCTTGTGTCTCGCCATCAAATCCTGCAGCTGAATGGTTTTATCCAAAGAGTCGATCGGCTCTCCTTCGATCTGAATGCGTGTCATTGCTAATTCATGTTGTGTCCTCATTTCAGCACGTGCAAACTCTTTCTTTAGCTGGACTGTTTGGTACATGTGTGTTATATCGGTTATTGCTTCACGTATGTAGTCAGATCTGCTTCTCAAAGTGAGTTTCCCATCCATTCGCTCCTTTAAAGCTAAAGAAGTCTGATTTAATAACGCCACTCTGTTCAGGACCACTTCAGAGAGACTCTCCGTGATATCTGCGTCATCTTCATCATCATGCATTTTGTCTCCTGGTTGAATGTTGGAGAGCTTGTTTGCATGAATCAGCATGTTATTATCCTCCATCATTCGCTCTACGACTTGCCTCAAAGATTGGTCCTCTTTCTGTAGACCGTCTAAAATCCTGCATAAAATCCTTCTCTCTGTCATTAACCCTGCATGATTCTCATCTGAAGTAAATGCATGGCATTCTGCCTTCCTGCCATTTACTAATGCACCAAACACAAGCATTAGAGACTCTGACTTTCTCTTTAAATCATCCTCAATCACACCTTCTTCTTCCTTCTCATCCATAAACTCACGTTCTGTTTTCTCACTGAACACTGCTTGACCTTCTAGCTTCTGTTTTAACCCTGCGATCTCCTCTTGAGCTCCTACAAGCATCTGATTGAGCGTCCTCACCGCGTCCTCTTGTTTTGGATTCTGCGACAGGAGTTCTTCACACATTTTCTCTTTCTCTGAAAGTTTGCATTTGAGGATCTCCAATTGACACTTGAGATCGTCTTCACCTTCACTTTCTGCCACCTGAAATCCAAGACCACGAAGAGTGGCTTCTTTTAGCTGCAATCTTTTCTCAGTGTCTTTTAGATTACTACCAAGCGTCTCTAATCTAATAAGAGCTTCTTGAAGCTTCTGGGATTTTTCGCAGAGCTCTCTCTTATCTGCGGACTCTTGATCTTCTTCCTTACTGTTTCGCAGTCTACAAAGCTCCGCCTTCAGCCTGTCTATCTCTCGATCTGCTTCTCTCAGTTGGTTCACGATCTCCTGATAGCGTTGATTCAACGCTATATTTTCATTGGCCAGAATCTCCACCTGCTGTGACAGATCTCTGCTGCTCATATCAGCACTGAACTCTTCTACTCTCGATGGTGACTGCAGGAGACTCTCCGCTTTTTGCTTCTGAACTCGTCCCAGCATGTCCTCCATAGTGACCAAACGCGCTTCATAGTCTCGAATACAATCGCCAGCCTTTTCCAAACTTTTCCTCACGGCTTCGCTCTCAATCTCCTGCTGGTTCTTCAAGTTTTCCAGCAGTTTCTGGCATTGCGTTATGTCTCCAACTGAGTGGCTGTGTTCACTTTGCTCCATCCCTGGAGGAGATTCTACCACGCAAACATGTTCGCTATGCAACTGGATGAGCTTTATAAACTCTCTTAATGTTAAAGGTTCATCAGTGTTTATTAAGTACTCAAGCTCCCGAATCGTTCCCTCGCTATCCTGAAGAGTAAAAGTGAGCGCTCTCTGAGTGCACTTTGAGGGACAGACCTCGTGTTTTTGGGTGTCAGAAAGCGAAGGGTCCTTTGCGGGCCAGTGTGAGAGAGAAAGGCCAAGCTGTGCCTGCATGTCGCGCTTTTTCAGTTCTTGCAGCTGCAGGAGCTCTTTGGTTTCCTGGTACTTCTTTGTTAAACTCTGAGCTTGAGAACTAACCAGTTCAGTCCTCTTCATCTGCGGCTCTGTCTCAACACTCAAAGGGGACTCCAGCTTGGAAAAGGGGACCAGACAGTTGGTTAACAGGTGAATCATTCTAGATTATAAATCAACAAGTTATCCATAAGTTGAGGATTTCAGGAAAAACAATCAAACACCATAATCACATTTCATCACACAGGGTTCCCACTTTAAGCCAGATGTCACATTCACTGACTGAAAAGCTGATTTATGCTATATGCCAATGTGTATGTAGCTCCTGTCCGCAAAAGATGCACCTTAATACATTTTCAGCGCCCTCGACTGATAATCAACGCTTTTGAGAAAGCACTTCACGATATTTTTCCCAACTAAGGCCCAATCCCAATTCTCCCCCCGAGCCCTTCCCCTTACCCCTGGTTTTGTGTGTTCACATGAAGGGGTAGGGCTCTCCCAATTCTCTTTATCTTGAGGGCGTAGGGCTAAAGGGAAGCGCTAAATAGCCCTTGAAACTGAGATTCTTTCAGGCCCACTCTTAAATCCAAGGGGTACTAAAATTTCCCAGAATGCGCAGCTACAACAGCAACACGGCTGCACACGCAAGATGCACAAATTAGTATTTTTTGGCATCATTAAGGACTATTACAACGAACAAGCATGTGTTTTATTTCACTCATAAGGGCGTTCGTGTTTTACGGTCATGCTTTTTAAAAATAAAACGATAATTTATTTTTTTTTACTAAATTTTGCTATCTATAATCCCTAATAATAACTCCTGTACAGCAGTCCCACAACATACTTTCACATCTGTCACTCCAATACCCTGTCAGAGAAGTGTAGCAGCTGGGAAGGAGCTTTTACAGTGTCTGCTATAAGGTTAATGTTGATTTCTTTTGCATAGATGAATTTGGCTCTGGTGTAAATGCACAGTACAGTTACGAGCTTATTGCCACATTATGTCATTATAACAACATGATATTGCTGCCTTCAGTGATTTCCTGAAGAGAATTACCAAAAATGAACACAACTGGAATAACTACAGCAGTCGCGATCGTCGATGTCATATGAAGAGCTCGCGGTGACATACGGGTGCTGTCCCATATCTTAGGGGTAAATTTAATACCCTTCCCCTTCACACTCTGTTTCAATAGCCAAGGGGAACGGGCAGAGGTACAAAAATAGAATTGGGATTGGGCCTAGCAAAAGTAATACAAATAAAATCCAGAATATCAACCCAGTGCTAAATATTAAGTTCCCTGGTTTTCCCGGAATAAAAAGCTGATGGTTTTTTATTTGCCAATGTTTATATATCTCCTGTATACAAAAGGTGCATTTTAATTCATTTTCAGCACCCTTAAGATACTCAATGCTTTTTGAGGAACCCTTTTTCACTAAAACTTAAGCAATACTAATACTGGAAAACCTGAAATAACATCCCAGTGGCAAAGAATAAAATTCCCTGAATTCCTCTGATTAAAGAGCAAAATGTCCATGATCTCTAAAGAACAGGCCACTGCTGTGTTTATTTTTAATAATAATATAACACTAACATAAGGTCAAAACCACTGATCTGTAATAGAGAACTGGATTGCTCATGACGTCATAAAGAGCAAAGCCACCATGTCGCCATATTGGTACTGTAAGACCCACTATGCTCAGGCGTTCTACGGAGTTAATAGGAAATCATATGATTTTAATAAGAAAACTTTGCTCAACAAGACACTCATTTGGATTTGAAACCTTCGTGTGTTCTGTTCTGTCTACACAAGTGTCCTAAACATGAAATAATTATTTATTTGGGATCAGGAAGCTTTTCTGGTATCAATAAAAAGCTTAGTATGGAGAACAGGATTAAAATAACACGTGTTTTTGGTTAACGGCAGGTGACAGTAAAAGATTATTTTATTTGCAAAGGCCCTTTAAACAGAAAGCAGCTGTTATCATCGGAAGAGAGAGCTTATACAGTAGCTTTTTGTGCAGACACTGATCATTCACTTGTAATACATTGATAGTTTTCTTTAGCAAATATACATGAAGATGTTGTACACCAAAAATGTCAAATGACGTTTTTATTTACATAAATCAAGGCACATCTCACTGATTAGAAATGTCTTGTACGCGTATTTACAATATAGCCTTTATCTGACTTGGTTTATTGTTGAAATGAGGTGTTTGTTTGGCCAAGTAAGTTACTTGGTTAAGTAAATTCATATGATGCCAATACAATTTAAACAACATGACAGTAAATTAATTAGCAATTGTATTTGGCTCTATGAGCTGTTTTAAAAAGAGGTGCTGCATCCATCTATAACGGTCCATTGGTTTTGCTATTGGAGCACATTATATATTACAGTATATTGTTATTTATGATCCTTTTTTTAGCTGTTACTACTCACTTCATAGGAAAAGAAAACTTACATTTACATAATTTAATTGACAAAATAAGCTTGAAAAGAACCTGAACAGATTTGCTTCTTCCTTTACTGAACTTTTACGTCAGACTTGTAACTATACATTGGGTTAATTTTGAAGCGGAGTGAATAAGCTCCATAGCACAGACGTCGTAGCTCTCTGTCAGTAGGGCACAGTAAGATGGTGGATCCAACACTTCCGGTGGCTTCACTGCTTTTCAGCAGTTTCGAACGCAACGCGCAATCCAGTCATTCTATATAGATCAGTGGTCAAAACCTTAAAAATAAAAATGGTATTGAAAAAAAAATACATTTAGATAAATGGAAACTGCAACTTAAAGCGACAAACAAAAATCCCTGATATTCATTGACTAGGAAAAAACTATATAAAAAATCCCAGACCTTATCCAGAATTAACCACACCATGATTTTGCAGAAACGTCTTAGCTGTGGGAACCCTGATTACCTGTGTCTAATCAGTGGATTATGTTTAATTCAGCTTCTGATGCACATTAGAACGCTAGAATCAATTAATAGCAAAACATTAGTAAATCGAAACAATGCATGCATGTTAAGAGGTTACAGTAGAGTTGTTTCATGAGGTCAGAGATGCGATATTAGTGCTAGCTAAGAATGCCAGAACAGTTTCATGCCATCAGGTTACGAGTCTGTCAATGCTATAACTATTGATCAACCACTGCTGTTCCTGCTTATGCAAACCTTTTCCATTCAAAAATGAATGAAATACAAACTTTAAAAGTAGCTGCTGGAGATTTAAAAGTGTCCTGGATGAATATTCAACATACAACATCACCTTTTGATATGCACAACGATGCCAAGCTTAAAATAAAAATCACCACTTGTTTGGATTTAACTCATAATAATTCATAAAACAATAATAATTCAACAAAATCTGTAGCTATTTAAAGATGTGTGTCAATAAAAAGGCAAGGTTTAATCCCAAATTAAGCTCAGAAAACAATGCAGCCATTTTCTGAACAAAAAACTAAACACACACACACACACACACACACATATATATATATAAATAAACATACAAACTTCATAGCATACATGGAAGAAGTCGAGAGTAAGGTTAAAAATGAAAAGAATGAATTGTTAAACGTGAATAAACACAGATCATGCATATATATGCCATTATTAGGCTTTGTTTGTATGATGATGTTTATGTAGCTGATGTCTGCATTTTAAATCATCTCTAGAACCCTGAAGATAAACTGATACTCAATGCTTTTGGATTAAACTTAAAACGTATGCCGCTAATATTGGAATCTATGTAAAAGGTCATCATTGAGTATGAATGTATCTGGAGGGCAGAGCGAGTCTGTTTTCATGCCATCGTTGCATTGATTAATTCATGTTCAATTCATGTTAATCATAATCTATGCTGGAGCATGCAACTGAGCTCATCAAAACGACATCATTTATAATGCCACTGTGCTTGAAGACAGCTAGAGGAGTCTCAAAGGGACAGTTCACTCAAAAATGAAAACTCCCGTCATTATTTACACACTTTTTTTTGACTTTCTTAATTCTTTTAACAACAAAAGAAGATATTTTGAAGAATGCTGGGGACCTGTAACCATTGACTTCCATAGTAGGGCTGCACAAAAAGTCGCAAAATTATCATTATTATAAATAAATTAGGTAGATAAATTACTTTTATTTTCTGCATTGGTTATTTATTTGACCAATCAGATGGGGCATTACTATTTTAGCCCCGCCTCCAAGAGTTGCTGTTCTGCTATTGGCTGGAGCGGTCCAAAGGTGAACCCAGAGCTGAAATATATCAGAGTCAGACTATCTAGGTTTTCACTCATTCATAGTGTTTTAAAGACTAAATGTTTGGACCCTGACACTTTATTTAGAATTAATCAGATATGAAAAACATCTTTACCTGTTTATTTAAATATAATTACATCAATAAGTGATTTTAAAACATACATTGCTAATAAAAATGGCTTTTTCCTAGGGAAATTCGCAATTACTACAATAACATTGCATATTTTTCCAGTATCGTGCAGCCCTATTCAATAGCATTTGTTTTTCTTACTATGGAAGTCAATGGTTACAGGTTTTCAGCATTCTTCAAAACATCATCTTTTGCATTCATCTTTTCATCGTGAAGGTTTAAGATCATATGAGGGTGAGTAAACAGCTAATTTAAACTTTTGCGTGAACTATCCCTTTAAATAGAGGCAAAAAAAGAGCATAAGCGATCGGTTCATTTGCATGCAATGTTTTCTAGACATGCAAGGCACGTGTTTGCAGCTTGGAAGCAATGTGTCCTCATAAAATAACACACAAATGGGATTAAAGTCCCTGAATGTCTGAATGCATGATGAAGATGTGATAAATTTGGCCTACCGGAGAGATGTATCCGGCTCGCGACTGCTGCTCGCGCTCCACCACCGTCTTCAGTTTTCCCTCCAGATCCTGCTTGTGCCTATTGGAGTCCAGCAGCTGCTGGTGGCAGTTCTCCAGCTGAGCCTTGAGCTCCTCCACCTCAATATAAACAACACAGGTTTAAAGAATCGAAATGATGCTTTTAAAATTAATCTAAAAGAAGGAGTCAACATTTTAATAAAAGCTCTAAATACATTTTTAAAGGCATCTAAAAATATATGTATAAAACAAATAATCAAAATAACAAATAATTAAAAAGGAAGAACTTAAATACATTTTGAAATGAATCTAAAACGAACAATTTAAACAAAAAAGAATCGAAAATTGAATTTAAAAAATAACTTTAAAGGTGCTTTATAATGAAAATGTAGGTAGAATAATGAAAGCCCAGTCTATGGAAATGGGCATACTGTGAGCCTCAGACACCACCGTTTCCTCGTTCTCATGTAAATTCCACAAGTGTAAAACCCCGGTGGAAACGGGTCAATCAAAAGAAAAAACAAACTGTGACGAGACTCATGGGCCACACCCTCCTCATTTGCATATATGCCTACTTTAGGTCATTCATCCAAACTGGGCGAGCAGCCATGTCATCAAAAGAACACACCTCACATACAGCTCTGAGATCATGAAAAAAACTCTGAGATCATTAATATGCACGCCTCAGGCTGCGTTTGACAAGCGTTTTCTAGTGATACAGCAGTGATCATTTTCCTCCCTTAGTTATTTTAAGTGTCACTTAATTATTAAGCTATTTATAAAAGTGTATTTCGCTTACTATGTATGTGGGACTTTTATTTTGTAAACGTGAGCCACAAATTGTTTACTGTGTGATACTGGGCAACGACAACACGAGGCATGTTTCAAACTGGCCTCAGGACGCGGAACGCAAGATATACAGATTAAACATGTATTCATCCACTCTGAAGAGGCGTGAGGGATGTTTAGTTACATCTGTAACAATCTGCATTGTTAGTTTATGGTGTTTATTGTCAAATTTGATGTGTTTGTTTCAACAACTTTTTGTTTCTTGTTTGTTTTGTTTGTTTCTACTGTCATCTGTTCATGCAGAGGTTGATACTAAGGCCCAATCCCAATTCTATTTTTGTACCCCTACCCCTTCCCCTTCTCCTTCCCCTTGGCCCTTACAACCGAGGGTTAAGGGGAAGGGCTTCAAAACTTACCCCTAAGAATTGGGACAGCACTTCAACACCTGCACACGTCATCATATGTCATCACGATCTCTTGCTTCATATGAGATCAGACGATCGCGACTGCTGTAGTTATTCCAGTAGTGTTATTTTGTGGTGTTTATCTTCAGGAAATCACTGAAGGCATATATTATGTTATCATAACGATCTAATGTGGCAATAAGATCGTAACTGTACTGTGTATTTACACAGTGGCCATATTGATCTATGTAAACACACGAAAACAACATTAACATTATAGCAGACACTGTAAAAAGCTCATTTTCAGCCACTAGACTGCTCAAACAGGGTATTCGAGTGTTATCGAGTGACAGATTGTTGTAGGACTGCTGTACAGGAGTTATTATTAGGGATTATAGATCGCCAAATTTAGCGTTTTTTTTTTGCGTTTTTTTTAAAAAGCATGACGGTAAAACATGAACGCGGTTATGAATATAATAAAACATGTGTTTGTTTGTCGTAAAAATTCATAATAATGACAAAAAATACTCATTTGTGGATCTCCTTACTGCCGGGTTCAGCTATACTGCCGTTGTAGCAGGTGTATTCTGGGAAATATTCTTACCCCTCCGTTTCAAGTGTGCTCCTGAAAAATCTTCGTTCGAAGGGGTGTATACCCCTTGCCCTTAGCCCTACGCCTTCAAGCTAAAGAGAATTGGGACACCCCTACCCCTTGGCGGGCACGCGCAAAACGAGGGGTAGGGGTAAGGGGAAGGGCTAAGGGGTAGAATTGGGATTGGGCCTAAGTCCTGGCTGTGTTTTCTTTGACTGTAGCTTCAAAATACAACAGGATACATCTCTATCACTCTCTTTTAAGTTTAATAATAGTTTAGCCTTTATCCACAACAGATCTGGTGAGCAAAATAGGTTGACGTTACTCTGACTGGGTTTATTTATATATTTATACTTGGATATTTGTCCGTGTTCAGCGTACATTATGCTGTGTGTGCGCATTTGTAAGAGGGGCATGTCAGAGCGGAGCTCATTAATATTCATGACACGAACCAAATATGGTCAATCATGGATCTTCTGATTCTATGGGTATTTTATTTAGCTTATAAAGGCTGGAGTTTTTTTACTTACCGAAGCCATATACTATGTAGATATAAGAGAACAGTTTAACCGGATTAAACCAATGCAGTATACGGCAGCTTTAAAGAGTTTTTTTTAATAATCTAAAAAAATTCAAAGCAATAAATATAAATGAAATGTCTCTAAAAAGAATCTAAAACGTTTCAATGTGCTGTCATTGGCCCATGAACATTTCCTGCTTGTTATCAAACTATTTCATAACTGTAACAAGAGGTAATTCAATCATAACCTAATGTTAAAACAGCTATCATAACATTATTTATCAATATGTGGCTCTTTTCGGATTGTCGGAAGCTATAGAAAATAAAAATGTAAAACAGGAAATACGTTGGGATCACTGATTTTGTTTACATCCCTCAAAATGATCTATAACACGAATGTAAACACATTATTAAAGGAATCTAAAACAAAGAATTAAAAAAATAATAATAATTTAAAATAATATAAATTAAAGAATATAAATAAAATAGAATCTAAAAAAAGAATATAAATTAAAAAAATCATCTACATAAATTTTTTAAAGAATCTAAAAAGAAATCTGAACCAAACAATCTAAATGTAAATAATAAATGAGTTGTATTATCGTAATACCCCTCGCTTGTATCCCTCCAGCAGCTTCTCCATGTCTGTGGCGTCTCTGCTGTGGGCGGAGCCTAACGGAACCCTGCGCTCGTCTCTGATTGGTGTTTTCTCCACCTGTTGCCAGCGCTGCTCGATCTCATCCTCCACCCGCTGCTGCCACTCAGCCGACGGGGGCGGAGCTTCAGTCTGTGCCACGCCCCCCGACTCCTGCTCCATCAGAGCGGGATCAAAGGATGCCCCGGTAACGCTCTCATACCGCCGCCTTCGCTCCTCCCTCCTCTTGCTGCGCTCTGTAAGCTCCGCCTCCTGCGCTCTCTGCTGAGCCAAAGCCTGAGCGATAGGACGAAACTCCGCCCAGTCGAAGGTTTTGCTCCGCCCCTCTCGCCTGCGTTCCCGCACACGGCTTTTTTTGGCTCCTGTTTCCCGCTCCACAGAAGCCTCAGAGGACGGAGAGTCCTGCGTCACGTCTGGTCGACAGACACCCTCAAACGACCCATGCTCATCCGTCAGACTGGGTTATTCAGGAGACAACAATATTTCAGACATACAATTGAAGTCTTTCTCAAATATTTCCCAAATGACGTTGAACAGATTCAGGAATTTCTCACAGTATTTCCTCTAATATTTGTTCTTCTGGAGAAAGTCTTATTTGTTTTATTTGGGCTAGAATAAAAGCAGTTCTTAACAGTTTTAAAGCCATTTTAAGCTCAATATTATTAGCCCCTTTAACCAATATTAGTTTTGGATTGGCTCTTGGGCTTATTTATTAATAACAATGTTAAAAAAAAGATTGTTTTTTAATCTATAACGAAGAATCGAAATATATTTTTATTGACTAAAAAGCTGAATTTATATGACGTATAATGATTAAAAAAACAGCCTGCTTTTGTGCGTAAATATTAATATCATAATGTTAATATAATGTTAAAATGACTTAAAAACTTTCCATAAAATTTGCATAAATAATAACCACTACAAAATATGGCTAAAAAAAGCAGAGCAACACACACACACACACACACACACACACACACACACACACACACACACACACACACACACACACACACACCTGGCTACGTCTGGAGCAGTGGCCGGACGAACGTTCTTCATCACCGCCTGGATCCAGTTACGGCGGATTCCTGCCGTCATGGCGGAGAGTGTGTGTACCGCCTCCTGAGTCTGACGCAAACACACATACATAGTGCATTTAAAAACATGTGAAAAATAAAACTCAAAAAAAAAAAAAAAAACCTTATACAAAAAATATAAAAATTAAAACATAAAAGTTCTACAAAATGCAAAGTACAAAAAATTAAATAAAAAAAATTAAAGTTAATAAAATAAAGTGTTTAAAGTAAACAATAAAAATATATAAATAAAAATTAAAAAGCACATAAAAGGTGTATAAAATAACAGATCTATAAAATAAATATCCCATGTATAGATTAAAGTCTGATTAAAAAACTACATAAAACAAAAAAAGCCATAAAAGAAAATGTCCAATAAATGTGTTTAAAATACAGAGTATTAAATAAATAGAAATCTGATTATAGAATTAAATAAACAGCACAAAAAATAAACCATCCATAATTTTAAATCCATAAAATGACATTAAAAATAAAAAGAAATCCATATAAATATTCATAATAGTAAAAAGATAACAGGGGCGCTTGTTTGTAATAATAAAACTGCACAAAAATGATAATAAAAATAAAATACAAATGCATGAATAAAAATAAATAAACAATGAAATGAAAAATATTAAATTAAATGATAATTAAAATACCAGCAAAAATACATAAATAAATAAATAAATCTACAATCCATGCAACTATTTTAATTTTAAATAAATTATTTTAATAAATATATAAAAATACACCAATAAAAATAAAAATACATAAATAATAAATAACTGATAAAACTAAAATATAAGATAAAGCTTAAGATAAAAATATATACATTAAAAAATAAATCAACAAAAATCCATACAACTAATCCATAAAACTATATAAAAAATACATAATAGTAAAAACATCATAAAATAGAAGACCTTGTTTATAACAAATACAATTGCACAAAAAATACTAATACAGGAATAAAAATAATAAATGATAAAATAAAAGAAAAAAAATGACCAGATGAAAATAAATGATAATTAAAAAATCTGAATTAAATACTTAAAAAAAATATTCAACCAAATAATTCATCCAAATAAATAAATAATAAAATGAAGCAATGGTAAACTTTAAAAAATGATGCGTAGACACACTTACGTAAATCTGGAAGCCGTAGTTTCTCTGCGCCTGATACTCCGTAACATTATAGCATGTGCTGAGGTCAATCTCTCCATCCAGATCCGACGCCTGAACACATAAAACAGCAGTGAGTGACAGGAAACATCATTAATTACAGAGTGATAAACACAGAATCAATCACCTCTTCAGCGATGGAGTCCTTGTAGTATCGCAGACTGTGATCCGTCAGCACAAACCAATACTTCTTCCACTGAAAGACAGACGAGACGTGGGCAGATCAGCACAGAATCGGCTTTCAAGACGTTTATTCTGCTTTAAAGAGGCTTTTAACTCAAGCAAATCAAAGAGATGCTGCCCTTTCACACGCCTTTGAGTCTGAACAACTTTGATGAAAACACTCCTGCAATCATGCTTTCACTGGAAATGTTCAAAACAAAAAAGTAAAAATTTTAAAATAAAAAAAAATAAAAAAAACGAAAACAAATTTAAATTTAATCTAGCAAAAAAAAAAATGAAAATTAAAAACAAATCTTAAAAAACAAATACTTAAATAAAGAATAAAAAATAAAACAAATCTTAAAATAGGAATCTAAAGAAATGAATCTCCAGTGAATCATAAAAGCTTATTCTAAAGAAATCTAAAATGATAATTGCAAAATGAAGAATCTAAAACAAATCTCAAATGAAGACTTTAAAAACAGGCAAAAAAAAAATCTTAATTCTTTAAAAAAATCATCTAAAAGGAAAAAAAGAATCTAAAAAAAGAACAATCTAAAATGAAAAAAGAATCATTTAAAATGAAAAAAGAATCATTTAAAATGAAAAAAGAATCATTTAAAATGAAAAAAGAATCATTTAAAAGGAAAAAAGAATCATTTAAAATGAAAAAAGAATCATTTAAAAGGAAAAAAGAATCATTTAAAATGAAAAAAGAATCATTTAAAAGGAAAAAAAAAAAACTAAAAAAGAATCATTTAAAAGGAAAAAAGAATCATTTAAAATGAAAAAAAGAATCATTTAAAAGGAAAAGAATAACCTAATAAAGAATCAATATTTTAAAAGGAAAAAATTATCTAAAAAGAATCATTTAAAATGAAAAAGAATCATTTAAAATGAAAAAAGAATCATTTAAAATGAAAAAAGAATCATTTAAAATAAAAAAAGAATCATTTAAAATGAAAAAAGAATCATTTAAAAGGAAAAGAATAACCTAATAAGAATCAATATTTTAAAAGGAAAAAATTATCTAAAAAGAATCATTTAAAATGAAAAAGAATCATTTAAAATGAAAAAAGAATCATTTAAAATGAAAAAAGAATCATTTAAAATAAAAAAAGAATCATTTAAAATGAAAAAAGAATCATTTAAAAGGAAAAAAAAAACTAAAAAAGAATCATTTAAAAGGAAAAAAGAATCATTTAAAATGAAAAAAAATTATTTAAAAGGAAAAGAATAATCTAATAAAGAATCAATATTTTAAAAGGAAAAAATTATCTAAAAAGAATCATTTAAAATGAAAAAGAATCATTTAAAATGAAAAAAAGAATCATTTAAAAGGAAAAGAATAATCTAATAAAGAATCCATATTTTAAAAAGGAAAAAATTATCTAAAAAGAATCAATTAAAATGAAAAGAAAAAAATAATCATTTTAAAAAAAGAATCATTAAAAAGGAAAAAAATATTCTAAAAAAATAATAAATTAAAAGAAAAAGAATCATTAAAAAAAGAATCATTTAAAGAAAGAATCATTTAAAAGGAAAAAAGAATCTAAAAACTTTAAATGAATCCTAAAAAAAGAATCTAATAAGGAATATATATTTATATACATAAAAGTAAAGTGAAGAATGCAAAGGGAGTAGACTGTTACTGTGTGTGTGTGTGTGTGTGTGTGTGTGTGTGTGTGTGCATGTGTGTGTGCGTGTGTGTGTGTGTGTGTGTGCGTGCGTGTGTGTGCGTGTGTGTGCGTGAGAGAGGATCAGCTGACCTGTCCTTCTTCATCCAGCTTCACCATCCAGCCTTTCTTAAAGTTCAGCAGATCAGGCTGCAGAAAACACAACACACACATCAGTGTACACAGCAGAGGGTGTGTGTGTGTGTTTGTGTGTGTGTGTATGATAGTGTCTTATGTGAAATCACACACAAACACACATATGCTCATACACAAACCACACTCACTTATACTCAAACACACACACGTGCACGTACACACTTACACATACTCATGCACACACACACGTATAAACACAAACACGCACACACGCAAATGTGTACACACACATAGATTCATAAAAGCACACACACTTACGGTCATGACGGACTCAGTGGTCCTGCGGTCCAGAGATTTGGCTCTTCTCAGAGGCGGATGGAAGTCTAGAGCCTGCGCTGCGTCTGTCTTCTGCTCCTGGACACACACACATATTTTAAATATTTATTTATTTTTGTCCATGTAAAAGGACATGAATAACAGATAACCGCTAGATACCTGAACACAACAGATCAGTGGTGCACACACACTTTTGTTTTTACTTTGTTTTTTACTAAATGTAATAACAGTGTCTGAACAGCATCACCCTAGATAGCTTCTTTCTAACTGATGTATAACAGAAATACTAAAATAATGAATGGAAAAATCTTCTAAATAAAAATATACAAGTAAAATATTTGCTTTTTTATTAGCCAAAATTATTATCACTAATGTCCTTTTTAAATATATTTGCCACTCCCAGTTTAATATACAAAACATTGATTTTCAAAAGGGGGTGTGTTCACGAATATTTACCTGCCGCTGGAATCTCCTGTTCTGGCTCCGCCCCTGTCGGAGCTCAGTGCTGCTGGACTCCTGAACCTCCATCCGCTCCTGCTGCTCCAGCTCCAGCGCCTCCAGCTTCTCGATCACATTCGAGCGCCCGCTGAAAACACAGAGAGACGTCAAACACCAGACACAATCCTGCGGTGTGAAGTAGGAAAGCAGCAATATATGGAAAAAATATTGTTATCTAGATAATGATATATGCAATACTCATACGGCAGAGAGCTGCAATGAATTACTGTCTTGAGGGGGTGCACTGAAATGAACATTCTGGATTCACTTGCCCAAAAACAATCATCCATTTAATATTCAGTTGAAGTCAGATTTATTAGCCCTCCTAAATTATTCGTCCTCCTGTATATTTTCCCCAATTTCTGTTTAACAGAGAGCAGATTTCTTTAACACATTTCTGATCATAATAGTTTTAATAACTCATCTCTAATAACTGATGTGTTTTCTCTTCTCCATGATGACAGCACATAATATTAGACTAGATATTTGACTAGTATTCAGCTTAAAGTGACATTTAAAGGCTTCACTAGGGTAATTAGGGTAAAGTTAGGGGAATTAGGCAAGTCATTGTATAACAGTGGTTTGTTCTGGAGACAATCCAAAACTAATATTGCTGAAGGGGCTAATAATATTGACCTTAAAATGGCTTTAAAACTATTAAAAACTGCTTTTATTCTAGCCCAAATAAAACTAATAAGACTTTCTCCAGAAGAACAAATATTAGAGGAAATACTGTGAGAAATTCCTGAGTCTGTTCAACATAATTTGGGAATCATTTAAAGAGGAATAAATATTGCACAGGAGGGTGAATAATTCTGACTTCAACTGTATATAAAACAAAATTGACAAGACTTTAACTCAATAACTTGTATTAAATTGATTAACAAAACACAAGTCAATAAAATAAACATAATATATATAATAACATTTTATTGACAAGTCGAGAGGCATCAGCACATTATTTTAGAGAAAACAAATAAATAAATAAATAAATAAATAAAGCTAATCACAGAACTAGCTTTTCTTCAGGGACATCTTATATCAGAAAATTTGAAAAGATTTGTGTTTAAAAAGTCTAATAGACATCTCGTCTAAAACAAGGCTACATTTGGGCTGTCAGTAACAATCTAATAAAGGTCTAGGATAGAGAACATACAGCAGCTCAGATTTACTTGTAGAAATTCAGTAAACAAATGCAAAGTAATTATTATATATTATTAATAATATAATATAGTATAATAATAATTAATAATATATAATAATATTATTGCAACGCAGTGGCGCAGTAGGTAGTGCTGTTGCCTCACAGCAAGAACGTCGCTGGGTCGCAGGTTCGAACCTCGGCTGGGCTGGGTCAGTTGGCGTTTCTGTGTGGAGTTTGCATGTTCTCCCTGCGTTTGCGTGGGTTTCCTCTGGGTGCTCCGGTTTCCCCCACAGTCCAAAGACATGCGGTACAGGTGAATTAGGTAAGCTAAATTGTCCGTAGTGTATGAGTGTGAATGTGTGTGTGGAAGTTCCCAGAGATGGGTTGCGGCTGGAAGGGCATCCGCTGCGTAAAATCGTGCTGGATAAGTTGGCGGTTCATTCCGCTGTGGCGACCACGCAAGTGACAAAGCCGACAAGAAAATGAATGAATGAATGAATGAATGAATGATATTATTATTATATTCACATAGTATATCAGAGTAAGACTAGCTCATACTTCAGTGCATGTAAATATCACTCTAAAACTCTATCCGTCATTAATATTGCTGTTCATTTGGAGAAAAGATGCTGCAGAATCTGTTATTTTAGGTAACAATGAAACAAAATAGGGGCAGCACTGTGGCCTCACAGCAAGAAGGTCACTGGTTCGAGTCCCAGCTGTGTCAATTGGTGTATCCCCGTGTTTGCATGTTCTCCCCGTGTTGGTGTGGGTTTCCTCCGGGTGCTCCGGTTTCCCCCACAGTCCAAACACATGTGCTATAGGGGAACTGATCAACTACATTGGCCGTTGTGTGTGTGAATGAGTGTGTATGGGTGTTTTCCAGTACTGGATTGCAGCTGGAAAGGCATTTGCTGTGTAAAACATATGCTGGAATAGTTGGCGGTTCATTCCACTGTGGCGACCTCTGATGAATAAAGGGATGAATGAATATAAAATATTTCCTGTATAATATTTTCAGGATTCAGATGGACAGAAGTGTCCTCAGTGTCACTGTTGATTAATTTAACGCATCCTTTGATGAATAAACGGTTAACTACTGTAACTCAGCTGGTATTATACACCGTGATATTCAAATAAAGTGTATATTCCTTAAGGAAGTGTTGAAATGGTTAAAAACGTCTCCTAGTTTTCCCCTCAGACAGATCCTCAGTTCACAAGCCAACGTCCGAAAATATGAAATAATTATTTTTTTTTCAAATGTTGCCCTTATTAGGGATGCACACTGCAGTGTTAGCGCCCTTAAAAGGACAGAAGAAAGCCAGTCAGAGAGGTATTTGGGAGTCACATGACTGCTCTGGGCCTCATTGGCTGCTGGGTAAAGACTGGCTCCGTTCCCATAAAGCCAAATAAAAGCAGAGCAGCGTCCAGTTCCCTTCATTCCCTTAATGAAGTGCGTCAGAGATGATGGAGACGCTCTCCAGGACTCTGACCTCTTAGGGATGATGGGAGATTATCAAATTTAAACAAACATAAGGATGAAGAGCAGCATTCGAGAAGACACAGAAAAGCTGCATTTACTTGATGATATATATATATATAGGGGCTTCACAGTGGCGCAGTGGGTAGCACAATCGCCTCACAGCAAGAAGGTCGCTGGTTTGAGTCCTGGCTGGGTCAGTTGGTGTTTCTGTGTGGAGTTTGCATGTTCTCCCCGTGTTGGCGTGGGTTTCCTCCGAGTGTTCCGGTTTCCCCCACAAGTCCAAAGACATGTGGTATACGGGAATTGGGTTAAGCTAAATTGTCCGTAATGTATGAGAGTTAATGAGGGTGTATGGGTGCTTCCCAATGTTGGGTTGCAGCTGGAAGGGCATACGTTACGTAAAACATGGATAAGTTGGCGGTTCATTCCGCTGTGGTGACCTCTGATTAATAAAGGGACTAAGCTGAAAAGAAAATCAATGAATGAATATATGAAGAGTTTAGATGCAAAAAGCCATCTGATATCATCTTCTAAAATGAGCATTTTTTTCCAGCTCCTGTGTGTAGGCTCAGTAATTTGACTTTTTAGTGACGAATAAGTTATTTACATTGCCTTTAAAGTGAAACAACTGAACATAAACAACAGGAGGCTGACAGAAATGGTCATTTTAGGGAACATTTCAGATGGCATTTAGAGGTTTTTGCATCTGAACTCTTCATTTATATATATAGATATATTGTGTCTGGTTCTTGAATCTGATAGATTGTCTGATAGCTGTGCAATATTCTGTAATGTCAGCACTTGTGCAGCCTCTTCGCCTTTGTGTATTACAGTGATCGCTCGTTATTCACGGAAGTTATGTTCTAAAAATAACCCACAATAGTCAAAATCCGTAAAGTAGTCCGTTTTATTTTGTACAATTATTATAGATGTTTAAGGCTGTAAAAGCCCTCACTGCACACTTTTCTCTCTTGTTTAAACACTCTCAAAGTTTAAACATTTGCAGAAAAATAAGTCCAGTATTAAAGAATGAAACTAAAGATCAAAACCTGTTGAGGCGCAAACATTCATTGCTGTCAGCAAAAGGTTCATGAAGCTTTTTAGCTTGAGTGTGGAGAATGTTGGCATCCAGCATAATGTTCTTTATCCTGCAGTCAATGATCCACAAAGCTAGCTAAAGCTAAGGGCTTACTCACACTATGTTATCCGAACCGTGAAATTATTCAGATGGTGCTCTTTGGCACGGCAGAAATATGAACAGTGTCCTGAGTCATAGCTGGTCACCTCAGATAGCCGGCAATTTGCAGCACCACTGTGCATACCCTGACATAAAACCATATTAACAATTCTAAAATGCATGGCACGGCGTGGAGCATCCGGTGTGCGACCCCCTTTACGATGATCTTGCTGCGGACAGTTACAATCCTTTTTGCATCCTTGTTAAAACTCACACTGTTAGCAATTTAAGATTTATGTTAATATGGCAAGCTGAACGCATTCTGTACTGCAGTGGTCCTCAACCACCAGACTGCGGACCGGTACCGGTCCGTGCACCAATTGGTACCAGGCCACACAAGAAATCATTATTTCTGTTTTATTTATGGAGTCTGAACGGTCCTTTATTTTGTAAAATGATGTATTCTCTCGCTTCACATCTCGTCACCGGAGCGCCCAAATTTAACCCACAAGCAGCAAAATAAGAAACAAACAGACGTTTTTGAAAGGTTTCTTTGCTAAGGGAAAAATGCCCAGTGAAGGAGCCACGAACTGCCCAGGAATGAATCCACAACCCATTTGTCAACAAATCAGGTGAATCCAGCATGTCTGTGCAACTGCTGGAGATCGCAAATGATGAAGGCTTTTTGGGGGTCTTTTTCTAAAGTTTGAGCAAGTTCGCTATTTCCAATGGAGGTGCGCGGCTTGCGAGCACAAGCACCATGACGCGCTCGTGCCTTCCAGAAATGGCAGTTGAATGAATGCTGTGAAGACAAGACAAGAATATACACATTTCGGTAGACTAATTATAGACAAACACAGATCAGAAAACGATTGGTCGCCTAGCAACCTATGAACCTTCAACCACGCAACCCTAACACCAAAATTGTCAAGCCTTGACCGGTCCGCAGTGATAAAAAGGTTAAGGACCACTGCTGTACTGTACAGGAGAGCATGGAGGATATTGATTGACAATCGTCTACAGCCAATCAAAACACAATGCGCTGTAAAAAAAAAAAAAAAAAAAAAAAAAAAAAAAAAAAAAAAAAATTCGCAAAACTGCAAGGCTGCAAAAAGTGAACCACATTATATATATACGTATATCTATATATATCTCCTTTCAGCAACCTCCTGACAACTAGGGGAAAAAAGAAAGCAGCAGTGTTTACTGCCAGCATTAATGACATAATAATCTCAGTAATCTCCATTATTCCATGTGAAAAGCATGTTGTGAAAGGCGTTCTGGCCTAATAAGGAGCGTGAGGTTGAATGTGTGCCATTCGTGCCTCTTTAAGGGCCGGTTCTCTCACCTTCTCTCTGGGCTCAGCACTGGTTCCCGGGTCTGTGGGCTCCGCAGCCGGCTGCGTTTGAGGGCGCGGGGCTCCGGCGGGTGGCTGTCGCTGCTTGTGACGGTGCTGCCGCTAGCCTCAGAGTCCAGAGAGCTCATAGAGCCGCTGATGTGCGAGCCATTGGAGAGGAGGCTGCTGCCTGAGGGGAAGGGGTCGCTGGGGGCTGGGGACAGGCAGCGAGGAATGCCGCCCGTCTCTGCACTCTGCCTGCTGGAGCTGCTGCCTGTGGGGGACAGCGGGTCTACAGGAGCCTGAGAGAGTGGCGAGTGGAAGGAGAGTCCACAGCGGTCAACCTCATCCCCATTCACTGAGCTCACCGTCGAGCCCTCGCCTGCACACACACAGCACAGGCGTAAAACACAGGAGTACAGGACAGTCATAAAGGAAGTCGAAAAAGAACTGTCGAAAAAGAACCGTCGAAAAGGAACAGTCATAAAGGAAGAGTAATAAAGGAACAGTCATAAAGGAAGAGTAATAAAGGAACAGTCATAAAGGAACAGTCGAAAATGAACTGTCGAAAAAGAACTGTTAAAAAAGAACAGTCATAAAGGAACAGTCGAAAAGGAACAATCAAAGCATTGGCATACAGGACAGTCAAAGGAACAGTCAAAAAAGAAACAGTCAAAGCACTGGAGTACAGGCCAATCAAAGGAACAGTCAAAAAGGAACAGTCATAAAGTACAGGCGTACAGGACAGTCATAAAGCAACAGTCGAAAAGAAAATGTCGAAAAGGAACAGTCGAAAAAGAACAGTCGAAAAGGAACAGTCGAAAAGAAACTGTCGAAAAAGAACAGTCGAAAAAGAACAGTCGAAAAAGAACAGTCGAAAAGGAACAGTCGAAAAGAAACTGTCGAAAAGGAACAGTCGAAAAGAAACAGTCGAAAAGGAACTGTCGAAAAGGAACCGTCAAAAAGAAACCGTCGAAAAGGAACAGTCAAAAAGAAACTGTCGAAAAGGAACAGTCGAAAAGGAACTGTCGAAAAAGAACAGTCGAAAAGAAACATTCGAAAAGAAACATTCGAAAAGAAACCGTCGAAAAGAAACCGTCGAAAAGAAACTGTCGAAAAAGAACAGTCGAAAAGGAACAGTCGAAAAGGAACTGTCGAAAAAGAACAGTCGAAAAGGAACAGTCACAAAGTACAAGTATACAGGACAGTCATAAAGGAACAGTCGAAAAGGAACAGTCAAAGCACAGGAGTACAGGACAGTCATAAAGGAACAGTCGAAAAAGAACAGTCACAAAGTACAGGACAGTCAAAAAGGAACAGTCATAAAGCACATGAGTACAGGACAGTCAAAGTACAGGCATACAGGACAGTCGAAAAAGAACAGTCATAAAGCACAGGAGTACAGGACAGTCATAAAGGAAAACTCAAATAGGACAGCCTTAAAGCACAGTCATATAGGACAGTCGAAAAGAAACCATCATAAAAGAATAGTCATACAGAAGTTAAAAAGCAATATTCAAACAGCACAGTCGTACAACACAGTAATAAAGGAACAGTCGAAAAGAAACAGTCTTAGAGCAGTTATAAAGAAAAGTCCAACAGAGCAGTTACAGGGGAAAAGTCAAACAGCATAGTCATAAAATGGCCATACAACAGTCATAAAGAAACAGTCATAAGGGAACAGTCACACAGAAACAGTCATAAAGGAACAGTAGAAAAGGAACAGTCATACAGCATAATATAGCCGTACAGCACAGTCATAAAGCAGTCGTACAGGATAGTCATACAGGTACATTCATACAGTACAGTCGCACAGCACAGTCATAAAGGAACAGTCAAAAAACAACAGTCACACAGCACATAAATAAAGCACTTTCATCCAGCACAGCCTTAAAGAAATAGTTGTATCAGTCATATGGCACAGTCATACAACAGTCGTTGAGCACAGTCATCCAGCAGTAATAAAGCAGTTGTACACCACATTCTCACAGAGCATTCATACAGCACAGTCATAAAACACAGTCATCCAGCAATCAGAAAGCACAGCCGTAAAGGAACAGTCAGACACAGTAGCACAGTCATACATCACAAACACATTCATCCAGCACAGCCATAAAGGAATAGTTGTATCAGTCATACAACAGTCGTCGAGCACAGTCATCCAGCAATCATAAAGCAGTCGTACAGCCAGTTATAAAGCACTGCTATACAGCACATTCATCCAGCACAGCAGTAAGAAAGCACAGTCGTAAAGGAACAGTCAGACAGAGGTGTGTTTTGTGAGTCTTCCGCACCTGTAGAGGGCAGCGGTGAGCCGACAGGAGCAATCTCGCTGGTCCAGGTGTGAGCGGCATCTGCTTCTCTGCTCTGCAGCTCCTCCTGCCAGATGATGGAGCTGGAGTCTGGAGTTTTCTCTGCGTCAGGGATGCCGGCGCCCGTCACCGCCACCTTAGCTGGACCCGGCTCCTGAAAACACACGCGTGACACCCATACACTTCTGCTGCACACTTATTTTCATAGAAATCAATATTAGGTGAGCAAAACAACTCGTGAATAAATTGTTAGTTTAATGTTTCATATTTATCTAAGTATTATGAACTCTTCTCATCCTTTATTCAGATTTTATTAACGCATTATAATGGAATAATTATGCGTTAAATAACAAACCTAACATGAAGCACTTCTACTATTTCCAAAAAATTGAAGGACTAATGATGTACCTGTGAGGTGGCCGGCTCCACCTTGCGCTTCTTCTTCTGGTTCTGCTTGTTGGTTCTGGGATACACCGCTAGCTGCTCACTCCATCTGTATAACACACACACACAGACACACACAGGTCAGGTCACGCGTGCCCGTCAGCAGTCAGACAGATGCAGACAGAAGCGTCTCGTACCCGTTGATGATCTCTTTGTTGTCTCCGCGGATAAAATACTCCTGCTCTGGCGTCACGATGCACAGCGCGTTCTTCTGGCCCGTCCGCGGCTCCGCATCCACCACGTCTGTGCACTGGTTCATGTTCACCGTACCCTGCGGCAGCGTGCTGGGCTGGAGAACACACACACACACAACATCAGGAGATCATTTATTTCTAGTGGACATCCATAATATCTAAATTAACCACCACAACCTGATTCATTGAATAAACATGAGCACTAAATGTTTCAAAATCTGAATATTTAATGTGTTAAGGATGATTTGTAATATTATTTGTACCAACAGGGGGCGACTCTGAGTAACCGTCTTGATGAAACACTGGTGTAGCAGTAGTAGTCAGTGAGCAGAGTTGCTAAATGAATGTATTTAGGAAACTCAGGCTACATTTCATAGATTCAAGCTAACTGCGTATTTAATTAAAATGAATCCAGATGTTTCACTCATTGATTAAAACTAAAACAACACTGAGAGAATCAGCTGGAGTGTTGAGGCACCGCTGAGCCTCCAGCAGTACACAGAGGTCACTTCCACACTAAGCAGCTTTATTTTGGTAAATGCTGCAAATTCTAAAGTTCAAAGTCTAAATCCAACACAAAATCAGCATGAGGGCATTTCAGACCAGTGTCTTCTTATTAACAACCTTTCACAATGTCTGCATGAGCGCACATATGCTTTGAGACATGTCAATATTCTTCTCATTCATTTGTTGAAAATGTTTAGGATACAACACTAGTAGATTAATTATGTCAATTCTGTTACTCAGATATTTCAGCCAATTTCTCATTCACTTTTTAAAAACAATAATACTATCAAAATGCATACAATTGTGTTTTAGACATGCCATGTGGTGACTGGGTTAAGGTTAACATGAGCTAAAGCACAACATGCTGGAAAATGTCAACTGTTATGGTCCATTGTTATTGTTATAGTCAATTGAGTTATTGTTATTGTCAACTCTGTTGACCAGAAGTCAGAAGGTACACTCTGTTACTGTCCACTCTATTATGGTCCATTGTTACTGGTACAGTCCACTCTGTTACTGTTACGGTCCACTGTTACTGTTATGGTCCATTGTTACTGGTACAGTCCACTCTGTTACTGTTACGGTCCATTGTTACTGATACAGTCCGCTCTGTTACAGTCCACTCTGTTATGGTCCATTGGTATGGGCCACTCTGTTATGGTCCATTGTTACTGGTACAGTCCGCTCTGTTACAGTCCACTCTGTTATGGTCCATTGGTATGGGCCACTCTGTTATGGTCCATTGGTATGGGCCACTCTGTTATGGTCCATTGTTACTGGTACAGTCCGCTCTGTTACAGTCCACTCTGTTATGGTCCATTGGTATGGGCCACTCTGTTATGGTCCATTGGTATGGGCGACTCTGTTATGGTCCATTGTTACTGATACAGTCCGCTCTGTTACAGTCCACTCTGTTATGGTCCATTGGTATGGGCCACTCTGTTATGGTCCATTGTTACTGGTACAGTCCGCTCTGTTACAGTCCACTCTGTTATGGTCCATTGGTATGGGCCACTCTGTTATGGTCCATTGGTATGGGCCACTCTGTTATGGTCCATTGTTACTGATACAGTCCGCTCTGTTACAGTCCACTCTGTTATGGTCCATTGGTATGGGCCACTCTGTTATGGTCCATTGGTATGGGCCACTCTGTTATGGTCCATTGTTACTGATACAGTCCGCTCTGTTACAGTCCACTCTGTTATGGTCCATTGGTATGGGCCACTCTGTTATGGTCCATTGTTACTGGTACAGTCCGCTCTGTTACTGTTATGGTCCACTCGATTATGGTTAATTTTTACGGTTACGATGAACTCTGTTACTGTTATAGTCAACTCAGTTATAGTCCATTGGTACGGTCAACTCTGTTATGTTCCATTGTTATGGGTACAGTCCACTCTGTTATGGTCAATTCTTGTACTGTTACGGTCCACTCTGCTATGGTCCAGTGGTACAGTCAACTCCGTTATGGTCCATTGTTACAGTTACAGTCCACTCTGTTATAGTCAATTCTTGTACTGTTACAGTCAACTCTGTTATGGTCTATATTTACTAGTACGGTCAACTCCGTTACTGTTATGATCCACTCTGTTACAGTCCTCTCTATTACTGTTTTTTTTTTATAATTATTTTTTAGGGGTTTTCACCTTTATTTGATAGGACAGTAGAGAGTATTGACAGGAAGGAATGGGGAGCAGAGAGAGGGGAAGGATCAGCATAGGACCGCGAGGTGGAATCGAACTCGGGTCGCCGTGAACACCAGAGTGCATGTGTCGGCGCACTAACCACTACACCACTGGCGCCGACAGTCCTCTCTATTACTGTTACGGACAACTCTGCTATGGTCCATTGTTACTGGTCCAGTACAGTCGGTTACAGTTAAGTGTAACTTTTACGGTCCACTCTGTTATGGTCCACTGTTACTGGTACAGTACACCCTGTTCTAGTCAACTCTGTTACCGTTACGGTCAACTCTGTTATGGTCCATGATAACTGGTACAGTCAACTCTGTTACTGTTATGGTCAACTTTGTTACTGGTACAGTCCACTCTGTTATGGTCCATTATAACTGGTACAGTCAACTCTGTTATGGTCAATTCTTTTACCGTTATGGTCAACCCTGTTATGGTCTACATTTACTGGTACGGTCAACTCTGTTACTGTTACGATCAACTCAGTTATGGTCCATTATTACCGGTACGGTGCACTCTGTTACTCTGGTCCAATCTGTTTGAAAATGTTTTTTAAGTTAAACAAATTTGTAACAGAATCAATAGTTCTTCATCACATTTAAGTATTTAGCATTATGTTACATTAATAATAGGATTTAGTTTACGATAAATAGTTTATACATTTGTTGTATATCATTAAATAAATTTAAGAAAAATGAATGAAATGAACATCTCCATGATACTCCATGATCCACAACTAAATGCATGCAAGTGAATAAAAACAGTTGTCAATAGTAAAAAGTCTCTTGAATAGTTGATTAACCCATGTTATTGCTCACTAACACTTAAATAAAGATTTGAGTTGATGTGACGTATATGCGAACAAACACACAAATGAATATATTCAACATTTTAATTACTGTAAATAATACTGTGAGGACTCAGACGCCTGTATGTTCCACTAAAGCAGTTTAATATTTTGAATCAACATGTTTTTAGGACTGTTTGGAGTAATCTGAAGCTCTCAGGTTTTCCAGCGTTTGCAGAAGTAGCCTGATATCTAGAGTCGATTCTGAGAAACCAGCAGATAAACGTCACTCGTCTAGTCCTCAGTGCAGGTACCAGCTTTAATATTCACGTTCAGCTGACGCCACTGTTTCCTAACGCTTTTCACCAAACACAAAGTACACACAGCAGGTTTAACAACAAACATGTTACACATAACAATAAACGGCAATTGATAGAAGACAATTCATACATCTTGTGTTATATTGTTTTGCATTACTTTAGGTGGTTTGGGATGCAGTGATGCACAGTCAAATATTTTGCTGACAGATCCACAACTATTGACACTCATAAATGATCATAAAGTCCTCGTGCTGCAGGTATGAGGAGGTTTGCTGAAGGTGCAGCTGTGGGGGTTTGTGTCTTTAATAAACTCTGACAGCTCGTGTTCATTGAACAGTAAGAATGATTAATAAATCCATATCAAACAGTCCCTTAAAGTGACGTCGCGTCTTCAGTTTCGGGCTCAGGCACGTTTTGCACTCACACTACAAGCGTCCCGCGCCAAAGCCCAACCAAACCGCACTCCAGCACACCTCTTCCAACCGGGTCAGGGCCAGCCAACTGAACCGCACCAGGGCCCAATTCGGAGCACTCACACTTGTCAAACGAATCGGGAAACGTGCCTGGGCATGGTTCGGATAGCATATTGTGAGTACACTCTTATGCTGCGTTCACACCAGACGCGGAACGTGCGGCAAAATCGCGCTATTCGCAAGTAAATAGACGCGTGAACATTTGAGTTTACTCGCTTCATTCGCGCGTCAGACTCCGCTTCATTCGCGCGTCAGACTCCGCTTCATTCGCGCGTCAAATTCACTTCAGAACAGACGCGGATTCGCGTCATGGGCAGGGCTTCTGTCTGCTCGGTGAATGTAGCTTCGTTGCTAAATGGCTAACATGGATTTTATTGATAAAATAACAGTGTTTATGTGCTTTATAAAGGCTGTAAAACAGCGTTGATACGTTTGGAGCAGTGTCTGAGTCCACTAGATACTTTCAGAGGTGCACCCAGCTCTGTGAGCTCATAAACTCCTCCAGAAACTGTACCTGGATGACTAGGGCTTCCAGCGGTGCTTCTGACTGAGCCAAGCCCAGTTTGATGAACTGTTGTCGGTGTCGGCTGGAGGATTTCCCCCGGACACCAACAACAGGTGCTACGTCACAATCATGCTCCCACAAGAGCAAGCTCCTGATTGGTTAACGCGGCGGGATTGTCCGCAGAAGTTCAGATATTTGAACTGGAGCGATTCGCGCGTTTTGCGCGTTAAGCGCGTCAAACGCTCAATTCGCGCGTATCGCGCCATTCGCGCAATCCGCGTCATTCGCGCGTATCGCGCCGCAGGATGCCTATTCGCGCGTTTGCATTGACTTAACATGTAAATCACTCGCGCTTGACGCTTCTTCCGCGTCTGGTGTGAACGCAGCATTAAGCTGCCTTTCCACTGCTCACGATATTTGGACACGACTGTCGGAATATGCCCCCTTGTGGTAGTCGCACAGAATTGTCAGTTTTGTCGTGCACCATGGAAGACAAACTGATTCTCGCGGTGTCCGAAATAAAAGGAGTGCAAAAGCTAGAGCTTATGATTTATTGAATACTAGAAACTCATAGACCGCTAAAAATTTTGGAGGGAATGTGGAGACAGCATTTAAACAATTATATTTTTTATTACTCGTTTCTACATATAGAAATGTCTTTTTAATATAGACTTTTTTCTGACTCAAAAATAACGAAAAAAATACTATTCCAGGGTATATGCAGAAATCTTAAAGGTAATTTCAATACATTAAGACTTTTTAAAGACCTTCTCAGAAGACCTCATCGGCACTTCAAGTTCTAATCAGTATCAAACCTTTCACTTAATAAACAGTTGTCGTTAAATAAATGAATGGAGCACAACCGTGCACTCAGATAAGCTCGGAAGAAACAAACCTTGAAAGAATAAATGACGTGTTTGTTTTCAGCGACAGGCTTCAGCCGCTGTTTAAACTCATCTTTCTCCAAGCAGGAGTACGCAAACTTACATTTTCCCATTTTGCCGTCTGTTTCGCTCTATGGTTTCGCTACTTGCGGAGAGCGTCACATCACCTTCCCGCGTTTGTCGCAAATTACATCACACCACCTGGACGGAGGAGATGGCTGGACATGACCCAGCCCAAAACAATCACGTGGATCGAGCACGCCATTGTTAATACTAGGAGGAGAATAAGTATAAATAATAAATATATTGAAGCTTTTTTGGAGTCAAACACTTTGGACAACGCTTGAACAAAATTTAAAGACCTCATAAAAACGCAATTAAGACTTTTGAATTACTTTTAAGGGCGTTCATTTTCTCATAATTGATTTATCAACTTTTAATACTTTTTAAGACCCTGCGGACACCCTGACTATTTCTCATCTCGTGTGCACGGAGCTGATTGGACAACACTGGAATACATCACATCCGGCTGGCCAGTTGCATACGGTCTAGTCGCAGGAGTTCAAATATTTGAACGGATCCGCAGCTCAAATCGGATCTGAATTCTCCAACAGTATCTGGATGCCGCCTTTATGATGCAAGCTAAGATTGCATCGCTCAGACACAAAGCACTCAAATGGAGCGAGTGACGTCACTGTGAGGGGTGGGGTTAGGTGAGCGCATTAAAAAGCATTGGATGAAGCTCAGAGTGCACTGCACCAGGTCTGCATCCAGACCCCTCTCCAATTTTCCGTATACAGAGATGATCGGAACTCCACACAGCTCCCGGGCTACTGTCCATTGGAAATGAATGACTTCCGGTCTGTCGCTTGTCGTGTGCAGTGGAAAGGAGGCTTTAGACTCTTAGTTCATGTGTAAATATCAAAATAATTATGGAAATAGTGTGCATGAACCGTGTGGTGCTTTCTGGTCATTCTGGAGCAAGTCTAACAGGTTTATTAGTTTTATTCATTTGTGGAGATAATTTAGTTAAATTACACAACATTTGACCTTTCTTTTGGGTTAAACTCCATTCAAAAGAGTTGTTTAAATGTTCAAGTTTTTGTGGATTAACATTAATTGCCAACCTCAAAACTAACAATGTGCACTGACAAAATAACCTTTCATTTAATGCAAACTTTAAATAAACTCGAGTGTCGTCCAGAAATATTTAGGTATAAACACTGGTTTGAAAACTGATGGATTTATTTTCCCCCATCATTGACGCACAGTTTATTAGTGGTATATGGAGGATCTCACTGTTTACAAGAGCAACATGAGGGTAATACTTTAATTTAAGGGTAGCTCATTTCTTTAGAGATGTTTTTTGTTGTATTTTTATCCAGATATCCTGATATTCACACTGTTATCAGCCGCTCTGCAGACTGGAGATGTAAAACAGGTGCCGTCTTTCGCTGATTTTCCCTTTTATGGCCATTTTAAGCGATCTGGCTTTATTAAAAGCTGCCAGTAAACTCCGGGGAATGCCAAATATGGCAATTACAGTGTGTCAGAGTTATAAAGTGCTGCAGTGTTTCTGTTTCACTACAGTAATGAGACACCAGCAGTGTAAGAACAGGAGACACGACAACAAAGAGCTTCACGTCACTCCCAAAACAGCCCCAAAACGTACACATCTCTATCGCTTTGTTCGACCTCATAGAAACCGGGATGTCTCCGGTTACTAATTTAATATCATTTCATCCAGCAGAGAACGAACACAGAAGTCTTGCATGAGTAAAAGTGCCACAAGTGCTGGGATCTGTGGACGGTGGGAGTGTTTGAGATAAGAGGAAAATATGAGGCAATGCATGGAGAGGGAAAACAGAAAACAGGAAGAGCAAATAGCTGAAAGCAGGACTGTCATCATGTCTCACAGCGAGCCTGAGGGAAACACAGGGGCCCATCCATAAAAACACACTGCTGAACCCTGACAAATACAGCAGCTGGCACTGAGAAACACTCCTGTGTGTGTGTGTGTGTGTGTGTGTATCTCATCTGTACAGTGGTTTTAGGAGGTAAAGTCTAGAGGGATACAGCTGCAGACACTCGCATCAATATAGCATCATTTTTGTGACACTGAACAACAATAATGAACATTTTTACATTACTGTGAGGGTTAGGTTGAGGGATAGACGTTAATAAAATACAACTCAATGGGTAATTTAATAAATAAAATGAATAATTCTCTGTATAATTAGTGTTTCTACATTACAGTGAGGGGTAGGTTTAGGGTTTGGGCAAGGGCAGATGTTAATAAAATACAATTTAATGGGTTATTTAATTAATATGAACACTACTCGGTACAATTATGTTTTTACATTACTGTGAGGGGTAGGTTTGGGGTTGGGGGAGGCGTAGACCTTAATAAAATACTATTTAAATGGGTAGTTTAATAAATAATTTGAATAATACTCAGTATAATGACTGTTTTGCATTATGCAAATATACCATATGATGGTTGGGTAGGGGTAGAGGTTAATAAAATACAACGTAATAAGTAATTTAATAAATAAAATGAATAATTCTCTGTATAATTAGGGTTTCTACATTACAGTGAGGGTAGGTTTAGGGTTTGGGCAAGGGTAGATGTTAATAAAATACAAGTTAATGGGTAAATTAATAAATCATATGAATAATACTCTGTATAATTACTGTTTTTGCATCACACAAAGGTTGGGGTAGGGTAAGACAATAATAAAATACAACTTAATGGGTAATTTAATAAATAATATGAATAATACTCTGTATAATTACAACTTCACATTACTGTGTGGGTTGAGCTTAAGGTTGGGGTAGTGGTTAATAAAGTAAAATTTATGGGTAATTCAATACATAATATGAATAATAATCTGTGTCATTACTGTAAATCATACTCTTACTACTTGTGTCCAATGTAGTTTACTAACTTTGATCACAATTACCATAAAATCATTATATTATCTATAAAAACACACTGTTGAACCCTGATAAATACAGCAGCAGGCACTGAAAAACACTGTGTGTGTGTGTGTGTGTGTGTGTGTAGATCGTCTATATATAGTGTTTGCAGGAGGTAAAGTCTAGAAGGGATACAGCTGTGCACATTCACATCAATATGGGCTCATTTTTGACACTGTACAACAATAATTATTATTTTTACCAAACTGTGAGGGTTTGGTTTTAGTCGTTACAAGTTAATAAAATACAATTTAATGGGTTATTTAATTAATATGAACACTACTCGGTACAATTATGTTTCTACATTACTGTGAGGGGTAGGTTTGGGGTTGGGGGAGGCGTAGACCTTAATAAAATACAATTTAAATGGGTAGTTTAATAAATAATTTGAATAATACTCAGTATAATGACTGTTTTGCATTATGCAAATATACCATATGATGGTTGGGTAGGGGTAGAGGTTAATAAAATACAACTCAATGGGTAATTTAATAAATAAAATGAATAATTCTCTGTATAATTAGTGTTTCTACATTACTGTGAGGGGTAGGTTTAGGGTTTGGGCTAGGGCAGATGTTAATAAAATATAAGTTAATGGGTAAATTAATAAATCATATGAATAATACTCTGTATAATTACTGTTTTTACATTACTGTGAAGGGTTGGGGTAGGGTTAGACATTAATAAAATACAACTTAATGGGTAATTTAATAAAAAATATGAATAATACTTTGCATAATTACTGTTTTTACATTACTGTGAGGGTTGGGGTAGATGTTAATAAAAAAATACAATTAGTGGGTAATTCAATACATAATATGAATATTAATTTGTATAATTACTGTAAAACATGCTCTTACTACTACATGTATCTAATTTAGTTTACTATATTTAATGATAATTACCATAAAATCATTATATTATCATATATCATATCTCTATTATTATACATCATTGTGAACTTGAACAAAAACAATGTAAATGTGGTCATATTAAAAACATTGTTAAAAAACTCATTTTTTAGAGCTCAATTAAAAACTTGCAATGACTGTAAATGTGATGGAAAAATTAGTCAATGTAAACTTGGTTTAACGATTAATCTACAGCTTTTCTCATAATTCCCAAGAACATTAATGTTTCATCCTTTTTATGTTTATTCCCACATAATGCTTTCAGTTCCTCAGACATGGTTGTTGTATAACTTTCTAAGAATTGATTTCTTGCTATTTTTGGAGCTAGATTAATACTCACCGTCTATTAAAATAATTATTTAAAGTGCCAACAAACAGCTCCGTTTCTCTTTTTTATGATGAGGGAGAAACGAAACACTAAACCAGCCAGACGGACGAGATGAGACGAGAGTCAGAATGTTTAGGGTCTCAACAACTTGGTTTATTGCAAACATTAGCTGTGAAATAAAGCACGGCATTCTCCAATAACTGATCGTCCTTTATAGTAGATCTACTGTATGTGCCCAGACGTGTAGTGCCCGCTGGAAAAACACACCTATGGGAATCTGCATGAACACCTGAAGGCTATAAAACTGCAGCGCTTTATTCAACAGCTGCAGTAGGCCTGTGTCATACTGTCATTAAAACAATATTGCAATATCATTATATACACTACCTGACACAAGTCTTGTGGTGGATCTCAGTTGTAAGAGCAATAATAACTTGACTTCTAGTTGATCATGTGTAAAAGTGTCAGAAGGTGGATTTCTCTGCTGAATCATCTGTTGATCTGCATCAATCATCACCAATACTGCAGAAGACCTACTGGAACCAGCATGGACTCAAGATTCTCACAGAAATCAGTCAAGTTTGGTGAAGGAGAAATCATGGTTCAGTATGGGGGCGTGCGTGCGAGAGATCTGCAGAGTGGATGATCAACATCAACAGCCTGAGGTATCAAGACATTTGTGCTGCCCATTACATTACAAACCACAGGAGAGGGACAATTCTCCAGCAGGATAGCGCTCCTTCTCATACTTCAGCCTCCACATCAAAGCTCCTGAAAGCAGAGAAGGTCAAGGTGCTCCAGGATTGGCCAGCCCAGTCACCAGACGTCAACATTATTGAGCATGATGAAGGAGGAGGCGTTGAAGATGAACACAAAGACTCTTGATGAACTCTGGGAGTCCTGCAGGAACGCTTTCTTCTCCATTCCAGATGACTTTATTAATGCGTGATTTGAGTCATTCAGAGATGTATGATGCAGTCCTCCAAGCTCATATTTTATTCTGGTAAAATAAGCGTCATCTAGAGGCCTTTGCCTTTCATTTAAGACACTTCTGATACCAAATCATCAACTAGAAGTCAAATAATTATTTGTTGTTCCTAAAACTTAAGATAGGCATCAAGACTTTTGTCAGGTAGTGTCTACAGCAATACGAGTAGAATTTCAGCACACTGACTTGAAAAGCTCTACTTCACAAGAACTCATAGTTTTAGATAAAGCACTATAAGGACAGCCAGCTCTGCTTGAGTTTTCTCTGGTCTCTCTAAGCTTACTAGGTGCTCCAGCAGAGTCAATCTCAAAGCATATTTAACATTTGGCTGTGGTTTTGGGGGGCGAACGCTCTCAGTACGCTGCAGTTTCTCCTAATAAGGACATATTGGGGGAAACGCAGACTCCACGTTCAGAACATCTCAGTCTGACGATTAAAATACTTGAGTTGGAGAGCGCAGCCAAACGCACATCATGTTTATAAGAGTCACCAGTGAAGCTGGATCAACGGCTACTTACTGGCAGACATGCTGAACGTCACACAGATCTGACGGGAGCAGAGAGTTTGTGTGTTTTAATACACTAGAGGCACTGGCAGAGGATTACACCACTGTCTGAAGAGCACGCCTGAGTGCTTTTACAGATTTATCAAGGTATTATTATCATCATATAGGAATGGGACGATAACCGGTTTCAAGGTTTACCTGTAGATCGTTAAAATATCTTTATTATAATAGGATATATATATATATACATACACATACTAGTGGTGGGCTGTTATCAGCGTTAACGTAAGATTCTTATTGCGCAATTAAAAAAATATCGCCATTAATCTATTCTCATAGTTGGGTTGGGAGCTGGGTCTATTTGCTATTGGAGCAAAAACAGCACCAACATCACCAAAGAGGAGTCAATCTGAACAGAGTTAAATGAAATACTCCACAGTTAGAGTATTAGAGTACCTGTTAGAAGTATGCAACCATGTCATTTTCTCTTGCTTCTACACGTCTGCAATGACTCATGTTTAATGAACTCAAATGGACTTCAGTACATCCGAAAATACTGAATTATGGAATAGCTTATGACATCAAACATTAATATATATATATATATATCTACAGTCTACAAATCATAAATCGTAACACAGTATTGTGGAAGAAATGCAGAATAAAGTGTTTATTAACTGAGAAATTGTAAATCTAATAATCATAGTGGAAAATAAATCAAACTTAATCAATACTGCTAGAATTAACAATAAATATAAGACAAAAATGCAGTTTGTGTAAATGCTGCTCGCAAATTTTGTCCATTTTTCCAGAAAGACTATATTAAAAGGAAAGAAGTCTCCCTGTATACTGATAAAACAGACTAAACTATGAGAAGATTCCCAGGAGAGAAGAGCAAAATCAATTAGGATGCTGATGAAAATCCCATTTAGGCCCTCAGAAGTCAGCGAGAGCATCATGTGCTCAGATATCAGCACCATTCACAGCTCTAATGCAATCAGCTTCATTACAGACTTAAAAAATAAAATAAAATAAATAAAAATAAAAATCGCAATGCCAGAATATGCAGGTGCAGAATAAAGGGACAGATCACACCACAAATGAACATTCCCTCATAACTCACACTAACTAAACTTTTACAAATTTCTTCTGTTGAACACAAAATGAGATGTTCTGAAGAATGTTCAGCCACAGCCATAATAAGAACAAAATAAACAGTATATCTGCAGTTTATCTTCCTTTGTGTTCAATAGAAAAAAAAATATATACACAATATATAATATATATATATAAAATTACAGTGCTCAGCATATACGAGTTCACCCCTCACAAATCTCTCATTTAAATTAATATTTTCCTTACAATATTCATTACAAGATGCTTTACAATGTTATATCGGTGCATATAAATTAGATTAGTCAGTACTGAAGCCAAATCTGGAGCTTATTTAACACAATATATTACGATAACGGTGCAAAAACTAGTAGCCCAAATTTATATGTTAGGAAAAAATATATAAAAAAAAAAGAAAAAGCAAAAATCAAGAGAAAAATAAATGAGAATTGTTGAAATTTTCTACTTTTTGGTAAATTTTGTAGAGCTTTTAAATAATTTTTATATAATTTTATATATTTATTTTTGGTTTTATATTTGTATATTATTTTATATTTTTAGGTTTGGTTTTTAATATTTTTTTTTTCAATATTTCACATGAATTTAATTATATTATATTTCTATTTCTAAAGATGCTCGTTGATAAATATTATTTAAATAAATATCTGTTTAATTAATTCTTTTTTTTTTTAAATGCACCAAAATATATGAACTTTATTCACTGAGAAATGGATAAAAATATTATTTAATTTTCAAAATGGGGTGTACTCATGTGCTGAGCACTGTATAAACACAATATTGAACCTGAGGGTGAGTAAATGATGATTGGGGGAACTTAAATCATGTAATCATTTACTCACCCTTTATTTGTTTCAAACCATACGAGTTTCCTTCCTCCGCTGAACATAAAAGAAGATATTTTGAAACCTGTAACAACTGACTTCTACAGTATTTGTTTTTCCTACTATGGAAGTCAATGGTTACAGGTTTTCAACATTCTTCAAAATATCTTCTTTTGTGTTCAACAGAAGAGAGAAACTCAAAACACTTGTGTGAGAGTAAACAGTGAGTCGATTTTCATTTTTGGGAGAGCTCTCTCATTAAGTGCATCGTTTTTTGTGACACAAATAAAATCCATACTGTTAAAGTGTCTGCTTTCTTGACCTGATTTAACAGCGTTTCCTGAAACTCCCTGCACAGATGAAAAGACTATGAAGACAACAGTGCTGACAGCAGTTTCAGAGCTAAACAAAGGCCGGAAACTCTGTAGTGCCCTGAACTAGTTTAGATTGTCCTGGAAATAAAAACAATGTCCTCGCTCGACCATCACACACACACACACACAAACGCACAGAATGAAGAGTCTCCAGCCGCATGCTGCACACACTGGCTGTGTTTCCATCACACTATTATTATGCACATTTCGGAATATTACATAAAAATGTATAGTAGAATAAACTATTTATCTGATGAGAATAAATGCATATAAACTCAGCTTTAATGAGTAAAGTGTGCGCCTGCGCTTCATCAGTATCTGCACTTCAGTGCTGTAGTTTCTGCTGATCAGATATAAATGTGTGTGTGAGGGTGTTTGCGTCATTAATGTTGGTCTGCAGCTCTCCATGTTTCCAGCTTTCTGTTGTTGCAGATGTGAACTGTTGTTGTGCTGAATGTAGGGCTGGGCGATATGACAAAAAAAAAAAATCTCGATTTTTTTCATAAAGTTTGACCGATTCATGATTTCGATTTCGATTTTTTATTTATTTTTTTATTAATTTTTTTTTTTACTGTGTAACTACCTTACCAGCTTACCTTGTTCATTTAAATTTAAATAAATGCTGAAACTAGTTTTTTTCATGCTCACTTGTAAAAGAAAAGCAATAGTGTGACTAAACGCGGTTATGGCGCTCTCTCATATAGGGATGCTAAACATAGCTACAATAGAAGTCACAGCAGGTCATATGTTGTGCAGCTTTGGGCAAATTTTATTTGGAGAGAAAATGACCAAATGTAACTTGAAGATTAAAAAGGATTGGAGGGGAAATAAATATTCAAATCTCTGTACATAACAGAAAAATAAACAATGATAATGCAATAATAGTTTATCTGTATTAGTGGCATGGCAGAAATATATATTTAGACAGGCCTTGTCAAAGTGAGCGGGCACTTTCACTAATAAAAAATATAGCACTTAAATTATTTCATAACAATCTATTAAATAACAGCGGCTTTATATCAAAAAATGGTAATGATATAAAATATACTACATTTTGATGGTAAAATATAACCATTTAAACGATTTAGTATTTAAATATTAAATAACGAATGCATCAAGTTAAATATAAAAAAACGAATGAAACAACACACAGCATATCAGGATATAAAGGACTATATTTAGCAAAATGCTGCTCATTTATCTTTGTAATTTTATAGTTTTATTTTTGTTATTTTAATTATTTTTTGTCTTCATAAATAACTAACGAGCTATAGACAAATATCTGCTTGACGTTTTAGAAAATATTTGTGCGTAGCTCCACCACCCAGTATATATTAAAGATCACCGTGAACAACAAAAACCCACAGAAACCTGTTACATATCTATATACATTTAAAGGTCTATCTTATATTTAACTGAATCGTATAACAGCCTATAGCTGAAATGTTGGAAATTGCTTTATTTTTATAAAACATTTGTCGATACGTATTGATATTTTTGGAGTAAAAACTGCCGACATTTAAGAATCCATATTTATTTTATTCATTCATTCATTTTACTTGTTTATTGGTGCACATATGGGTTATGATTTAATTCATACAGTACCTTGACAGCTACTGTGCCACTCCGTAATTCAAGCAAAAGTCCAAATTAAAGAAAGATTTGACTTTCTGCGGTGACCGACATTTACAACACGCCGTAACCGTCCTTCAGGTGGAGCGCGGGTCCCCGTCTCGCAGCTCGCGCGGGAGACGCAGACGGCTGCGGGACGCGAACAACAGCACGACGCGCATGGAAACATTCGCGAAGCTGGCTGGCTGACTGCGGGGCGCTTGTTGCTCTAGCGGGAAAATGTCCCGGTGTTCCCAAAGGCCGGTCCGCCCTGGCGCGCTTCCGCTACCAGCTGTGGCAGCACATCAACAGAGCCGCGACGTCAACACACAGAATCAGCACAATTCAGCACGGTTGTCTAACAGTTTAGAACGGTTTGGCACAATAGTGGAAAAGCGGCTTTAATATTTTTATTAAAAAACCGCGATTCCTCAATTATGTAAAAAATAAAATCGTCTTAAAACGTAAATTCAAATTAATCGAAAAAAATCGGAAAAACCGCCCAGCCCTAGCTGAATGTAAAAGGCCTCAGTCCTCCGTCAGTCCGTCATCACAGTGCTTCAGTATTATTATTCCCTCCAGAACTCCTCCAGAACTGTCTTAAGCATCTGTCTGCGCTCCCGTCTCACGCCTCCAAAAGCCACCACGTTCACCGCGTTCGGTCTTCATTTTCTGAGGAGCAACTCATTTATGGCTTGTTTCCACTGAGTGGTACAGTACGGTACGGGTCGCCTTTATCAGGCTTGCGTTTCCACTGCCGTGTGTGTGTTGTACGACAGAAAGTTTCAGTCGACGTCATTCTAGCTTGAGAAAATGTCTACAGTAAAGCTGTACGGGTCGTTCACATATCATATGAGCAGCACTTCTCACAACACAGATGCTTTACACACATAAACACTTGTGTATAAATGTTCATTACTAAACTTTCATCAACATGATTTGATTATAACTGCAGAATCAATGTGAAATGGCCTACTGTAACGTCTGCAATTATTTAAAATAAATAAATAAATGAACATATATAAACACATACAGACCCTTACCGTCTCTGATATGTTACCAATTACACACAGCAGACATTTAGTCCTTATTTAGGTTCAAAAACAACACGAAATATAGGCCAGAGTCAGCGCAAACCTCTCATCTGCATCTTTAATCTTCACTAGCACATGTAACCTCTGTAGAGAGTAATTCTGTCATTCTGACGCCCCATTCACACGAGGCTTCAGCTTCAACGCTTGACAGAGGGCGTGTCTGAAGTTGGGGCTGACGCGATCATCATAGAAATTAGTCAGCAATAGGCCACTATTGGAGCTGGTGTATTTGCATACAGCGATCTGATTGGCTGACGATTCTGTCGGCGCTTGAAAAATTGAGCATGTCCCAACTTCTGCAGCGAGCAACGCCTCTGAAGCGGCGCCGACGGATCCACAATGCAGTTCAGCAACGCCTGACGTCACCCATTCAAAGTGAATGGGAAGCGTTGAAGCTGACGCCCCGTCACACGGGGCGTGAGTTAATAATAGTCCAAAAGATGATGATAATAATTGAACATGTTCATGTAAATTTGTTCATGTTTCAGGTTGCTGAAAGAATCATTTGCTCCTTTGTTTTTCCGGATTCTCCTTTGTTTTTCCGGACATCACTCTCACGTTTGTCATTTTCTGAAAGGATCGCATGTCAGAAGCACTTCAATAATCACACACACACGTTATCATCATCAGCTCAAGAAGTTCATTATTTCTAATATAGACACGCGGCGAGCGCACACAAGAAAGTGAAACTGCTTGCGCTTTAGACGACCTTGTAAACAACTACGGGGCAGCACAGGGGAGATTCTGCTCTTCTTCTTGGCTTTGGCTCTGTTCATCAGGACAACAACAAGGTTTGTTTGAGCTCGGGTCGACCTTGGCTTGTTATTATATGTATATATTATTATGGTGTAATATCGCGTATTTAAAAATGGCACTTCCTTTGTTCTCATTCTCCTAGCTTTTGTGCACGAGCTAGTGATGCATCTCTGTAAACCAATAGCGTTTTTGGTACCCTTTTGTTGTGCTGGGTACTAGAGGTGTGAACCTACACTGGTCTCACGGTTCGGTTATGATTATCATGCCATCGATTCGGTTCAATTCGATATCTCGGTGCACTGACGATGCTCTCCATACAGTTTTATATTTTCTACACATCACAACAATTCTTGTATTAAAATGTATAAATATATTCATATTTATATACTATTTGTAATATAATTTTGTCCTTTAATACAGTCAGATATATGAACTGTACCTTTAAAAACTCAAGTACAGTCACAGAACAACACGAGCATTTATAGCAAATAAACAAATATAAACATCCCGCTCGCGCTCGCTTTCTGAGCCTTGTCTAGTAAGTTCATTCTTACACCCCTATGATTGGTCACGCGCTCAACAGAAAGGGCTGCGATTGGCTCTAACGCTCTGGTGCTGTTCATAAACAATGATAAACAGCAGTGACAATCACGTGATAGACGCGGTGGAGAAAACTCTGCAGACACACACTCGTGTCTGTATCCACAAGTATCGCTGTGACAGCCGAGAGGAGAGGAAAAGTCACGCCAGCAGGTCAAATGGGCCACAGTGAGAGAGAGAAATGGAGTTTACTTTCATTCTGTCAATCGCAGTGAAATTGTGCACAGTTTCTGCGTTTTTAAGTAGTTAGAGCGTTGTAAATACTCGCGCTCGCCTCCCACGCCATAGTAAGCTACGGAGACATAGCGCATATGAGATAAATGACGTCAGTGCATAATAACCGGTTACGATTATTACTGAACCGATACCGAATTGTCCGCATTTGCATCGCGGTGCACTGAAGAAACAATTAATTTTGACACCCCTACTAGGTACCCTTTAGAAAGGGTACCCAAAAAGTGATACGGAACAATGCGGTTCACTTTTATGGTTGTTTTCACTGTCAAAAGGTACCTAAAAGTGAACCGTACAGTACCATACTAGAGAATAACAAACACCACAGTGGCGAATCCCAACAGTGCATCAAACTACACTTCTCTCAGCAATATCTGTGACTGTTTAGCTGTAAGTGAACACTTTTACATTTTCACAAGGGACCATTTTCAATTTTGTACAATACACTATACAGCAATACACTTATTATTGTTTGTTATTATACCTGTTGAAGTTATCTTTTGTACATCCTAGGTCAATATCATAATAACATCAAGAATTAATCAACAAGAAAATGTGATACCGGCAGAAGCCTAGCAACGGTCATACTAAAATGAAAAACAGATATTTTTCTGATCTAATTAAATCAAATTCAAGCTCTTATCAAAGTGCAAACATTAATACTTTAAAACACTATTAATGACAATAAACTAGGCATGTGATAACCGTTTTTAAGGTATACGGCGGTTTGGAAAAGTAAAAGGTTTTAGAACCGTCAAAATTTTCTGCTGTACCGTTCCTAAGGTATAAGTAAGATTTTTTTATTTACGTTTTTTTTTTTTTAGGACAACAGTATCTCCAGCAGAAAAGATCTCCAAAAACTGTAGATAAATCTGTGTTTTTGAAACAATCGAAGACAGCAGAAGTCACTGATTTATTTTAATTATTTAGCCTGACATGTTTACTGCTCCAAAATATTATAAATGTTTCTCAAAATAAAATATTGTGTTCAAAAGAGAAAAAAGTGGTTGTTTTTTACCCAGACATTTATAAAGAACATATTTTAGAGCAGTAATCACAATACCGTGATACTTTTATCCAAGGTTATCATACCGTCAAGAATCTTCTACCGACCCATGCCTACTATAAACATCATCAGATATTCAGACTCTGATTAGCTATTTTCCTCACTCAACTTACAGTATATTTTCAGCTCTAGACTCTCTAACCAATAGCAGAAAAGCAGCTAATGAGGAGGCAGGGTTAAGGATACCCAAGGCCACATCTGATTGGTCTGACACAGATAAACAACCTATGCAAGCCACACCCAAACGCTGGCACATAAAATATATTTAATTTAGACAGTATGTTAAGATAGAATTGTAGCAGTAGCACAATACTGTGATAGTCCTTCAAAAGCAGATCATCATATCACACACACACACACACACACACACACACACACACACCTATTTTAAACTCGATTCAATTGTGCATTCATATAATCAAAATTAATTAAATGACTGAAAGCTTACCGATTCATCCAGTGCGAAGCGTAAGCAGCCGTGCTCATACAGGACGAAGAATCGCCGCTGCCATTTCTGCATTTGAAGGAAAGATCATTAATAACCATCAGATTTACTCAAAAACATCAATCAATTTTAAAGCTGAAATAAAATGGTTTAAAATCGAATTTTATAATATATAATATAATGAACAGTGCAGCGGCTTTACTGTATATCCACAGAAAAGTAAGATGTCCAAGACTAATGAAGACAGCAGAAGTCAATGATTTAATTTTATTATAGAGCCTGACATGGCTACTGCTCCAAAATAAAATATGCCGAAAAGTAGTTGTTGTTTTAACCCAGACATATAGTAGAGCAGTAATTACAATACGGTGATATATTCTGATCCAAGGTTATCATACCTTCAGAATCATAAACCAGCTCATGCCTAATAGAAACACACACAGATGCAGCAGATAACATCAAATCTCTTACCCGTGATCTCTGCATGGGGTTGTCAAAATCCGTCCCCTCCGGAGCCAAGCACAGCCATCCACCATAGATCGGCTTGGCCTGCAGAACAATCAACATACAATATTAATACTTACATTAAAACTCTGTTCAATGCTTGATTCTGATTGGCTGCTGGTCATTCTGGGGTGTTTGGTTATTGTCAGCTAAAGTAGTTCCGGCAGGTTTTGAGCGCATTACAGCTCCATATCACTCTGCTGATCGATCAGTTATTTCACAGCTACAACAGTTAAAAATCACATCAGAACACGACAAAAGGGGGAGGAGGAGGAGGAGATGTGGAGGACACTAGTGCAGCACACAGGAGATGCTTGAGGAGGACACACACCTGACTAATAGATTCTCACACACACAACATCTCAACAGGGGATTCATAGCTGAAAAGCAGAATAAGGCACTCCGGGATGTTGGATGCATCACCACCTCTGATGTGAGTTCTAATAATTAAATAGCCTGTAATAAATTATTCCTTACATATTCAATCAACAATAACATTGGTTGTTAAAGATACATTTAAGAATCTGATTGTGACAGTGACAACGTTTACATGGACATCAGTAATCAAATCATTTGCCTCAATCTGAATATTCATTCATTTTCATCGGTTTTTCTGTGGTCGGAAAATAATCTGATTAAGACAATAATCTGATTAAGGTGTTTACATGAGCTTCTTTTTGAATGTTCCTTTGTGATCCGGTTTGACACGTTTGAGTACATAGATCCATTAATGTCACTGCGTCACCACGCTATCTACATTTCTGCTGGAGTTTCATGTAATTTCGTGTGTTTCATTCTTACAGTGTTTCCTCTAGGATTTTTTCCAGCAGTGGCGGCAGGACTTTTTTTTTTACACAGATCTGCCAACTATTTCAAAGACAAATATTACACGCAGTATAACAAGTCGAGATAGCATTCATATAATACGAGCATGCGAATCTCTTTGCTTGCGCGCCGATTTCCTCTGTTCGAGCACAGAACATCTTGCACGCACTCAAATTTACATGTTCAAGTGCAGATCTTCTCGTGCGCTCTCCAGTAAGCGCTGCTGAAGCGTGATTTAGTGCGTTTTTGTGCGTTTTCCGACATTAACGCGTCCTGAAGTAAAGTGAAACGGCTATAAACTCCAGCAAGATAAAGTCATTGTATGCAGAGCCATTGACCTTTATCAATAAAGTATACTTATGGAAACTGTTCATCTTAACTGAAAGCTACGCGGTGTTTGCTGGACTCACGCACCTGTCAGTCAGTCTGTCAGAGAGTCAGTCAGCATGTCACCTTGAACAAATAGCGCACAGCACTACTACGGTTACAGAAAAGTTTGCGCTGTTTACCTCTAATATGTTTTGGTGCGATTATAATCCGCTATAAAAAACACGACTAAATGTTTTAAATAAGAAGCTGTAATGTAGCCGTGGCGGGATGAATTTTGGCGTGGCGGCCCGCCACGAATGAATGAATGTAGCGGAAACCTTGTCTTAGTTTGTCGACTTTGCCTCTTTTACTTTCATTCAGAATCATTTCATGCATACCCCCCATGACCAACGACATATTGCATGCAAGTAACTGCTGGAAGAGTGTAGTTTCAATGGGATTTGATACCGCACGTCTACACGAAATCCTACTTGACAGTAAATGTTTGATTAAGGTCTGTACTGCACTTCAATAATGCCACTAAAATCGACATACTCCACATAATTTGATTATGTTTAGTTCGATTATGACTTTAGACTTAAAAATAAAATAAGTAAAAATAAAAAATAAAAACAATTAATTAAATAAAAAATTAAAAATTGGATTATTTACTCAATGTTGTCATTGATCGATATGGGGATATCAGGGAGGGCTGTTATTCTTTATATGCATATTATAGTACAGTAAAACACAGTAGTACAGGCAAAAGAACACTTGTCCATTCCTGTGTCCAACTTTTGACCAGTTCTATACATAGAATATACTATAAACATATATACAGTATATAAAATATAAAAAATATATAAAAACACATTTTTGCAATGATTTTGACAAAATCTGAAATGAATAAACAATTAAAATAATTATGACACTATTCTAAATACTTCATCTTTTTTATTTAGTAATGTTATATACAGAATAACCATCATTTTATTTAATAATCTTACATTTTTAGTAATCAAAATGGAAATTCAGGACTTTTTGGCAGTTTAACAACTTATTAAATAAAAAAAATAAAAAAACTACTTTAACCAGGAGTCACTCTCACTTAAATTCTTAAATCATGATTTATAATCGTTTCGTCTGATAATAATCAACATACCTGCACTACAAGGGACTACAGTTGCAATCAGAATTATTCAACCCCCTGATTTATTAGCCCCCCTGTTTATTTTTTTCCCCAATTTCTGCTTAACAGAGATCAGATTTCTTCAACACATTTCTAATCATAATAGTTTTAATAACTCATCTCTAATAACTGATTTATTTTCTCTTTGTCATGATGACAGTAAATAATATTAGACTAGATATTCTTCAAGACACTTCTATACAGCTTAAAGTGACATTTAAAGGCTTCACTAGGGTAATTAGGGTAACTAGGCAGGTTAGGGGAATTAGGCAAGTTATTGTATAATGATGGTTTGTTCTGTAGACTAATGAAAATATATAGCTTAAAGGGGCTAATAATATTGACCTTAAAATGGTGTTTAAAAAATTAAAAACTGCTTTTATTCTAGCCAAAATAAAACAAATAAGACTTTCTCCAGAAGAAAAAAATATTATCAGACATACTGTGAACATTGTTAAACATCATTTGGGAAATATTTAAAAAAGAAACAAAAATTCAAAGGGGGCGAATAATTCTGACTGCAACTGTATTGGTTTTGGCTATTGCTTTTTGCTTCAGTGTTTGAGTAACAAATGTAATGCGGATGACAGAAGTGCCAAGGCGGCCACATTTCAATTAAAAGTCACAGTGTAGATATTGTGACACAAATAAGTCAATGTATAGAAAACCCTGGAAATGGATTGGGTCATTGTGATCACTTAAATGACTTGCACAAGTGGTGATGTACAGGATGTACAGATGCAGAATCAGACTCAGTCGAGCAGGACTAGGCAAGTTATTACAGCTTCCCAGTAAAGCAGAAGTTTTGCCTCCAAGCATTAAAAAAGTGGTGCTATTAAACAGCGTCTGGCCTGCGATAAGAAACGCCAGCTCATCTTATTCAAAGCTGACACATTTATGACCTGCTCTTCTCACTGCCATGCCAAAACCTGATGCCAGAGACAAATATCTTTACCAACACATGCAGGATAAGAACCCTGTATGTCACACTCGTTGGTTCCAGTGGTTTTATCCATGTTTAGAACATTACTGTGTTTGTGAAAAAGACTAGAATTATAAGGGTTGAAACGGATCACTGTTGATCCGTACGGATCACAACTCACGGTTCGGAACGCACGTGACCCGCAGTTAATAATTTATTTTGAATTTGTCGGTTAATTTAACATTTATAACCATTGCAGAGAGATCGCCTCACGCGTCATTTAAATCAGGTGCATAAAAGCATTTTGGCTTCCCTGTAAGATATGATGATGACGGGAAAAGTTGTGTTTGGATCTACCCAGGGCTTAATTTGTGCCGGAACACTCCGGATCCGGCACCTCTGAAATCTGATCGGCACCTCATTTTACCGATCCCCCTCCTCACCCGTCTGCTGTTCACTTTCAGTTTCTTCCGCGACTCCCCAACCCTCTTCACTTTCGTCCGCGACACCCCTCTGCCATCCACCGCACAATTAAATAACACATAAGTGCTGGGAGACCATTTTTTAGTTCAGATATAAGCACTGATGTTTATGGTAAAGATCACCGTTTAATGAAACATGACGCTGCGGAATTTTTGATGCTGGTGAAAGCAATTACATTGTGTAACCAACAGATGGCGACAAACAACCATCAAAATGATGTCACTGAATGTTTTAAAAAATAATAAACCTACAGTATAATAAAACCAACGCTATCTGACGGCCAATTCGTTATTTTTTGATTAGTGGCTAATTCGTATGAATTCGTACGATCTAATTCGTACAAATTAGTACGATTTGCCCATCACCCAATGACGGTTGGGGTTAGGGGTGGGGTTAGGAGCCACGCCTCCTTTTTAAAATCGTACATTTTCGTACGACTGAACTCGTACGAATTCGTACGAATTAGCCACTAAACTGACAAAACGTAAAATACTTACGTTTCCTCGTGAGATCAGGCTGAATAAAACATGAAGTTTTATGTGTGAATTGTTGAATCATTAATTGAAGATGAATATGATCTGTTGTACAAGATGTTGCATTTCTATATTTAGCATCATCAGCAACAGTAGCCAAGATCATATTTCATATTGAATACTTTTCTTTCTTCAGCTGTTCTTTCTTGATTTTTATTTTTATTAACATTACAGACTCCAAGTTCTGTTTGTTAAAAGCAATGTTTTTTTTTGCAGTTATATTTTTATATAAATGTAAAGCAAATGACATTTGCCTCCTCACTTTTTTGCTGATCTGAAAAATGGTCCGATCTGTGACTAAAAATCCGTAGTGTGATCCGAACTGCAGATTTGTGATTCGTTACACCACTAAGAATTATAAGATTACAGAGCCTAGATGTTTCATCACATGCATTTATATTCATTCATTTTCAATCAGTTATCCAGGGCCAGGTCCATAAAAAATGTATTTCAATTAATTGTTTTGCATATTGATAGTTTCAGTTTTTTCTAATTCAAACGCACTTTTAATTACAACAATTGTCCTGCATGTGTTAACTTTAAATGAGCTTTATTTTAGTGCTGATTAATGACTGTAGCTTTTATTAGTCATTTGAGCAGTTTATGTTTTTAAATTTAAACATTTTGTAATTTTAATTAACCGTAAACTTTAATTGAAGTGTTTAAATTATGTTTTACTTTAGTTAAAGTTCTACTAAAAGAAAATGAAGTTTATATTTTATTGTTAACAAGAGGACAATTCATTTATCTCTTGTATCATAGCTGTCCTTGGGGAAAAAGTGTGCACTGGAAACATTTAATGACAAAAACAAATATTTTTATTTTACTTTAACTTATTTTACAAAGTTTAATTTATTGTTTTTAGTCAGTTTAATTGATGCCAGTTGAGATGACTAGAAATGTTGATTTGATTCAACAACAAAAAATTTAAGGCAGCAAGATTTTTTTTACAGCGTATGATAAAATATATTCCCTCTCAAAAGAAGGATTCGGCTCTGAATATCCCTAACGAGTCATTATATTTTCAAATATTTTTCCATCTGATCTACACTGCAATCAAAATACGTCATTTGCATAATCCCGTCACATACAAAAATTCTGAAATGGGCGTTTCATTTACCAAACAAAAAGACCTTCCAAAAAAAAAAAGTGCAAAATATTCCTTCTCAACATGTTTTAAAAATTAAATTAAATCTAATCAAATAAAGAGTCAGCTCTGAATCACCTTAACTAGCTGCATTTTAATATCTTTCCTGCTACCGATCTACACTGCTCATTTGCATAATCGAATCGACCTTAAATAAAAATGAATTCCCAACACAGAAAATCAAAATCAAAATACACTTGGCCAGTTGACCAATCAGAGAAGAGTTGTCCTAGAGAAGGGGGAGGGGTTTAGCATCAAAATCATTACAACAATATCCTGGATTTGAGTTGGAGACTCCAACATCATTTCAGGATAATTTAAAAAGACCACAAGACCAGCTCTTTAAATGTGCTTTTACTCAAAGTGACTTGCGTTCGAGCTATACATTAAATCAGTTCATGCATTCCCTGGGAGCTAAACCAATGACCCTGGTGCTGCCACTGCCGTAATCTAGTTTGCTCAAGAAGAATGCTGTAAATACTGATACTGCATACTGCACACTGGCTTTATATTAGCCAATGACTGCCCTGCACTGACATCAGCACTCAAACACACACACTGGCTGATCAATGTGCTCATCTGAATAATCCAATCACATCCAAAAACACTGAAATAGGCATCAAACCCTCGACGTGGAGAGGCCAATCAAAACAGACATGGCCAGCTGACCAATCAGAGAAGAGTTGGCTTACAGACCTTAAGTTCTGAACTGATACAAATGAAATCAATGCAAAATGATGCTTAATATTAAATACATAGAGAAAATGGCAATGTTTTCTGATTTTTAGATTCAATTAATATTAGAATCATTTAAAAATAGCATATAATCAGCTGTTTAAATATGCTTTCATTCAAAATAACTTGAAGCTATACATTTAATCAGTTCCTGCATTCCCTGAACCAATGACCTTGGTGTTGCTACTGCTGTAATCTAGCTTGCTCAAGAAGAATGCTGTAAATACTGATATCACATACTGGCTTTATATTAGCCAATGGCCGCCCTGCATCGACATCAGCACTCAAAAACACACGCTGGCTGATCATTACCCATAAATACTTTAAAACAACAGAGCGTCCCCTGGGGAGCAGAAGTAGCTGTTTTCCTCTGTGGAAGAGGTGGGGGATTGAAAGCAAAACAAAAGCCAGCTGTGAGTGGAGCGTACGGGGCAGAGAGAGAGCGGCGTCACACCCCTGCGCTTTCCTCCACACATTGAAGATCCGCTTCCTCTCTGCGGCTCCATCTGACCCCCAACAAACGCATCACATTTAACTCCCAATTTCCTCCAGGCTGAAGATCCCAGCGGTGCACTTCATCCCCTCAGCCCTGAACTTCCACCCCCGAAAACTGAACATCCCGACGCCCAACCGCAGCTTCAGAAGAGAGGAGCGACCTCTGAGAAACCCTGCTCCATTTTCCCAACACGCACTTCCTTTCACAAGACCCCCACCATCCCATAAAGCCCATAATAGAAACAGACTGGGACGCTGAGCGGATTGATGCAACTCTGCTTTTTCAACATGTGAGCTGGTTCTCGAAGTAAAACACGAGTACAGAAGACATGAAATCAAGATGTGAGAAATGCACAACTCCTGGTTGCTCTCGCTATAGAAGTCAGCACTTAAAAATACAAAAGGCAATAGAGTTTAAAGATGCCGCATGTAAGATTTTGACTCTTAATTAATAGAAATACCATATGTTTGCAGATTTTTAAGAAACACGCCAAGTAAACATATTAGTTTATCTGAGAAACAATGCTAAAGTCAGTTATTCTCCTTTGAGAATGTGCATTCAGTGTCAGAATCTCTGTGTTTTGATCTCTATAACCAGCCCACTGTAAGTTTAACCAATTATATTTCAGTACTGCAGGTTGCCTTGGAGTAAAACATGCTGTTTCTCATTTCAGTCATAAAGGTTGAAGATTCAGAGTTATAAAAATCCACATGAAGTGGATTTGAATTAGCAAAGTATACATTTTACAAACATAAACATTAGCGGAGCAGGTTACCTTGTAAAAGCTAAAACAAACAACGTACAAAACTCCAGCGTCCAAAACTCCAACGTACAAGACTCCAGCGTCAAGCAATTTGACTGTCTGCAGTCTGCACACTACACAACATGAGAGAAACATTTAAATGCAGCCTTTCAGATGCACTGAATAGTGCACTCACTGCACTACAACAAAATGTTAGGGGTTATAAGCAAATTAATAAATACTGAACCTCTTTAAAATTAAAATAAACACACTGATATTTTTTTTGCATGTTCTCCCTGCGTTCGCGTGGGTTTCCTCCAGGTGCTCCGGTTTCCCCCACAGTCCAAACACATGCAGTACAGGTGAATTGGGTAAGCTAAATTGTCCGTAGTGTATGAGTGTGAATGTGTGTGTGGAAGTTCCCAGAGATGGGTTGTGGCTGGAAGGGCATCCGCTGCGTAAAAATTGTGCTGGATAAGTTGGCGGTTCATTCCGCTGTGGCGACCCCGCAAGGGACAAAGCCGACAAGAAAATGAATGAATGAATGATATTTGTTAGTTTAAGTCAGTTCAAAGTATAGCCTACAGTGTTTCCTCTAGGATTTTTCCAGCTGTGGCAGCAGGCCTTTTGATCTACCAACTACCTGTGGCGTTATTTCAATGACAAATGTGACGCAGTATTAGAAGTGGAGATCGGATTTATGTAATGCGAGCATGCAGATCTCTTAGTTTGCGCGAGGATTTGCTCTGTTCGTGCACAAAACTTCTTGCACGCCCTCAAATATCCGCTGCTCAAGCGCAGATCTTCTTGTGCGCTCTCGAATAAACGCTGCTGAACTGCAATTTAGCGCGTTTACGTAGTGAATATGTCTCCAACCTTTATTAGATTTGCAAGGAATATTTATGAACGTCTCCAATAGACCTACAGAGCGGCATCGTCGTGTTTGCTGGCCTCACACACCTGTCAGTCAGTCAGCATGTCACCTTAAAGGGTTAAACAAACGCACAGCACTACTGCAGTTACAGAAAAGTTTGCGCTGTTATAATTTACTTACCTCTTAATATATTTTGGTGCGATTATAATCCTCTATTTAAAATAAACACCAATGTTTTGAATGAGAAGCTGTAATGTTGCCATGGCGGTGTGGCGCCCTGCCATGGTAGAATGAATGTAGCGGAAACCATGGCCTATGTTTATTTTACTTTCAAGATCTGATGTGAACTATCTGCTGCATTTAACACTGAATAAACCATAACCAGCACCTAAGGTGATCACGGTCAGAGAAGTTTATTCTGTTGTTCAGCCATGAGAAATTAAAAACATTTACAAAATAAAACTTTCAGGTGATGGTTAGGACAAGAACTACTTGTAATATGGGAAAAATTCACACTCCAGTGTCCGTATATCTTTGAACAGCCTGGAAGAATGGTGAACTGATGACCTTCACGGCCAATCACAGTCATTTCTGTGAACACTCTGGCCAATCAGTGATGTTTAAGCACATGCTTAAATGTTAGCAGGTAATAGGTGCTTTTAAAATTTCAGTACCAAACATGATACTTTTGATAACCTTACTATGGGAGTCAATAGGTGTGTCCCAAATCGTATACTTATGCACTATGCTACGCCATTTTGTAGTGTAAATAGAGTATGAGGTGAATACTTGTATAATAATATTAATAATAAATAATAGAGATAATATAAATAATATCTATGAGAAAAAGATAATAATAAGTAATTTATTTTGGATTGAGAAAACAAGGTATACAAGAGTGATTATGCTGCCTCCCGAAGGTGAATGCAATTCTAATCATGGCAGGTATTATTTGGTAATCTGGTCATTTATTTAGCTAATTTGGCAACCGTCAAACGCCATCTGGGAAACGGTTTGAATTTCCGATTAGTTAAAAAACATCAGTGTTCCATTTGGGAGACACTACATATATACTATCCTGTTGGGTGTGTAAGTGCTTAAGTACATAGTGCATAAGTGCACAGTGTGCCATTTGGGACGCAGGTAATGACTCACTTCGCTAAATATCTTAGAGAAACTATCTATTGGGAGTCTTTATCTAAATATCTTCCTTTGTGTTCAACAAAGAAAAAACACAAACAGGTTTTGAACAAGTAAAGGGTGAATGAGTGATGTTTGGGTGAAGTGTGCCTTTAACTGTGAATCTTGCTTTCCAAAGCCAGGATACTAAAGGCATCAAATCTGCCTCTGCAGAGAGAATAAACAGCAAATCTCATTTGAGCTCATCTCTTCTAATAGACTCCAAGCACGGTCGCTTCCTCATTTCTCACTGCAACTTTCAGTGCAACGAAACCGTGTGAGACAATCAGGCCCAAAATTAAATCTTAAGGTGTTACACAACAGAACAGAGAAAGACTGATGTGATGCACTCTAATTGATATGGAATATTTCATTCATTCATTTTTCTTCAGTCCCATTATTCAACAGGGGTTGCCCCAGCGGAATGAACCGCCAACTATTCCAGCATATGTTGTACGCAGCAGATGCCCACTTCAGCTGCAACCCAGTACTGGGAAACACCCATACACTAGGGCTGGGCGATATGGCAAAAAAAAAAAATCTAGATTTTTTCATAAAGTTTGACCGATTCACGATTTTGATTTTTTTTTATTTTTTACTGTGTAACTATAGTCAACTTTAAACATTACAACAACATGATGAAGTAACAATCTCTTTATGAGTAACTTGAAAAACCATCTGGTTAAGGAACATGTATTTTTAATGGCCATACATACATAAACTGCCGACATTTAAGAATCCATATTTACTTTATTCATTTATTCATTCATTTGACTTGTTTATTGGTGCATATATGGGTTATGATTTAATTCATACAGTACCTTGGACAGCTACTGTGCCACTGCGTAATTCAAGCAAAAGTCCAAATTAAAGAAAGATTTGACTTTCTGCGGTGACCGACATTTACAACACACCGTAACCGTCCTTCAGGTGGTGCGCGGGTATAATATACAAAACCAGCCGTCTGGGCTTTGAATTAGGTGCAATTATTTCCTCGTTGTGTGTGTGGAGCGATCAGTGCGCAGCCAAAGTGACTGAAAGCGATTTAGAAAGTTAAGTTGGTTGCCCACACCTCCGCCTGTCGAGCCTCCTCTCCTCTCCTCTCCTCTCCTCGCGCCCGTCTCGCAGCTCGCGCGGGAGAGACAGCCGGCTGCGGAGACGCAAATAACAGCACGACGCGCGTGGAAACATTAGCGAAGCTGGCTGGCTGACTGCGGTTGCCTTGGCAGCGGGGCTGTTGTTGCTCTAGCGGGAAAATGTCCCGGTGTTCCCAATGGCCAGTCCGCCCTGGCGTGCTTCCGCTGAGCCAGCTGTGGTAGCTAATCAACAGAGCCGCGACGTCAACACACAGAATCAGCACAATTCAGCACCGTTGTCTAACAGTTTAGAACGGTTTGGCACGACAGTGGAAAAGCGGCTTTAATATTTTTATAAAAAATAAAATCGTCTTAAAACGTAAATTCGAATTAATAGAAAAATAAAAAATAAAAAAATAAAAAATAAAAAAATTAAAACAATCGCCCAGCCCTAACATACACACTCATACACTACGGCCAATTTAGTTCATCAATTCCCCTGTAGCGCATCTGTTTGGACTATGGGTGAAACCCACGCCAACACGGGGAGAACATGCAAACTCCACACAGAAACACCAACTGACCCAGCCGGGACTCAAACCAACGACCTTTATGCTGTATGCCTTTATGCCAAATGAAATATTTACTATAGCAACTAGTTAGTGCATTTAAACGGCTTTTCTGCTTTATTTATCAGATTGTATGAAACGTCAATAAATAACGTACACATGTTCAGTATTCCTAGAATGAGTTCAGCTTTAAAGGGACCCCTGGCTATCAAGACTTGCTCTAATATAATGTAGATGATGCATCTTTGTGAAATATGTAGAAAAACAACCACACAATATTTATGTTATTCAAAAAACCAGCAATGCCAAGGTATGCTACAGGGTTCATTTACACCAGGGGTGTCCAAACTCGGTCCTGGAGGGACAGTGTCCTGCTGAGTTTAGCTCCAACTTCCTTCAACACACCTGCCCAGAAGTTTCTAGTGTATCTAGTAAGAGCTTGATTAGCTGGTTTAGGTGTGTTTGATTAGGGTTGGAGCTAAACTCTCCAGAACACCGGCCCTCCAGGACTGAGTGTGGACACCCCTGACATACACAGTATAGGGCTGGGTGATAAATCGATTAACTTGAGTGTGAAAAATTGGTTTTCACACCAACACATGCAATGCTCCCCTCTGGGCTCCCGTAGTTCCCCTGCGTTTGCCATAGGAACACACAAACAACATGGCAGCGAGCAGGGAAGAACTCCAATGTTGCGCTTCATGAAATGAAAAAGAAAGCATTTACATGATGGTAAAATGTGCACAAAAGGCAACCCAGTGGCGCAGTAGGTAGTGCTGTTGCCTCACAGCAAGAACGTCGCTGGGTCGCAGGTTCGAACCTCGGCTGGGCTGGGTCAGTTGGCGTTTCTGTGTGGAGTTTGCATGTTCTCCCTGGGTTCGCGTGGGTTTCCTCCGGGTGCTCCGGTTTCCCCCACAGTCCAAAGACATGCAGTACAGGTGAGTTGGGTAGGCTAAATTGTCCATAGTGTATGAGTGTGAATGTGTGTGTGGAAGTTCCCAGAGATGGGTTGCGGCTGGAAGGGCATCCGCTGCGTAAAATCGTGCTGGATAAGTTGGCGGTTCATTCCGCTGTGGCGACCCCGCAAGGGACAAAGCCGACAAGAAAATGAATGAATGAATGAATAAAATGTGCACAAATCAGAGAGAACTAATGCTGAAGTCTGATAATGTTTCATACAAATGATCCTATTAAATTAATGGTGCAGAGATCCCGTAATGTGCACTGTATACAATTGCAATGCCTGCTTAATGGTGTCATAAAAGCGAATGAACACTGAATTTGTTGTTGAAAGCGGGTGAGCTACTCATTTTTAAATGCATACATTTATGTATCGCTTTAATATTGAATACAAAAGCTGTCATATGATCAGATCTGTGTGTGCAAACAAAATAAATCTCACTGAATGATTCTAATTAATGGCAAAATGAATGTTTGGAAGGGTGTCATGGTGGCGCAGTGGGTAGCACAATCGCCTCACAGCAACAAGGTCACTGGTTTAAGTCCCAGCTGGGTCAGTTGGTGTTTCTGTGTGGAGTTTGCATGTTCTCCCCTTGTTGGTGTGGGTTTCCTCCGGGTGCTCTGGTTTCTCCCACAGTCCAAACACGTGGTACATGTGGTACAGGGGAATTGAGTTTATGGGTGTTTACTAGTGCTGGGTCGCAGCTGGAAGGACATCCGCTGTGTAAAACATATGCTGGATAAGTTGGTGGTTCATTCCACTGTGGCGACCACTCATTAATAAAGGGACTAAGCTGAAGGAAAATGAATGAATGAATGAATGAATATATGTTTGGAAATGAGGTCATACTTCTGTAGTTATTTTGTTGAAAGTAACTAATAAATAATTGTAACGCACTACATTTGAGAGACTAAACTATTCCAATAGCTAGTAATATTTAACGCATTACATTATGAAAGTAGCTTGCCCGACTCTGATCACTGATTATCAGTAAATCAGCAGGTTTTGTTATTCAACAGAGCGCAACAGTGGCTTCAGGAAGCAAATCTTCTCTGTAGAGAAACTGATTATGATCATCTGATAAAGCTTTAAAAACAGACCTGCTGCTGCTGCTGCGCTTGTTAAACGAATAGTTTTACAGTTGCTCATTGTTTTTCATTTGATTGTGTCAATGGTAATGCAATGCATCATTTAGTTCTTTCCCTCCTTAAAAGGACAGTTCACCAATGAATATGTGGTTATTTACTCACACTCAAGTGGTTCTAAACTTTTACGAGTTTCGAGATATTCTGAAGAATGTTCAGGCATTGACAAAGAACAAAACAATACTATTAAAGTCACAGGATGTTTATTGTTTTCAGCATTCTTCATTATATCTTACTTTGTGTTCAACAGAAGAAAGAAACTCAAACAGGTTTGGAAAAAATGGAGGTTGAGCAAATGATGACATGTTTTTTGGGTGAACTGTCCTATTAAATTTGTTAAGTTTAGAGGTTTGCGCCTTGTCTGCACATCTAAATAGTTTCACAATTTGGCTCTAGTGTCTAGTTCCATTAAATGTGATTGATAATGCTATATTTCTAAATATTAGCTCCATTTTAAACCTCGACTATGCAAGCTAAAACTACTGTAATATGCAGCATATTACAGCATATCTGCTTTGAGATCCATCCAAACAACAGCTGTGGCTGTCAGTATTTTATCGTTAAAAATACGGTATGAATACATTTCTAATTTGTATGGTGAACTACTGTTTTTAATTAGTTAATTTATAGTGTTAATACACCAATGTTTTGAAGTACTGACATCACATCATAAGCTTTGTTTTACTGATGAAAACACAAACATACGGTGATGAGAAAATCATATACTTTTCATTTATTCATTCATTATCCTTTGGCTTAGTCTCTATTTCAGAGGTCACCACAGTGGAATGAACTGCCAACTATTCCAGCATATGTTTTACACAGCGGATGTTCTTCCAGCTCATATTCTTTTCTAATAGAAAAGCATACTAATATATAGTAGGTGCTTAGGCATGGGACGATAACCGTTTTCAAGGTATACTGCGGTTTGGAAAAGTAAAGGTTATCATACCGCCAAAATTTTCTCTAATGCTGCGTTCACATCAGACGAGGTAGAAGCGTCAAGCGCGAGTGATTTACATGTTAAGTCAATGCAAACGCGCGAATAGGCATCCTGCGGCGCGATACGTGCGAATGGCATGGCGCGGCGCGAATGACGCGAATGGCGCAGCGCGAATGGCGCGAATTGAGCGTTTGACGCGCTTAATGCGCAAATTGCGCGAATCGCTAGAGTTCAAATATCTGAACTTCTGCGGACATTCGCGCCACGTTAACCAATCAGGAGCTTGCTCTTGTGGGAGCATGATTGTGACGTAGCACCTGTTGTTGGTGTCCGGGGGAAATCCTCCAGCCGACACCGACAACAGTTCATCAACCTGGGCTCGGCTCAGTCAGAAGCACCGCTGGAAGCCCTAGTCATCCAGGTTAAGTTTCTGGAGGAGTTTATGAGCCCACAGAGCTGGCTGCACCTCTAAAAGTATCTAGTGGACTCAGACACTGCTCCAAATGTATCGACGCTGTTTTACAGCCTTCATAAAGCACATAAACACAGGTATTTTATCAATAAAATCCATGTTAGCCATTTAGCAACAAAGCTACATTCACCGAGCAGACAGAAGCCCTGCCCATGACGCAAATCCGCGTCTGTTCTGAAGTGAATTTGATGCGCGAATGAAGCGAGTAAACTCAAATGTTCACGCGTCTATTTACTCGCGAATAGCGCGATTTAGCCGCGCGTTCCGCGTCTGGTGTGAACGCAGCATTATACTGTTCCTAAGGTATGTGTAAGATTTTTTTTATTTACATTTTTTTTAACAACAGCATCTCCAGCAGAAAAGATATCCAAAGATGCCATTTTAAATTGTAAATAAATCTGTGTTTTTGAAGCTAATGAAGACAGCAGAAGTCAATGATTCATTTTCATTATTTAGCCTCGCATGTTTACAGCTCCAAAATATTATAAATGTTTCTCAAAATAAAATAAATTGTGCTCGAAGGGGAAAAAACTTTTAGTTTTTTACCCAGACATTTAAAAAGAATATATTTTAGAGCAGTAATCACAATACCGTGATATTTTTATCCAAGCTTATCATACCGTCAGAATCTTATAACGGCCCATGCCTAAAGGTGCTCAGTGTCATACACACAACTACTAAACACCATCAAGGTAGCACGCCTGATTAGATGTAACAAATCTCTAATGCACATAACTGATAGGAAAAAACTAAAGAGCCATAGTATTGTCAACAAAACTAATGAAATTATGGTTTCAGCATCGACATCACAATGTGTGCATCTGCAATGGTCACATCGCAAGATTTGCAATGCTGAGTCTGAATTCTAGTTGACCAGGAGCTCCAGGATTGTATTTAATTACTGTATTTATATGATTTCTCACTTATAATTTTTGCCTCGTTTCTAGTCCAAATATCTACATTTCATAGTGAAAACACAATTACTTGACTTGCCCCACAGACAGATAGTTTTGTTTGTTTTAAGAAAAACTTGAAAAGGAAAGTTGAAAACAAAATATTTTTACTTGAGCTAAAAAGTTGTAGATATTTGGACTAGAAGTAAAAAAAAAAAAAGTTTTTGCTGTGTGATTATTCAATTTCTGAACCTGAATACTGTTAGACTACTTATAAATCCATCAAATAGTGCTATTTAATCATATTATCTTATGACAATATCCTATATCGCAATATTTATAGCAGAAAAATAAAATATTGCAATGTCAGATTTTTCCAATATTGTGCAGCCCTAATTGAAATCTAACCTACAGTTATTTACCATATATTAAGAAAACTTACTGTTAACCAGGTTACAAATTTTACCATTAAAATCACAACCATTGAGTCAACTCATTCACCGTGACTTCTGTTTAGCCCTGAGAAGTGGAGAGCATTCCTTCAAGAACCAGTCTGTGAAAATTACAGTATTTTGAGCCTTTACCCCCTGCCCTGGGGAAGTAAATGACTGTGTGCTGCCAACATTTCTCAAAGGAACCGTTTGGCTCAAACATCCAGCATTCAACTTCCTCTGAGACTTACATTAGAGGAAAAGATAAAGACACGCATATACGTCATATAGCTCCACAATGGTCAGAGTTTTAGCTCTTACTATTGAATTGAAGCAGCACAAATTTGGGCCGTCTTTTTGACAGCAGCACTGGATTATATACAAACTGGATTACATAATCAGATTGCAAAAATCAAGTACTTGTAATTACGGTAAACTACTTTTAAAAATACTCAAATCAAAACAATTATCTGTACTGTAAAAACTGATATGAAAAATTAATGACAACAAATGCTTTTATACTACTTATTTCAAGAAGTTAATCAGGTTTAATGCTTTTTTTTTGTCACTTTGACTGAAGTAAGTTGAAATACGACTAGTAAAGCTCATTTGATTCAACTAAAGAAACTACGCAGCAAGAGTTTCAGTGTACATTTTAGGGGAACCTTTTCATTAACTTTAACTGACACTAATAGTTGTTTTAATTAGGGTTGGGTGATGCTGACCAATTTGGAATCGTACGATGTCTAATGTGAAACATCGGGATGGACGATGGCATCGTTGTCGTAGGCAGCGGTGAATTCATTATTTATGAATAATTAATTAATTCATAATGAATTAATTATTTGTAACCTACCGTTTCTACTACCTGACCCGCATAGTCTTTGTTTTACCCATAACCAAATCATAAATAAATAAAGATAAGTTACACACAAATGACCACCTGTCAATCACTTTTTCTTCGGGACTCTGGCATGAATAGGCAGAGTGATCTGTGTCGTTACAATGGCGTTGACAAACTCGCAGAAATGTAGAAACCAACCAAAAGTATTTGAGGTTTTCACTAACATTACTAAGTACAAGCGTGAAAGATTAAAGCAGTGTACTGACGCTGTGACACGTTACCTGATAGATTCAAAAGGCAAAAGAGTTGTTAGATAGAGACAAAATTAATTAAGTATATGCTGCGACAGGGGTGGGGCGGAGGATCGCAATGCTGGCTTAGCATCGTAATGTCTAGCGGCCATTGGCGATGGACGATGGCATCATCTATCAACCCAACCCTAGTACATTTTTGTTTTTGGGAATTTTTTTGAAATGATGTCTGTCAAGTTTGTGTTAGAGCTGCACAATATATCGTTTGAGCATTGATATTGCAATGTGTGAGTCTGCAATATAGTAACATCACAAGATATGCAATGATCTGAAATGTAGCTGACCAGGAGATTTGTGGAGACACTGCAGAATATAACCATTATAGAGTTTAAATCTCACATTTTTAAGGCCTATGTGAACATTTTTAAAGTTTGAAGCATTATAAGAGAACAAAGAAGTTTAATGAAGTTTAATTTTATAGAATTATTTATAAGATGTTTATGACTGTAGTTTGTGTATATATTAATAAATTACATAAAATATATTTATATTTTAGTCCGCTACAAAATCATTCCAATCAGTCTAAAGTAATGACTTTGCAAATAGAGCTACTTAAGCCATCTTGTGAAATTGTTTGTATATCACAGTATTTATTGCAGGGAAAAAATTATCGCCATGTCAAATTTTTCCAGTGTCGTGCAGCTCTAGTTTGTGTGTTTTGGTAAACTTCCCTTTTATATCTATGAAAAAAATGCAACAACAGGAGAACATACTTGGTGAAGCATATGGTCAGCGTCTAATCTGAGCATTTGTTAATACTGTTGCCCAAACAAACAATGAAGAATGAAATAAACTGAGCCTCTGAGGACGGCTGTTACACAATTCTCAAGCCCAGACTGCTCTGAGACTGTAGACGAGTGCTGGGTCATTCATCTGAGCGGGATTACTGAGTGATGTAATCCATAACACTGACTCATTAATGTGGCACAGAATGGGTTAACCGCTGGTAATCTCACTCAAACCACAACACACACACACACACACACACACACGCTGACGCATCTCAACCATTCTGAAGGAGATTGAATCAATGAGAAAAGCACTGATGGTCTGAAACCATGAAGGAAATATGGTCAAAGTTTGTGTTTTGATGATATCAACCAAAACTTTCATTCACTGAATCAGATCATTACACACAGCATTTGATACTCTAGAAATGCTGGGTTATTGCAACCCAATAAAATACAGATTACTGCTGGGTCGATGCATTTTATTAATTATAAAGGACCAAATTTAACCCAATGTTTGGGCTTGTCCATATTATTAAATTGAGAATACATAAGTTTTGCAGAGTCGCTGCAAAGTCTAACCACAACAGAGTGAAACTTGATCATTTGTATGCGTTTTAAGAGATTCGGGCAGAATAATGTACAACATTTGTAACTTTATTGTAGAATAATTTTACTGAATTATTTATACTTATAATGTTTTATTTTAGATTTCGGTTTCTGTATCTGAATACTGTTTGACTCTCTGGAAAACCACAAAGCATGGTTTATTTGACTTATTTCTTAGCTCTATTGTAATTAATCTTGCTTGCAATTTGTTCATTATTTTTACACATGATTCACACCCTTACAAAACCACCACAATCAATCTAAATGAATGAGTTTCCACCCAAACAGAGCTATTCAAGCCATCTGGTGAAATTGTATTCATATCGCTATATATATATATATGAGCAATTCCAGCGTTATGGATGTGACATTTGCAGTAAAAACACAAATTCACATAGAAAGTATGTCAACATTATATTGACACATCTCTTTATAGTTTCCAGAACAACGGACCATAGAGTTATGGGATCAGAAAAATATCAATCTGTAAACAAGTTTTGTACTTTAAATAAAGAAAATAAACATGCGTTATGGATGTGACCAAAAAAGTATGCGAGTTTGCAGTATACAACATACTTAGTTGAAATTCTGTGAATTAAACTGCTCAACTAAAAAAAAATAATGCTAATTAAAAGGACAAGAGTCGGCTCTCTATAGAACAAAAATGAATGATTTTATTTTATTTATGATTTTTGCATTTATGAGGAAAAAGTGTCATTATGGATGTGACATCTCTCCATTATGGATGTGAAATTGCCACTTGTGTGACTTTGGTAAATTAAATATAATAGTTTTAAAACACTAACAGAGACATTTTTGAGTATTTCTAAGGTACTGTAAAATACTTGGTTACATAGAAACGGTTTCCGTATTTTGGTGAAAACTTAATTCTTTTCATGGCGAGGTTGACATTTGCATGGAATTGCTCATATATATATATATATATAGATTCATTCATTCATTCATTTTCTTGTCGGCTTTGTCCCTTGCGTTCATTGCCTCAGTGGAATGAACCACCAACTTATCCAGCACGATTTTACGCAGCGGATGCCCTTCCAGCCGCAACCCATCTCTGGGAATTTCCACACACACACATTCACACTCATACACTACGGACAATTTAGCTTACCCAATTCACCTGTACTGCATGTGTTTGGACTGTGGGGGAAACCGGAGCACCCGGAGGAAACCCACGAGAATGCAGGGAGAACATGCAAACTCCACACAGAAACGCCAACTGACCCAGCCCAGCCGAGGTTCGAACCTGCGACCCAGCGACGTTCTTGCTGTGAGGCAACAGCACTACCTACTGCGCCACTGCGTTACCATTTATATATATTTATATATATATATATATATATATATATATATATATATATATATATATATATATATATATATATATATATATATATATAAAAATCATGAGGTGCTAAAACTATTTCATTTTCAAATGAATTCATCCTTCTTCCAGCAGAGGATATAACTCCATTCACAGGCATTATGAAGAAAATGAAACATTTTTGACCAATCAGAAATCAGGAGTGATCTCTGCTGGTTACTGATTAGTAGGCCCACACGGAATCTGCGCGCGCAGAATTCCGCAGATTTTTAGCCCATCATTAATTCTGTTTATTTACTTAAAGTTAACTATTTACAGTTAATCTAATTGGATTTGCATTTTAAACATTAAATACAGGTTAAAAAGATATTATTTTTTATTTAACATATTAAGGTTTTAGTTATGATACTCCCAAAATAATTCCGCAGAAATCCGCAGATTTTTACCAAAATTCTCCGCAGAAATAGCAAAAAACGTCCTCAGATTCCCTCTGGCCCTGCTGATTGGTTAGTACAGTGTTCCAAACGTTCCAAGTGGTTTACTAACAACAATACATACATAAAGTGCACACATTAAAGGGACAGTACACCCAAAACTGAAACTTCTCTCATCACTGACTCACCCTCGTTCAAAACATGTTTGACTTATCTTCCTCAAATACTCTGAAGAAAGATGGCACCCTGTAACCACTGACTTCCAGAGTATTTCTTTTCCTAAAATGGGAATTCTTCAATAAAGCTTCTTTACTGTTCAACGGAGGAAAGGAACTCTTTGGAACCACTTGAGGGAGAGTAAACGGTGAGCGAATTTTAATTCTTGGTTGATTGATCCCTTTAACTCAACCATAACCAGGGGCGTAGCAATTGGGGGGATTGGGGAAATACGTCCCCTTCACTTTTAGAGACAGACTATTTAGAAACAGTTAATTAATAATTATATGAACGTAACCTATTGGATCTCATACAGCTGACCCCCCCCCCCCCAAAAATGTTTGCTACGCCCCTGACCATAGCTATGAGTGAAAATCCTAAAACGTACACAAACATACACCAGAATACTGACACTTAACATAAAAAGCCTCACTATCCTGTTAACATTTAAGGCTAGTTGAAAGTTAACAGGACAAACCCTTTCTAAACAAAACTTGTGGTTGATTTTACTGATTAGTGGGGACTGCACACTGATCGATAAAGAGCTGTCAGCTATGAAAATCAGCAACTCTCCAACACACCACACCGCTTTCAACTGGGGTAAAGTTGGTTTATATTCACACATTCAGACTTTCACCTTCTTAATATAATTTTATCAAACATAATTAAGTAGTATTTGCAACTTCTATATAGAGAAATCACATTAGCAGCCAATCAAAAAACAAATCATGGAACCAAGGGTGCAATTCTGGTCTAAGAGGTGGGGGGGACCAAATCTGAGTGATGGTGATACTGTAGTTGTGGAATGTTGGTGATACTTGTGACGGCGAAGTTAATTTTGCGAACACATCGTGAGTTAAAAAATAACTTTTTTTCGACTCTCGAGGGGACATTATAGCATGAAGTAAAGTGGTATAGGCCTATCTAAAAAAAAAAGTGAGGGGGACATGTCCCCCCTGTCCCCCCCGGGAATTGCGCCACTGCATGGAACATAGTCCACAGTCAATCAAATAGTGCTAATGTTGTTTTGAAGACTTGTGTGTAATTTCAGACCCAATATTCAAATTATCATGGTAAACAATATAGGTATGTATAATAAACAAGTTGACACTGAACTAATGTGCAAATATAATACCAACTTTACGTCAATTCGCTGTCATAGAATGGGGTAAAGTTGATTTTATATTTGCAGATTCAGACTTTCTCCTTAATATTATAATTTCGTAAGTATTCTATGTAAATTCTAACTAGGGAAATGATATTAGCAGCCAATGACTATCAAAGTACAACACTGTTTACAGTCAATTAAATAGTGCTAACGTTGTTTTACATGCGATTTCACATCGAATATTCAAAGTAGTGTGGTAAACAATATAGGAACCGTGTCACCAGTTGTCATTGAACGAATGTGCGAATATAAAACCAGCTTTACCTCAATCCGCTTTCACACCGCGTTCACACAGGCGTGTGCTAAACCGAATCGAGCCGTTCATACCTGATTGAGATCCTGATCCGTCAGCAGATGCAGCTCTCGCGGCTTGAAGCAGTTCTGACACTTGCTTTTGTTGAAAATGTTCGCCTGAAATTTCCTACACGTGTTTTCCTTCGCGCTCGACATCTTTACCTCCTCAGTTTCTGCGCGTTTTCGATGCCGCACCGAATAGCAGAGCGACCGTTACAATCCCGAGAGTCTTCAGCCGATCCTGGAGCCCGACCTCAGGCTACACATGACGGGTAACGGCGGCGGCTCCCCGGTAACGGTTTTAACGGCAGGAGGAGCGCTTTATGTAAGCAGATCTCTAGTCGACAGGCCTGATGTGCTGGAGTTCATGGCCTGCCCTCACAAAGCCACTCTCTAATCGCATTTCTGCCCGATCAATGCTGGAATTGTGCAAGCGGTAAACAAAGCGCCGATTTCACGTGTTCCCGCGCTCGACCGAAGGCTGGAGCTCCCGGTGGAGAGGCGGAATTCCAGGCGGTGTGGAAACACGAAGCTCCGTGGGTCTTAGGTCCCGGTGGCGGCTGAAGTTTCCTCAGTTAGCGGCTAATGGAGGCTCTCGGTCCCGGTGGATGAATAGCCAGAGCTCGGCGAAGCTCCGCCGGCAGCAGCAGTGCGCATGTCTGAGCTCGACCCTACGGCTCCATCAGCTGCCAGAGGCGACCGGAGGACTGTTTTACCGGGGCGAAAGACGGTCTGTTTTCTTCCTCAGCGGCGCTCGAGCTTCCCAATGGAGGAGGACGCGAGCTCCGAGATCTGCTGCTGCTGATGGAATTCTGGATTTCTCTCGCGAGAGTTCACACTGAGCGCGAGATCTGAGCGCAGGACGGGCCCGAGTGAAGAGGCCACCCTGTGGAGGCACATTCACACAAACATATACACACACACACACACATATATATATATATATACACTTGTGACTTGTTTCTATATCCCGGTGAGAACTCTAATAGGCGTAATGATGTATCTACTATACAAACTATATATTTTCTCCCCCTGAACCCAAAACTCACAGGAAACAATCAGCAATTTTACATTTACATAGGCCTACTCAGTTCAAGTGTATTTGTACAGCTCTTTTCAAAATAATTATTGTTTCAAAGCAGCTTTAACAACAGTGCACATTACTGCATTACAATCAAAATCAGAAGTGAAGTTTACTAGTTACCATAACTTTCTTAGTTACTAATAACTTTAATTAACTAACTAATAGCTTTTAACAATTGAATTTATTATATATAACCATGCTTAACAATTCATTCTGTGTCATTTAAAAGCATGTTTACTCATGTTGACCTCAATTTTAGTCCCCACTGTGACACAAGTCCCCATGAGTCTGTGTGCATTCAGGTTTAAGTCCCCACTGGGATATAAAAACAAGTACGCACACACACAGGTTGGGTTTTCATGTTTTGTGGGCTCTTCCTATAGCTCATTCATTCATTTTTCTTCAGCTTAATCCCTTTGTTCATTAGGGGTCTCCACAGCGGAATAAACCGCCAACTATTCCAGCATGTTTTACACAGCGGATGCCCTTCCAGCTGCAACCCAGTACTGGGAAACATACACACACACACACTCATACACTACGGCCAATTTAGTTGATCAATCCCTCTATAGCTCATGTGTTTGGACTGTGGGGAAAACGGGAGCACCAGGAGGAAACCCACGCCAACACGAGGAGAACATGCAAACTCCACACAGAAACACCAACTGACCCAGCCGAGGCTCGAACCAGTGACCGTCATGCTGTGAGGCCACAGTGCTAACCACTGAGCCACTGTGTCGCCCCTTCCTCCTATGGTAATGATGTTTATTATCTTCAGGCAACCCTTAAAGGAAACATTTTGCAGTTTCATATTGTCAAAATACTTCATTCTGGATAACTTATGAGCTGTTTTCCCATGAGGACACAAAAATGCCCCCACATCAAAAGATACTGTACTGGAGACATTTGGTCCCCAGAATAATAACTATTGACTGAATAATATCTATTTCTCTTCACCATGATGACAGCACATAATATTAGACTAGATATTAGACTAGTATTCAGCTTAAAGTGACATTTAAAGGCTTCACTAGGGTAATTAGGGTAAAGTTAGGGTAATTAGGCAAGTCATTGTATAACAGTGGTTTGTTCTGGAGACAATCCAAAACTAATATTGCTGAAGGGGCTAATAATATTGACCTTAACATGGCTTTAAAACAAGTAAAAGTTAAAGCTGTAGCCCATCCGCCTCAAGGTTGGACGTGTTGTGTGTTCAGAGATGCTCTTCTGCAGACCTCGGTTGTAGCGAGTGCTTATTTGAGTTACTGTTGCCTTTCTATCAGCTGGAACCAGTCTGGCCATTCTCCTCTGACCTCTGGCATCAACAAGGCATTTGCGTCCACAGAACTGCCGCTCACTGGATATTTCCTCTTTGTCGGAGCATTCTCTGTAAACCCTAGAGATGGTTGTGCGTGAAAATCCCAGTAGATCAGCAGTTTCTGAAATACTCAAAGCAGCCCGTCTGGCAGCAACAACCATGCCACGTTCAAAGTCACTTAAATCCCCTTTCTTCCCCATTCTGATGCTCGCTTTGAACTGCAGCAGATCGTCTTGACCATGTCTACATGCCTAAATGCATTGAGCTGCTGCCATGTGATTGGCTGATTAGAAATTTGCGTTAACAAGCAGTTAGACAGGTGTACCTAATAAAGTGGCCGGTGAGTGTATTTCTCAGCTGTTATTTAGCTTTGAACAAAAACCTCAAGTGAGAAATTTACAGGGGTATGAATAATTTCAGGCTTGACCGTGAATATATATATATATATATATATATATATATATATATATATATATATATATATATATATATATCTATCTATATATATATATATATATATATATATATATATATATATATATATATATATATATATATATATATATATAAACTGGGCTTGATAATTATGCAAAACTCAGTTTAAAAAGTGTGTGACTTCAATTGGTGGTGATATTGTTTAAAGGGCTTCAGTTTAGTTTAGGGACATTGACCTCCAGTAGATGGCAGCAAACACTTTTTTACAGTTAAACAGCAGTGTTGTAGAGATTTATACATCACCAGAAAGCTGAATTCATCCTTTCATTAGTTCATGGTTTGGTAGGACAGGACAATATTTGTCTGAAACACAACCATTGGAAAATCTGTATAATTATCTAAATATTGAGAAAATCATCTTTAAAGTTGTCCAAATGAAGTTCTTAGAAATGCATATTACAAATTACAAATGCCATTTTGGTATATATACAGTAGAAAATGTACAAAATGTCTTCATGGAACATGATTTTTACTTAATATTCTAATGATTTGTGGCATAAAAACACAATAATATTGACAAAACTAAGTTTTTTTCATTATAATGTGAAATATGCAGAACCAATATTTTTAAGATCTCACTGAAAACCATTTAATGTTCATTTTCAATATCTAAAATGTACAAAAAAACATACTGTTGGAGATGAACTGTGTTACGCAAATTATAGATTAATAACAAGTATTAGTAACAATAATATAAACACTCCCCGGCCACTTTATTAGGTACATCTGTCCAACTGCTGCTCTGAGTATTTCAGAAACTGCTGATCTACTGGGATTTTCACGCACAACCATCTCTAGGGTTTACAGAGAATGGTCCGACAAAGAGGAAATATCCAGTGAGCGGCAGTTCTGTGGGCGCAAATGCCTTGTTGATGCCAGAGGTCAGAGGAGAATGGCCAGACTGGTTCCAGCTGATAGAAAGGCAACAGTAACTCAAATAAGCACTCGATACAACCGAGGTCTGCAGAAGAGCATCTCTGAACACACAACACGTCCAACCTTGAGGCGGATGGGCTACAGCAGCAGAAGACCACACCGGGTGCCGCTCCTGTCAGCTAAGAACAGGAAACTGAGGCTACAATTCACACAGGCTCACCAAAACTGGACAAGAGAAGATTGGAGAAACGTTGCCTGGTCTGATGAGTCTCCATTTCTGCTGCCACATTCGGATGCTCGGCTCAGAATTTGACCTCAACAACATGAAAGCATGGATCATCCTGCCTTGTATCAGCGGTTCAGGCTGGTGGTGGTGGTGTAATGGTGTGGGGGAGATTTTCTTGGCACACTTTGGGTCCATTAGTACCAATTGAGCATGGTGTCAACGCCACAGCCTACCTGAGTATTGTTGCTGACCATGTCCATCCCTTTATGACCACAGTGTCTCCATCTTCTGATGGCTACTTCCAGCAGGATAACGCACCATGTCATAAAGCGCCAATCATCTCAGACTGGTTTCTTGAACATGACGATGAGTTCACTGTACTCAAATGGCCTCCACAGTCACCAGAGCTCAATCCAATAGAGCAGCTTTGGGATGTGGTGGAACGGGAGATTGGCATCATGGATGTGCAGCCGACAAATCTGCAGCAACTGTGTGATGCTATCATGACAATATGGAGCAAAATCTCTGAGGAATATTTCCAGTAGCTTGTTGAATCTCTGACACCAAGGATTAAGGCAGTTCTGAAGGCAAAAGGGGTCCAACCCGGTACTAGTATGATGTACCTAATAAAGTGGCCAGTGAATATATATATGTGTGTATGCATGTGTGTATGTTTGTATGTACTGTATATATAAAACACAATATATAACACATATATAAACAATATGAAACACAAGGATACTTTAAAATTTAAATTAACTAAACATTCAAGTGTATTCATAGTTTGTGACATCACGCAGCAGTTCTTTAGTGCCACTGTACATTGTGTGTGAAGAGTGTGTGAACAGATGAACAGCTCTCAGCATGTCAGTCTGTGTTTGAGCCTCTTCTATTAAAAGAGCTGTGATCCGGACACTATTTCCACACACACACACACACATACACACACACTGTCTGAGACTGAATGAGCAGGAGACGACAGTCAGGCTCACACACGTTACTCCTGGAGACTGGTGTAACCGTCCACACACACGGTAAGACCAGTGGAAATAAAGCAGATTACAGTCTACTCTACTGTATGTGGGGTTACTGTGTGTGTGTGTGTGTGTGTGTGTGTGAGAGAGAGTGTCTGTATAAGTTTGTGTGTGTGTGGCCTTTGACATTGAATCTTAGCTCTGATGTTTATATGTGTGAGAGTGTGTTTTTCTGTGTATCCGTGCTTACTTTTGTGAGTGTGTGTGTGCCTTGTATTCCTTACCATGTCCCCACAAGTATAGCAATACCATTATATTTTGACATTGTGGGGACATTTCAAAGTATTTTGAATATGTCAAAGTGCAGATTGTTTGCTGTGAGGGTTGGTTTAGGAGAACAGGAGAGAATATACAGCCTGTACAGTACAAACACCATTACAGCAGTGTGTGTGTGTGTGTGTGTGTGTTCGTACAGTATGTTAATAACAGAACGAGAGCTGCTTCTCCGTCCTCCTACAGTGTGTTTGTCCAAATATGTGCCGCTGGTGTATCAGTGTCAGTGCTGAGAGCTGCAGTATTTATAGATCTGCTCCTCACTTATAGAAGCACACACACACACACACACACACACACACACACACGGCGGTTCAGAGTTTCAGCATTTGTTCTTCTGTTTCCCCCTCTCTTTCTAACACTCACGTCTGATGGTGCACTTTATATTTAAAGACACTTGGACACTGAATTCAAATGAAAATTGTTTGTTTTTTAGCATATCATGAGCATACTAAATTATTAGCACTCCTGCTGCACTTGGGATGAAGATTGTTTTGGTCACACTTTATTTTAATGTGCAATTCATGCTACTAAAGAGCCCCTATTATGCATTATAAAAGGTGATATTTTGGTTTTGGGGGTCTCCAACAAAAGGCTGATCTGCATACAAGGTCAAAAACACTTTCATTGTCTTATAATCTGCATTTATTTTGACCTAATTATTCTTTTGTTCCCAAACCCCTCCTCAAGTTGCGGTCACACTGCACTTTTCTCCCCATTCCATGGAAGTCCGCGAATGCGTCAGAGCAGAAATGCAAGGTCGTGCATCAAGCGAAATCACATCACTTGACTGCGTGAGACCAATCGAGGATCAAAACATGAGCTCTCTGGACAGAAATTTAAAACATGGAGCAATCGCTCGCTTTTTTAAATGTCTACCCTGCTGATAAATCCATCTTAAACCAGCCTAATCTGGTTGGCTGGTTTTAGCTGGTCGACCAGCCTGGTTTTAGAGGGATTTCAGCCATTTCCAGCCTGGTCTTAGCTGGTCAGGCTGGGAGTTGACCAGCTAAAACCAGCCAAGTCCAGCTTAAACCAGGCTGGTCTAGCTGGTTTTAGCTGGTTTAAGTTGGTCATTTTCCAGCCTGACCAGCTAAGACCAGGCTGGAAATGGCTGAATCCAGCCTGGAAATGGCCAAATCCCCTCTAAAACCAGGCTGGTCGACCAGCTAAAACCAGCCAACCAGCTTAGGCTGGTTTAAGCTGTTTTTTTCAGCAGGGTAACCATCTTGTTTAATCCCTTTTCGCAGCGCCGTAAACTCTAGTGTGACTGCGGCATTAGCGTGATGCTAATCTGCACTGATTGGTCTGATGACCCAGTCTGTTGTGATTGGTCAACTGCGTTCAGCACGAAACAGGGAGAAACGCCCACCACGGCTTATCAACAATTTTAAGGTAGTCAGAGTGCAGAGTGTGTGTGTGAGCCCAGTGCAGGAGTGCATTAAAGCAGTGCCGTTAAACACCAACATACTGCTGTATTCTTAACCATGACACACATTCAGCATTAATCCACACAGCGGCAAAAGCTGAACTATTCTGAAACTTGATCACCGCACGTGTGTAGGAACAGCTGACGGTGGCCATAGCAATGACAAGCGGCAGAGGATCACAATCACATCTCATTCCACAACTTTAGTGCAGCCACAGCAAAAGCCCGATCCCCTCTGAGCTTTCGACTTGTGCTGGGCACACCCAACATCCTAACTCTTCATCTATTGTAAATCTCTGGTCATAGTTAATACAGCCTATAATGTTCATAGTGCATCCATCTGTACATATGACCATAGTTTTTCTATAACTGCACTTTATAGATTATATCCTGCACTTGCTGCTATTGCACTCCTGGTTAGACCTAAACTGCATTTCATCGCCTTGCACTTGTGTAATGACAATAAAGTTGAATCTAATCTAATCTAAAAGTCGTCAGATAATGCAATTTACCACCGCAAACAAACACAAACCACAGAAACTGTTGATGAGCAGATATTTTTGACAGTGTAGTGTTAAGATGTTGCATATATAATGAGGATTTAACCATGTGTTCATCATTTGCTCCTCCTTCTCCAGTAAATGTGTGTGTGTGTGTGTGTGTTTGTGTTTTCAGAGGATGGCCGTCCCATCTGTGATGGTGCTGCCGCTGCTGATCGTGGTATTTGCTGGAGTTTACTATGTTTATAATGAGGTGATGCGCTTCATGTCCAAGTCTGTGGTGAGGAATAAAGTGGTGGTGATCACAGACGCCGTGTCCGGGATGGGAAGCGGTAAAGATGAATTAATTAATGCTATGTTAATGACTTCCTCACCACAACATTCAACTAAACCCAACTGGTGTTGGTGTGGGTTTCCTCCGGGTGCTCCGGTTTCCCCCACAGTCCAAACACATGCGCTATAGGGGAATTGATTAACTAAATTGACCGTAGTGTATGAGTGTGTGTGTGAATGAGTGTGTATGGGTGTTTCCCAGTACTGGATTGCGGCTGGAAGGGCATCCCTGTGTAAAACATATGCTGGAATAGTTGGTGGTTCATTCCACTGTGGCGACCCTTGATGAATAAAGGGACTAAGCCGAAGGAAAATGAATGAATGAATTTTAAAAAATATAAGTAAGGACATCATTTTTTGCAGTGTGTGCTGATGTCAGTGTGATCGCTTGTGTGTGTGTGTGTGTGTGTGTTTAGAGTGTGCACGTCTGTTTCACGCTGGCGGGGCGAGGCTGGTTCTGTGTGGGCCGAGCTGGGATAAACTGGAGTCTCTGTATGACAGTCTGTGCAGCGGATCAGACCCCAGTCAGGTGCGCATCACATCATGTGTGTGTGTGTGTGTGTCTATGTGTGTGTACATGTCTATCTGTGTATGTGTGTGTCTGTCTTTGTGTCTATCTGTGTATGTGTGTGTCTGTGTCATTGTGTGGGTGTGTGTGTCTGTTTGTGTGTCTGTGTCATTGTGTGGGTGTGTGTGTTTATGTGTGTGTCTGTGTCATTGTGTGTGTCTGTGTATGTCTGTGTTTGCCCGTGTGTGTGTGTGTGTGTGTGTGTGTCTGTGTCAGTGTGTATGTGTGTGTGGCTGTCTCTCTGTGTTAGTGTGTCTGTGTACGAGTGTGTCTCGGTGTCTCTATGCGCTCGTGTATGTGTGTGTGTCTCTGTGTGTCTGTTTGTTTGCCTGTGTGTTTATGTGTCATTGTGTGTGTCTATATATGTGTGTCATTGTGTGTTAGTGTCTCTGTGTGTGTATGTCTGTGTCTGTCTCTCTGTGTGAGAGTGTGTCTGTGCGCGCGCCTGTGTGTATGTGCATGTGTGTCTGTTTGATTGCCTCTGTGTGTATCTGTCATTGTGTGTGTGTGTCTGTCTCGCTGTGTGAGTGTGTCTGTATGTGTGTGTTTGTCGCCGTGTGTCTGTTTGTTTGTGTTTGCCTGTGTCTGTGTGTGTGTGTGTGTGTGTGTGTCAGGAGGAATTCACCATATAATATCTGCAGATCCTCATGAAAGCGTGTGCTCCTGTTTCAGACCTTCACACCGAAGCTGGTCCTGCTGGACTTCAGTGATATGGAGAATATTTCAGACGTGGTCTCGGAGATCTGCGAGTGTTACGGCTGTGTGGACGTGCTGATCTGCAACAGCAGCATGAAGGTGAAAGCGCCGGTGCAGAATCTCTCTCTGGAGATGGACAAAACCATCATGGACGTCAATTACTTCGGGCCGATCACACTGGCCAAAGGTAGAGCAGAGCTGGAGGACACACACACACACACACCGCACATAATGATGCGGTAACACTTTGTTTTGATGGTCCATTTGAGTATTAGTAGACTGTCTGCTTAATATCTGCTGATGCTGCTCCTTCAACACATTTAACTGACTATAAGAAACTTTACACATTACAAGTACATGTCAACTTACACTAACCCTAACAGTCTACTTATAATCTAATGAGAATTAGTTAGCATGTAGATGCAGTGTAACTTAAATTCAACAAACAGAAAGTGTGACCAATGATGCTCTTACTTAGAGCTTTCATCTTGTTTATAGTCTAAATATCTCAAAACTCTTAAATTAAGAAGCATTTTCTAAACAAGCACTAAATATTGTCTTATTTTCATAAATAATGAGTCAAAATGAAGAGAGTTTTTCATTAAAGCAAGCTGAGTAATCTAGTTTTCACTTTGAAATAGGTTATTTTGCTTTATTGTCAGATTATTTTGCTTGCTTTAAGGAAAAACGTTCTTCATTTTGACTCATTATTTCTGAAAACAAGACTAAGCTTCCTAATTTAAGAGTTTTTAGATATTTGGACTAGAAACAAGACAGAAACTCTGGGTAAGAAAAGCTCTTTTAGCAGTGCAGGAGACAGTTACCGTCTCTATCTAATGTTCTTGTTTTGATTTATCGATGAAGCTTTTATCATGAGGATGCAACACAGGCTCATTCTGAAAACGTAGCCCTATATACATTTCTGGAGATCACAAATTATGTAGCCAGAAGTACGTATATGGCTGCATTTCATCTTTAAAGCGAACACTACGAGGTGGTATGACGCCGTTCCTTTTCACGCTGACCAGCTGACCGCTTACCTCCATATGGACGGCTTTACTGCTGTTACCAGTTTGTTCAGTGGCTCGTTGTGTATGTTGGAGGATTTGAGGTGCAGAGAGGAGTTGACCGTGATGACGGGGTTCGAGTCCAGTGCAGAACGGTTCAAGAAAGCAGGTAGAACAAAAATAGAAGCCAAAATATAAAACAAACAAGTAAATAACAGGGTGAGAATGTGGTAAAATCTGAAAACATGGTAAAAAAACAGGCGGCCATGAGGGCTTTTCTTTTTCTGGACTTCTTTTGAAAACACTATTGGTTGGGTTTCAAGAGTTCACACTTAGCTGATGATTGGTAATAAAGCTTGTTTGGCATGCTGTTCCCCTCCCATTAGCAGGTAGATCTCGATGAACTCCCCTGACTTATTTCTGGCTAGTGACAGATATAGTATTGGCCAAGGAGAGATATACAGCTTGCTATGAGCTTGACTATGATGCCAATTTGGTATGTTCAATTTATTTAGGTTCCTTGTTTTTTGGACTGTGGGGGAAACCGGAGAACCCAGGGAAAACCCACGAGAGCACGAGAAGAACATGCAACCTCAGCACAGAAATGTGGACTGGTTCAGTAGAGACTTTAACCAGAGACATTCTTGCTGTGAGGCAACAGTTCTAATCACTGGGCCTCCGTGTCGGCCATCTAGAAAGGAGGGGGAGTAAGGGTGGAAGGGGGGATTCTTCAAGACGAAGATACTGAGATAAGGAACTGGTTATTTATGGTCAATCATAAGCATGTGATCCTCTCAAAATTAGTTTATAAATAAACTTCAGGAAGGGGGTGGGTGGGTGGGTGGATTGGTCGGTCAGTCAGTCAGTTGGTCGGTCGGTCAATCAGTCAGTCGACAGTGGCCTCTGGTGGATTTAAGAGAGAACAGCAGGCGTGAATGGCACTCGTGAGAAAAATTTGAGATCTCAAAAAGTGTACACAGCGGCCTCTGGAGGATTTATGAAATCAAAAACTGCAAAAAATATTTCTCCGGGACGTATTTTACAATCTCCAGAATGGTATATAGGGGTACGTTTTCATAATGAGTCTGGGTTGAGTTTTTGTCCTGTTTCTAGTCCAAATATCTAAAAGATCTTAAATCAAGAAGCATTTTCTAAACAAGCTAAATAATCTGCCAATGGGGTCAGCAGAATAATCTAGTTTTTGAAATAAGTCTGTTTTTCTCACAGGCGTCCTGCCGCTGATGATCACCAGACGCACCGGTCAGTTTGTGCTGGTCAACAGCATCCAGGGGAAACTGGCTCTCCCGTTCCGAACCTGCTGTAAGAGTCTTCATTTAGCAAACACAAAACACACTGCATACACTGTCAAACATATCTGGTCATCAACAGTTACATGTTTTGTGTTTATTTGCGGTGGTGAATTGCATTATGGGATGTTGATCTCTGCTTTGTCCTCTTCAGATGTTGTAAATTCAACTCTACAGTTTAACAAAGTGACTTTTAGTGACATTTTAGTGGTTTGAAATAATATAAGAAATAATATCTAGAGAAATAAGTGTGTAAAACAACAGAAAATGTGCTGCAGTTTATTACAAGGTTTCTGTAGTGTAATATACAACACCAACACACACAATATAGCACTGCAGACTAGTAAAAATAACCTTTTCAAAGTTAAAAGTTGTTAGAAGAAAAATCAAGATCCCATAATGCCATTCAGAAGTAGAAATAAATGGGGAAAAATAAAAACAGATCACAAAATAAGGAAAACTGCTAATTTACAGTGTAGATATGTGTTATTATGATGATGAAACCTCTTTATACAAACAGACCATTTTTATTGATAACCGTTGTGTTTTGTTGGGTCGTTTTTATCACTCTGGGCTGATTTTAAGGCTTAATTTGGCCTCATCTTTCAGAAGATGTGATGATTTTTTGTGCCAAATCTTATTCTGACACATATATTAGGAAAATGCTTTGAAGTTTTGCTAAAACTCAGCAATACACTGTTCAGACTGACTCCCCTTTGGTGATGTTGGTGCTGTTTTTGCTCCATTGACTTCCATTATAATCACATTTAAAAGATAATCATGAATTCTTGAGTGCTGCTGGTTTTCCCTGTTGGGATTAAGAGGAACAATCTGTCATTTTACTGTTGATCATCAGTTGCAGTGCATAAAGCTTAATTTCTGGCTTTTATATGGAGTATAGTGTGTGTAAGAGTGTGAGCGAGACCTTTACACACTTACCTTGATATGTGTGAGAAACTCTAAATGCACCCCTCAGCTGTCAGAACACAGTAAACACTGAGTGTATTTCTGCACACACACTATAATCTGCTGTTTACTCCACTGAACTCCATATAAAGGCCAGAAACTCGTCAGCACAGTCCGATCTAAAGGGTTAATGCTGACAACTGATGATCAACAGTAAAATGACAAATGTTCCCTCTTAACCCCAACAGGGAAAACCAGCAGCACTCAAGAATTCAGGATTATCTGCTGTCATGGCTTTACAATCAATAAATGTGATTATAATGGAAGTCAATAGAGCAAAAACAGCACCAACATCACCAAAGGGGAGTCAGTCTGAACAGCACACAAGAGTTAAATAAATAGAGCATATAAACTGAGCACTGCTGGTTGTGTTTTCAGATGCGGCGTCCAAACATGCGGTGCAGGCGTTTTTTGACTGTCTGCGAGCGGAGGTGGAGGAGTTCGGCATCTCCGTCAGCACCATCAGCCACACCTTCATCAATGCTGGAGCTGAGAACACCACGCCCACTGAAGCCACGCCCATAACTGCCACACCCACTAAAGCCACACCCACCAATCCAATTTGGGCCTGTGAGTCACTGAGTACCACACACACACACACACACCTGGACTAGTTTCTTCTGAAGTCTGCATGTGTAACAGTGTGTGTGTGTTTCTCCTGACCTGAGCTGTTGTTTTAGATGTCTGCAGTAAGCTGAACACACACGGTGTGAGTCCGCAGATCCTGGCACAGGAGATCGTGCGTTCAGTGAACAGACAGAGCCGGGAGGTGTTTCTGGCCCACCCCGTGCCCACCGTGGCCCTCTACATCCGCGCTCTGATGCCCGGATGCTTCTTCTCGGTGGTGTCGGCTGGCGTGAGGGACGGAGCCATGGCCGAACAGCTGAAATAAACACCACAAATCTCTCACACACACACACACACACACACACACACACACACACACACACACACACACACACACACACACACACACACACACACACACACCAGGAAACATGAGGCTACTACCAGTGAATGAACTTAATATAGACTAATAATCATGATAATATCTAGATATCAAACCTTCACCATGAGGAATAACACGCATATCAACACAATCACTTTATTGTTTCTGGGTTCAATTTAGACCTCATGAGCTTATAAAAACTGATTATAATATTATTATATATTAATATAATCTATATATTTATTATATACTAGTTTATAAAAAAGATTAAGACGTTTCAGCTGAAACCACCCCTGTGAAAGCATACCATAGTGTATATTTAGCCAAACTATACTTGAATTGAGCTGTTGTGGTGATTCTACAGTTGCTATGGTAACACAACATCTACAGTAATTGAGCTGTCGTGGTGATTCTACAGTTGCTATGGTAACACAACATCTAGTCATTGATCTGTTGTGGTGATTCTACAGTTGCTATGGTAACACAACATCTATACTAATTGAGCTGTTGTGGTGATTCTACAGTTGCTATAGTAACACAACCACTATAACTATTTATTCGTTTTCGTCATTCTACGGTTGCTATGGTAACAACTATAATAATATATCTGTTGTGGTGATTCTATAGTTGCTATGGTAACACAACAACTATAGTAACCTAATTGATCCGCTGTGGTGATTCTACAGTTGCTATGGTAACACAACCACTATAACGTTAATTTGTTGTGGTCATTCTATTGTTGCTATGGTAACAACTATAACAATATATCTGCTGTGGTGATTCTACAGTTGCTATGGTAACACAACAACATTAGTAGCCTAATTGATCTGTTGGGGTCATTCTGCAGTTGCTATGGGAACACAACAACTACAGTAATATAAACAAATGACCCAATACTGTAGTTTTCTACAATTAAATTATATATTATACTGCAATATGCTAAAGTACACTACAATATTTATTACAGTTTATTTATACAATATTTATATCAGTTCACTATAGTTAATATTACAGTATGCTGGAAAATGCAATAACTAAGTTTATTAAATGCAGTATAATGTTCAGAAACACTAGTATTTACTCAGATTTTAATGAGCAGCAAAAAAAATGTATATCTTATTTATTTTTCAGCCAAACTAAAAGAAATCAGACTTTTGCCAAGAGAAAACTGTAATGAGGAATACTGTGAAAAAGGAAACAGCACCTGTAAAATATTTGAAAATAAATACAGATTTCACAGGAGGACAAACAATAAAAGCATGAGAACACAATGGCAATATAAAGCAGATGTCTTTAGTTTCTGTCGTCTTTTGTTCTGCAGTGTATTTTGATCCTGATCTCCAGCAGAGGGCAGTCAAACCCAACACACACTGAGCAGAGAAACACAAACACCAGCTCCCACACTGACTATACACCGCAAACAACGCTTTTTATTAGAGTTTTCTCTTGTTTCTAGTCCACATATCTAAAACATTTTAAATCAAGTAGCATTTTCGATAATACTTTAAGCCAGAATTCACTGTATTAAACCATTGACTAACACTACTAGCTTAATAAACTAATAATGAGCTGTTTATTAATATTTAGTAAGGTAGAAGTTGGGTTTAGGTTTTATGTAGGATTAGGCATGCAAAATAAGGTCATACTTTACTAATACACTACTAATAAACAGTTAATATCCTAATAATAGGCAGGTAATAAGCCAGTAGTTAATAGTATGATTTGTGACCTAATCTAGTGTTACACCATTTCCAGACAAGCAAAAAAATATAGTGTGTTGTTTTCAGAAATAAGAAGAACTTTAACATGGAACCAAAAAGGTCTCTTAAAGCAGATAAAGGTGTTAATAGATAAATACATTTTATAATAATATATAATAATAATATACTTACTATCACTCCCAGGGCCATTTATATTAAAGTTGATATTTACCCGCACCATGTCCGTGATTCCTAACATCGAGTTTTTATGAGGTGGGTCATTAACTTAATGCTCAACCCCCTAATCTGGAGGACCAGGACACACACACTCATACACTACGGCCAGTTTAGTTGATCAATTCCCCTATAGCGCATGTGTTTGGACTGTGGGGGAAACCGGAGCACCCGGAGGAAACCCACACCAACACGGGGAGAACATGCAAACTCCACACAGAAACACCAACTGACCCAGCCGAGACTCAAACCAGCGACCTTCTTGCTGTGAGGCCACAGTGATAACCACTGAGCCACTGTGTCGCCCACATAATAATATATTCAGTATATTATTTTGATTGCTTTCAGGAACCAAATCATGTTCCTTATAGTTAAAAACCCTTTTGGTTTTTCTGGACGCCTTTATTTTAAATACATTCGTGTCAGCTGGAAGACTGTGTGTGTGTGTCCCTGTAGACCTGATGTAAATGTGCTGATGTGTGTGTGCTGTAGTTGTAGGTGAAGCTCTGATCATGTGTGATTTTGGTGAGTGTATCTGTTTCCAGAGGTCAGGAAACGCCTCAGGCTGAAATACCTGACAGCACACACACACATGCACGCGCACACACACACACACACGCACACACACGCGCACACACACACATACGTACACAAATATACTAAACACACTAGCACTCTCTCACACACGTCACTCACATACACACACACGCACATACTCATGCACTCACACAAACACACATATACACACACACACACACACACACACACACACACACACACACACACACACACACACACACACACACACACACACACAAATGTACTAAACACACTAGCACACTCTCTCACACACGTCACTCACACACACACACACACACACACACACACACACACACACACACACACACACACACACACACACACACACACACACACACACACACACACACACACACACAGAGATAAACTGAACACACTCAGGAGTCTATAATGAGTAGAGTGTGTTGTTATGTAAATGAGTGTGAGCAGCTCTCTGACACAGAGTTGAAGTCCAGCTGGCCTCCGTGAGTCTTTATCTGCAGGTCATCGGGCCCTCGGGGACTCGGTCCTCAGGAGCCAACGCACTGACAGCTGAATGAATCATGCTAATCATCTGCACAGTCACACACACACACACACACACACACACACACACACACACACACACACACACACACACACACACACACACACACACACACACACACACACACACACATTCACAAAAACACAGTCGCTAAAATTTTCACACATTCACAAAACGAGAGTTGCATCATTAATACAAGTCGCAAAAACACATTCACAAAAACAGTTGCAAAAACACACAGTCGCAAAAATACATACACAACAATACACACATTCACAAAAACACATTCACCAAAGCACAGTCGCAGAAATACACAGTTGCAAAAACACAGTCAGAATAATAAAGTCACAAAAGCAGTCACAAAAACACACAGTTGCAAAAATACAGTCACAAAAACACAGTCGGAAAGACAGTCAAAAAACACTAAAAAAAAACCTTCACTAAAACACAGTCACAAATACAGATGCATAAACACAGTTACAAAGACACAGTCGTAAAGACATTGTTGTAAAAGTAGAGTAACAAAAACAGTCCCAAAGACAGTCGTAAAAACACAGTCACAAAAACAGTTGTAAAAACACAGTCGCAAAGACAGTCACAAAAACACAGTCACAAAGACACAGTCTTAAAAACACAGTCGCAAAGAAACAGTCGAAAGACATTGTTGTAAAAATAGAGTAACAAAAACAGTCGCAAAGACACAGTCTTAAAAACACTCACAAAAACACAGTTGCAAAGACACAGTCACAAATACAGTTGCATAAACACAGTCAAAAAGACAGTCACAAAAACACAGTCACAAGGACACAGTCTTAAAAACACAGTCGCAAAGACACAGTCTTAAAAACACTCACAAAAGCACAGTTGCAAAGACACAGTCGTAAAAACACAGTCACAAAAAACAGTTGCAAAAACACAGTCTTAAAAACACTCACAAAAACAGTTGCAAAGACACAGTCGTAAAGACATTGTTGTAAAAATAGAGTAACAAAAACAGTCGCAAAGACACAGTCGTAAAAACACAGTCACAAAAAAACAGTTGCAAAAACACAGTCGCAAAGACACAGTCTTAAAAACACTCACAAAACACAGTTGCAAAGAAACAGTCGCAAAGACATTGTTGTAAAAGTAGAGTAACAAAAACAGTTGCAAAGACACAGTTGTAAAAACACAGTCACAAAAACAGTTGCAAAAACACAGTTGCAAAGACACAGTCGTAAAAACACTCACAAAAGCACAGTTGCAAAGACACAGTCGTAAAAACACAGTCACAAAAAACAGTTGCAAAAACACAGTCTTAAAAACACTCACAAAAACAGTTGCAAAGACACAGTCGTAAAGACATTGTTGTAAAAATAGAGTAACAAAAACAGTCGCAAAGACACAGTCGTAAAAACACAGTCACAAAAAAACAGTTGCAAAAACACAGTCGCAAAGACACAGTCTTAAAAACACTCACAAAACACAGTTGCAAAGAAACAGTCGCAAAGACATTCTTGTAAAAGTAGAGTAACAAAAACAGTCGCAAAGACACAGTTGTAAAAACACAGTCACAAAAACAGTTGCAAAAACACAGTCGTAAAAACACTCACAAAAACAGTTGCAAAGACACAGTCGTAAAAACACTCACAAAAACACAGTTGCAAAGACACAGTTGTAAAAACAGTCATAAAAACACTCACAAAAACACATGCATTATAAGTCTAAAGAACAGACATCCTAATATTGTTGAGCGATGGACGAAGTAAAGATTTTGACGGTGTATTTTCGTTAATGTTAAAAACATTAATGTGCTTTTATTAATATTTAAAGGCTGTGTTTATTGACAGCATGTTGATTTACAGTCTGATTGAGCACCTGCTTCTCTGCGTTGTTTATCCCAGATTACACTTTAATCTGATGTTTGTATGAAACTCTTACTTTAAGGGATACTTGTCCTGATGAGAAAGGCTTTTGTTTTTCATTTCCAACTGGTTTGTAAAGTCTTAAAGACGCTGTGTGATTTTTATATTTCAATTTAAATGTCAATTCATTTAAAGGGTAATGCAACATCTCATTTTCATAACGACGTGACAAAGGAACAATAAAATAAACAATTATAGACACTAAAGCTCTCATCACAATCAAAAACAACAATAACTGATCTAATGACATTAATTATTGTGTAAGGTTTTGGCCGTCAGCCACGTCTGCCTGAGGAATGCATGTGTAGCAGATGCCGTAAATGAAGACTTTCTGCATTTCAGACACTCGTCATTAGACTTGTATTAATGATGGCTGGTTAATTAGCGGCATTAATTACATTAATGAGCCAGACATTATGACACGCATGGCAGAAAACTTAATCACTCTATCCAAATCAGTAGAGTCTGCTGTCCGAATTCAGCCTTTCATTTCAGGAATAATATTAAACAGAATTAAATAATACAGTTTTAGGAAAGTCTGAATCTTTAAAATAATATAAATAATAAATATAAATAAATAATAATCTTAAAATAATAATAATAAATACATAAATTAATAAATATATTATAATATATTAATGAATAAAAGATATATAATATAAAGGATAAATAATAATAATAATAATAATAATAATAATGATAATAATAATAAGCGACATGGTGGCTCGCACTGTGGCCTCACAGCAAGAAGGTTACTGGTTTGAGTCTCGGCTGGGTCAGTTGGTGTTTCTGTGTGGAGTTTGCATGTTCTCCCCGTGTTGGTGTGGGTTTCCTCCGGGTGCTCCGGTTTCCCCCACAGTCCAAACACATGCGCTATAGGTGTATTGATCAACTAAATTGGCCGAAGTATGATTGTGTGTGTGTGTGTGTGTGTGAATGAGTGTGCATGCGTGTTTCCCAGTACTGGGTTACGGCTGGAAGGGCATCCGCTGTGTAAAACATATGCTGGAATAGTTGGCGGTTCATTCTGCTGTGGCAACCCCTGATCGAAGCCGAAAAATAAATAAATGAATAATATTTTTAGAATAATAATAATCAATAAATATAGTATAATAATTAATATATTATATATAATATATATTAATATATAAAATAATAATAAATAAAAAATATACAATATAAATGATAAACAAATAAATAATAATAATAACAATAACAATATTATAAAAATAATAAATAAGTAATAAATAATTACAATATAATAATAAATAATAATACATAAATATGATGTAAATAATACAATTTAAAAAATAAAATAGATGGGGAAAACACATGAAAATATAAAACATGACATATCATTTTCTGTTGTGTGATCACATTGGTCATAAAATAGTTGGCAATCAGTTTAAATTAAACAATGAAATTATTTCTACAAAAACTGAAGCAAATTCAGATATGTTAATTTTTTTATGTTTTATAATTCAATGTTAATTACCAAAATGGCACAAGAATAAATTAAAATAAATACATAAATGAAAATTAAATATAAAATAAAATAAAAAAGGGATGTAAAACTTATTTTTTGTGCACAGCTGCAATAACCTGTGTAGTCCAACAGGCCAGTAAATATAAACAAAATACATATTTAGTACAGCCATTTCTTAACTTGTTGAAACTTTATAAGCAAGTTCATGATGCTAAATAAAGTCAAAGTCAAAATATCATCAAAAAATAAATATGTGAAATAAAATAAATAAATGTAATATTATAAATACAAACATAATTCAAGGCTAAAAATGTAAAAGCGTAAACACTGGCATGGTTGAATGGCTAACATTGTTTACTGAAAACTGATTTGGACAAACATCATCAAAGATAACTGTGTAATTAAGCTAGAAATGAACTACAGGCAGCAAACGCTTGATTTATCAATATATTTATAAACATGCATGAGATGACAGCACACATTGATCTAGTCTCTGATCGGTGCGACATATTGAGAGACTATCAGAAAAATAAACACACGATTTGTGATTGATGAGCAAAGCATGATGTGCAGCAAAAACGAGCAATAAAGTGATGAATGCCTGCAGAATAATCCCCATCTGCACCTGATGCAGAAAAGAGCAGACTTTTATTGCAGTGTTTTCCTCCAACAGCAGCACTTCTCAGACCTGCTTTAGTGTTTCACCTCAGGATATCCTCTGTAAATCCACTGACAGTAAGTTAAGAGAGATTTGCTTTTGTGTTTGGCTCCATTAATCCAACACAGCTCGGAATATATCTGTGATTATCACAGGAGGCTACAAATGGAGGGATTTTATGTGTGCTTGAACAGAATGATACTGACAGATTATAAACAAATGCTTGTGTTCTGCTCTATACGCCATATTTCTACACCAAATTATCATTCTAATATCATTCAAATGAGGAATTATTGATGCTATTGAGTTTAATATAATATAATATAATATAATATAATATAATATAATATAATATAATATAATATAATATAATATAATATAATATAATATTTCCCAGAGATGGGTTGCGGCTGGAAGGGCATCCGCTGCGTAAAATCGTGCTGGATAAGTTGGCGGTTCATTCCGCTGTGGCGACCCCGCAAGGGACAAAGCCGACAAGAAATGAATGAATGAATGAATAATATAATATAATATAATATAATATAATATAATATAATATAATATAATATAAAGACCTGAGGTTGTGATATGAAGTGATCATTACACTGTGACATATTTGAATAATATTTAATATTAATTGATCTGTTGTGGTCATTGTACAGTTGCTATGGTAACAGCAACACAACACAACAACTATAGTAAATAATCTTTTGTAGTGTTCTATAGTTGTTATGGTAACAAAACTTTAGTAATTGATCTGTTGTGGTGATGCTACAGTTGCTATGGTAACACAACATCTATAGTAATTAATCTATTGTGGTGATTCTACAGTTGCTATGGTAACAAAACAACAATAGTAATCGATCTGTTTTTGTAATTCTACAGTTGCTTTGGCAACAAAACAACTATAGTAACTGATCTGTTGTGACGATTTTACAGTTGCTATGGTAACACCACAACTATAGTAACTGATCTGTTGTGACGATTTTACAGTTGCTATGGTAACACCACAACTATAGTAACTGATCTGTTGTGGTGATTCTACAGTTGCTATGGTAACACCACAACTATAGTAACTGATCTGTTGTGGTGATTCTACAGTTGCTATGGTAACACCACAACTATAGTAACTGATCTGTTGTGGTGATTCTACAGTTGCTATGGTAACACCACAACTATAGTAGCTGATCTGTTGTGGTGATTCTACAGTTGTTATGGTAACACCACAACTATAGTAACTGATCTGTTGTGGTGATTCTACAGTTGCTATGGTAACACCACAACTATAGTAACTGATCTGTTGTGGTGATTCTACAGTTGCTATGGTAACACCACAACTATAGTAACTAATCTGTTGTGGTTATTCTACAGTTGCTATGGTAACAAAACAACTATAGTAACTGATCTGTTGTGATGATTATACAGTTGCTATGGTAACACTAACTTTAGTAACTGATCTGTTGTGGTGATTCTACAGTTGCTATGATAACACCACAACTATAGTACCTGATCTGTTGTGACGATTTTACAGTTGCTATGGTAACACAACAACTTTAGTAACTGATCTGTTGTGGTGATTTTACAGTTGCTATGGTAACAAAACAACTATAGTAACTGATCTGTTGTGGTGATTCTACAGTTGCTATGGTAACACCACAACTATAGTACCAGATCTGTTGTGACGATTCTACAGTTGCTATGGTAACAAAACAACTATAGTAACTGATCTGTTGTGGTGATTTTACAGTTGCTATGGTAACACCACAACTTTAGTAACTGATCTGTTGTGGTGATTCTACAGTTGCTATGGTAACATCACAACTATAGTACCAGATCTGTTGTGACGATTCTACAGTTGCTATGGTAACACCACAACTATAGTACCAGATCTGTTGTGACGATTCTACAGTTGCTATGGTAACACCCCAACTATAGTAACTAATCTGTTGTGGCGATTCCAATGTTGCTAAGGTAACAAAACATCTATAATAATGGATCTGTTGTAGAGATTCTACAGTTGCTATGGTAACAACAACTATAAGGTAATTCATTCTACAACACACCAAAGTTTACTGTAGTACTTTATAACAGTTTCCCTATAGTTAATACAGTACCCTGCATCTTCTATAGTAACAAAGACATGTAGATACTACAATATATACAGTATAATACATGTTTATGGTTAAATACATTAGTAGTTATATAAATGACCATAGTATATTGGGACAGTTTTATGAGTAATTATAGTAGTGATACAGTCATTTGCTGTATAATCTCTGCATATGAAACCTTTAACCTCTGCATGAAAGCTCTGTGTCCACATCACGAGTGTCAGATTGCAGATGTTTGTCAGAGGATCGGCAGAACGTCACAGTTAATATTGATCTGATGTCTAATTGTAGACGTTAATAAAGTCTCCGTCTCCTGTATCGACTGCTTCACTCATTATCAATCAGGCCTGACGAGCTGCTGCGCTCTCATCACAGCTGGCTTTGGGTTAAACACACTCCTTTACTTACGTTATTATATTTATTTAGTATGTATATCCTATAATATAAAATTATACAGTAGTCAACATTTAAATACATCCAAAATATTGTTTAATTCATACATATTTTTTTACAATATCACATATTGTTCAATAAGTTATTATAATTGTTTAGGACATTTAATTAGTACCCTCTTAAGACATATACAAATATTTTTGTATAATAAAAATTATTGTATAATTATTTTAGGACTGCATTTTTTAGAAAATAAAAATTGTTGCATGAAAATAATTGCTGTATAGTATAAAAAAGTATACTCATTTTAAGACAATTAAATTTGTACTTTTTTTAGACATACATAAAACATTTATTATTGCAATAATATGTATAATTTACAATTATAGTAAAAATCTAAAAAAAATACCGCATTTTTTATCATATTTATATCGTTTATTCATTCATTCATTTTTTTCAGCTTAGTCCCCTTATTAATCAGGGGTCACCACAGCGGAATGAACCGCCAACTTATCCAGAATATGTTTTACGCAGTGAATGCCCTTCCAGCTGCAATCCAGTACTGGGAAACACCCATACACACTCATTCACACACACACTCATACACTACGGCCAGTTTAGTTGATCAATTCCTCTATAGCGCATGTGTTTGGACTGTGGGGGAAACCGGAGCACCCGGAGGAAACCCACACCAACACGGGGAGAACATGCAAACTCCACACAGAAACACCAACTGACCCAGCCGGGACTCAAACCAGCGACCTTCTTGCTGTGAGGCCACAGTGCTCACCACTGCGTCACCATGACGCCCTATATTTATATCATATCAATTTAATTTGTACCTTCTTTAGAAAGAAAATTAAATCTTTATTTGTTCAAAATATATAATTGTACAATACTAATTGATAGCTTCTTAAGACATATTTCATATAATTATTGTATAATAATAATTTATACCTTCGTAAGTAATTATTTTATTTAATTATTTTACTATTTATTTTGTACCTTCTTTAAAAACACAAACAAAAATCATGTTTATTCATTTATAGTTCAGAAGGGGTTTGAAACAGAACTCTTATTTTGTAGTGTTTACATTGTTCCAGTGTGTGTGCTGCTGCCGTTCTCATGTTTTGGTTATTGGCAGCAGGAGACACACACTGTTCACCAGAGCTGCAACAAGAGACTCCTGATGTGTGATTTAGGGAACGACGTGATGTGTGATTTTCATGCGTGTGTGTTTATGTTGGAGGGTCTGGTGGACTTCATAAAGAATGATTATGTGTGTGTGTGTGTGTTGGAGGGTGTGTGATGGACTTCGCATATAATGATTGTGTGTGTGTGTGTGCCTGTGAATCTATATGACTCATTCTATATGAAGTCCGTCACACACACATCGCCACAGCCATATCACTCTGCAGCCTGACACTGGTTACTCACTGAAGCTAAGCAGGGCTGAGTCTGGTCAGTACCTGGATGGGAGACCACATGGGAAAACTATGGTTGCTGTTGGAACTGGTGTTAGTGAGGCCAGCAGGGGGCGCTCAACCTGTGGTCTGTGTGAGTCCTAATGCTCCACTATAGTGAAGGGGACGTCTTTCAGATGAGACGTTAAACCGAGGTTTCTCTGTGCTCATTAATAATCCCATGGCACTTCTGGTAAAGAGTAGGGGTGTAACCCCGGTGTCCTGGCCAAACTCTCACAATCTGCCCTTACCCATCATGACCTCCCAATCATCCTCGTCCACTGAATTGGCTCTATCACCATCTCTCCACTCCACTAATAGCTGGTGTGTGGTGAAGCACTGGCGCCGTTGTCCTGTGGCTGCCGGAGCATCATCCAAGTGGAGCTGCACACTGGTGGTGGTGTGGAGAGACCCCCCTCATGATTGAGAAGTGCTTTGGGTGTATGGACATACAGGATAAATGTGCTATATAAATACACATTACACACACAAACACACAATCATTTTATATGAAGTTCACACACACACTCACTCACACAATCATTCTATGTGTGTGTGTGTGTGATGGACTTCATAAAGAATGATTGTGTGTGTGTGTGTGGACTTCATATATGATGATTGTTTGTGTTTGTCTCTCTGTGTGTGTGTGTGTGTGTGTGTGTGTGTGTGTTGGAGTTCATATGTGATGATTGTGTGTGTGTGGACCATATATGATGATTGTGTGTGATGGACTTCATAAAGAATGATTGTGTGTGTGTGTGTGGACTTCATATATGATGATTGTTTGTGTTTGTCTCTCTGTGTGTGTGTGTGTGTGTGTGTTGGAGTTCATATGTGATGATTGTGTGTGTGTGGACCATATATGATGATTGTGTGTGATGGACTTCATATAGAATGATTGTGTGTGTGTGTGTGTGTGTGTGTGACCCTTGCATGACCCTTATTGACTGCTACTGAAAACTCTTCATGATGCAGCGACGGCTCACCTCATCTCACCTCATCTCATCTCTTATTTAGTGACAAAAAATGAGTTTTGATTTCTTGAAGAGATTATTGTCATTATTATTCATTTTAAATGTGATTGTTTCCCACACAGGAGAATGACTAAACATCATTGAACACAGTGTTCTCTGACTTTCTTGCTTTATTTGCATATTGTTTTGTCAAATAATAGATTCTATTTATATAAAACAAAACCGGCCAGAGAAATGAACAGCTGATTCATCTTTTCAAAAGAGTGGCCAATATGTTGATCACTGTGAACAAGAAATGGTGACATATTAAAAATCATAACTGTGTTTAATTTTGAACAAATTTTATAAATACAAATGTTTTTTTTGGGGATGCACTTCATATTAGTGACCATATTGATATCAGCCCATAAATGCTATTTAGTCTGATAATAAAAGTGGCCATATTTAAGCCAATACCTGAAGCGTTTGCTGTTTTGGTGCTAAATCATTAAATGTGAATATATAAACAGGACTTGTAACCCAACAGTACATGACTTTACTGAGGATAAACGCTGTGTTCCCCTGAAGAGTCGTGTCACATATGGAGAAAGTCATTAAAAGCTCAGCTAAACTATAGGCAGACATTTACGATTCCCCGGGTAAAGATAAAAAACACCATTAACTGATGGACTGAAGAGCAGGTAATGAAGTCGTCACGTGTTTTCAAGCCCAAAAACATTACACTGTAAAGCTAGAAGCAGACATAAATCCTCTGAACGGCTCTCTGTGGGATCTGGACGGGATGAGACTCGGGAGTGTTTTCTCATCACCTGTATATTGTCCATCAGTGCACTATATTCTCTCTATATAAAGCACACTGTGTGGATTATTACACCATATAGGAGAAAACCTTCATATGAAGTCCAGTGTTTTTAGGACATGATCAGTTTGAATATTAGTGGATGTGGATTATATACTACATCAGAGGTGTCTAACTCAGTTCCTGGAGGGCCACAGCTCTGCACATTTTAGTTCCAACCCTGCTTCCAAACACCTGCCTGTGGGTTTCAAACAAGCCTGAAGGACTCAGTTTGATCAGGTGTGTTTAATTAGGGTTAACGCTAAACTGCAGAACTGCGGCCCTCCAGCACTGAGTTTGACACCTGTAGTCTACATATTTACTAAAGAAGTCTCTTGGCTTCTAGAAATCTGATATATGGAAATATATGCAATATATACTGTATTTATACAACAGTTTTGTCTGGTTCTTGAATCTGATAGCCGTGCGATATGCTGCAATATCAGTACTCCTACAGCCTCCTCACCCTTGTGTATTACTCCGCCCACATAGAGTGACAGCAGAGCAATAAACTCACTACAGTTGGACAAATATCGCTGTTGTTGGACAACATCATGTACTATTGAGGCTTTTTTAGTTGTGCAGATTGCAACTATGCAGTTTATTCATAAGGATAGTGGCTATTTTATATATTTATAATTTCCGAGATACAGCACCATCCACAAGATGGTGATAGAGACCGCATATTGGGCATAATAAACCCAGCGTAATTTTAAACCACAGCTGATCAAATCATTACAAAAATTGGTGAGTGACTTTCTAAGTCGATCTCTCTCTTTTGTATGTTGTAGTGCTGTATTTATACCATGTAGTGTATTGAGTGTGAGATAGGACTCATATCAGGAACGTGTGTGTTTTGTGTTGGCCATCTGTTTGTTTCTAATGAGTCTCCTGTTTTCGTTACTGCAGACTAGTTCAGTAAACAGAAAGAAGAAAGAAATGCCGCATGTGTTTAGCGTTTTTCCATATCGCAAACACAACAGCAATCTGGCAGTGTTTGCTTTGCTTTGGCTTTTTCAGGGTTAATTATTGTGATCTCCCAATTGCAACAGAGAAATACTGGGAAATCTGTGTAGACTGATGACATTTCATGCTGTTCAGCCTTATAATCTTAAATGTGAGCAAAATCAGCTGTTCTGTCATCACTTCATGCTAGAGCATCATTCAAACACTAGCTCTAAAGTGACGTTGGTGAATGAGAAGCGGTTTCTGCTGTTCTGATGTCAGCTGCAGATGTGAATGAATGGTGGGAGAAAGTAGTTCCTCTTACAATAGAGTTTTTGAGACTCTCCCTGTTTGATTTTCTTTGTATATACACAATTATGCCATCAAACTGTTGTTTAAACGCAATATCACACGAGTAGCAGTGCCATATGACTGTATATCGGCACTGGTGTGACACTAAAGCACTCAGCCTGTGGCCTAGGGCCAACGCACGCCCCCCACCAGTGCTGATATACAGCCATATTGTACTGCTCCTGTGATATTGCTCATATATATATATAATTTATATATTTAAAAGTTCATATGTGGATTTCATATATTCAAAATATGTCATATATACAACAAACATTTTGAAATATTGCGAAACTGGCCATATACATACACGTCAATATTTTTGTTTCCAACTATTGGATTTTTAAATATGTACATATATAATGCATATGAACATATATGACATTCATTCATTCATTTACCTTCGGCTCAGTCCCTTTTTTCATCAGGGGTCACCACAGTGGAATCAACCTCCAACTTATCTAGCATATGTTTTACACAGCGAATGCCCTTCAAGCTGCAACCCAGTACTGGGAAACACCCATACGCACTCATTCACACACACACACTCATACACTACGGCCAGTTTAGTTGATCAATTCCCCTATAGCGCATGTGTTTGGACTGTGGGGGAAACCGGAGCCCCCGGAGGAAACCCACACCAACACTGGGAGAACATGCAAACTCCACACAGAAACCAGAGACCTTCTTGCTATGAGGCCACAATGCGACACCACCGAGCCACTGTGCGCCCTCATACTGTATATAACATTAATGCTAATATATTTTTGAACATATATGTAGATATTTGAAATTGGTTATAACATATATGAAACATCCATTTGTGCAATACTTTGTAATATATGTTGCATATATGACATTTTTCATATATGTGAAATCCAAATATGAATATGAATAAATATGTCATATATATATATATATGAAATTTGCCAAAATAATTTTGTTTTTGATTTTTCTCACCCCATTGTCAGATTATTTTGCTTGTTTTGAGGTAAAACTCACTTCACCTTGACTCATTACTGAAAACAAAACAATACCTTTTGCTTGTCTAGAAAAAGCTTCTTGATTTAATAGCTTTTCAATATTTGGACTAGAAACGAGACAAAACTCTGAGTAATTAAGCATTTGCCTTTTTGTGCAGTGTGAACATTCAGAAATGTGTAGACCCCTGAGTTTAAATGTCCCTGTATAAACAATGTCAAGTGATAAAATCCACACAATCATCCCTCTGTCAGAGCAGAACGGCTGTGTTTTTGCAGTGTGTGTGTGTGTGTGTGTGAGACGCGTTCATGCATCTACAGATGGTTTTGTTCTCTCTCTGCACTCGAATCTTCCTCTTTATGCAGAAAGCACTAACAGGTCTCGGATCAGTGGTCCTGAAAGAGTGCAGGAGCGCCGCTTGATACGCCGTGTTATACAATTTATTTTAACATCTGAATGAAGGGTTTGTTCTCCAGCTTGAATGCAAGCTGTTGGCTGAAGGTGGCTGGATTTACATTTCTCCTTGCAGTCGACACAGTAGAAAATCACACTTCAGATCACATGCTTAATTCGACTGTTTTTTACTGTTAATCTTGTTTTTGCTTTTGACATAAGATCATTTTTTATCCCAATTACAGGTCATTTTGCTTGTTTTAAGGACAAACTCACATCATGTAAGGACTAGTTGATGGGCTGTTGAATTATTAGACATTAATATTAAGAGTGTTACTTACAAATCCGGTGTACAGCCTAGAGTAAATTATCTTATACTATGGTTCAAACAGCTAAATCCACTGTTGAGATGCTGTATTTGAGAGATTGTCAGGTTTTTGACCTCCTCAAACTGCTCTTGTGTGTAACACTTTCTTCCACATCTCCTCCTTAGCCTTCTGTTGTGTTCTGAAGTGATTTTTGACTGTTGAAACAACTCTAATTATTCAGCGGAGTGATATGGAGCTGTTCTTATAGGGCGATGCAGTGGCGGAGTAGGTAGTGCTGTCGCCTCACAGCAAGAACGTCGCTGGGTCGCAGGTTCGAACCTTGGCTGGGCTGGGTCAGTTGGCGTTTCTGTGTGGAGTTTGCATGTTCTCCCTGCGTTCGCGTGGGTTTCCTCCGGGTGCTCCGGTTTCCCCCACAGTCCAAAGACATGCAGTACAGGTGAATTGGGTAAGCTAAATTGTCCGTAGTGTATGAGTGTGAATGTGTGTGTGTGGAAGTTCCCAGAGATGGGTTGCAGCTGGAAGGGCATCCGCTGCGTAAATTGTGCTGGATAAGTTGGCGGTTCATTCCGCTGTGGCGACCCCGCAAGGGACAAATCCAACAAGAAAATGAATGAATGAATGAATGAATGATATGGAGCTGTAATGCTCTCTAAACCTGCCGGAACTACTTTAGCTGTGCCTTTATCCAGGAAATCGGCAAAGGGCCTTGAGCCGAAAATCGATCTCACCTTGGTGCTATATGTCAGCACACGTAACCACTAGGCTATTGGCTATTTTTACTCGTGCACTGAAAAAATAATAATTCATTGGATTTATGTAAGGTACAGTAAGTGGTTGCAAGCGATTTACATATGCTGAATTTAAACAAACAAATGAAGTTGAACATTACTACTAGGGCTTCACAATATTGGAAAAATTTGACATTGTGATACCTTTTTTCTCTGTCATATTGCGATATATAATTAGGGCTGGGCAATAAAATCAGTATTGATATTTATTGACTGCACATCATTGTCAATATCAATAAAAGCAGATTCAGTACGCAGGTTTCGGTATGAAGGCTGTAGTTTTATTAAATGTGGCTGCTGATCGCGCGCCTTGGAAGCAGTGCCAATAGACGAATTACCGGTTTGTAAACATTCAGGATGTGCGCACAGCGAGGTTGCAAAAAAAAACCGGGAGCGCTAGCATTTACAGCGAGGGAATGACATCCGATGCGGTACAGTTTGTTGTTGTATTAGAGATAAATTATATATATTATATACATTATTTACATAATGCCTTCAGCGAATTATAACAGCCCATCACACAGTGATAAGCACAGTTATTTGGCAAAATGAACATTAAAGTGAGCTGCGTTCGTCTGACAGGTTCATCTGTGATAGCACCCTCCCAATGGATATTGGATAAGATGAAATGACCAAGCATCAGCCCCAAATACACAACTATCTCACTGAAACTCCACGTGATTTTACAAGAGAGAAGTTAAAGGTCTGCAAGTGTTTGGATGCCTACAGTTTAGTTCTGTGTGGTCATGTGCAGTAAATAATGTTCATGATTACCAGATTCAAAACTTTGAAAAACCGAGGTTCTGCCTAGCCAAAGACAAGGAAAGAAGACGAAGCTGTACAAGGCCTGGGTCATCATCAACAAGCAGAACAACTGCATTCTGACAGTGAACTGCACCTGTATGGCAGGGTATGTGAACGCACATGTCTACATTTCATTCTCAGCATTCAGTGTCCGCAGTTTAATTCACCATATTTACCTGTTATTGCTGAAATCATTGTGTGTACCTGATATAACATGAGAACTGCAGAGTCCAGCATTTTTAATTAGGTCCTCACTCCATTCAGCTCTTCTGATGGCTGTAAGCCAAAGGCGTCTGCGGTTAGTATTAAAAGCAGTGTGGTGTACGGTCAAATTTAAGTTTTCTATTTTTGGACTTTCGATTTTGGCATCCTACAGCACAACACCACATGTTTGCTATTGCAACGGGTCTTTTTTTTGCAACCAGTATGTGCGGTTGAACCCGTGTGACGTCATGTGTTAGTAATTTTCTTATAAGCTTTGGTTGCCGGTTGTCATTTCCAATGGAGCCGCGCGACTTGCACAACGCGCATATGGGAGCGACGCGCACATGTTGTTCAAGCGGTGCATACGTAAACCGCACGCATTTTCCAGCCGCTCCTAGTTGAAAAACATCTGAACTTTTCCGAATGCCACGAGCGCACCGCGATTCATGCAAATATAAGCAATCTGCTTCACACTCTGTATGAAATATACACATTCCAGTAATAACGGCAGACTAATTACAGCAGACAAACACAGCGCATCCAAACACTGCAGCGCTTTTTACTTTTCTCCATAAACTTGCATGCAAACATTAAATTATGATTGAATTGCCTCTTGTTACAGTTCTGAAATGGTTTGACAACATGTTTATGGGCCAATGACATTACCACATTGAAATGGTCTATATTGTGCAGCCCTAATTACTACACTTCATTTGTTGGTTTAAATTCAGCCCATATAAAATAGTTTGCAGCCACTTACCTTAAAAACATTTTTGTAAATATTAGTTTTCAGTGTGTGTAAGATTTAATCCTCAGCCTCTTTACGTTGTAAAACAAGCCATATTTTTCCGCTGGTGTGTTTCCTCAAACTCATGATTCCCTGTGGAGAGCAGATGTGAGATCACCGTCCGCACATGTGCTCTAATGGACATTAGATGACTGACCATTACACAAACACTATTGATAAACGCCGGCGGTCATCTGATCCTGTGTTTGCATCGCCGGAAACAAACATTTCAAGTCACTCATGATCACGGAGATCACAAATGCATCATTACTGTGTTTAATATTGGGTCATCGTCTCTGTAAAAGCCAATAATGAGGCCAGTTGTGAGTCTGGGTCAGGAACTGCTTTCACTTGACAGTTTTGAGGGTCATCAGCACTCTTAACGTTTTAATAATACTATTTTGCATAAAAAAGCCCATGTTTAATTTGGCCTTTAGCACAGCGTGAGATCTTGACATTATATGGTTATTTATTTTTATGTCTTTAAAGTATGTGTTATGCTTTCTTTTACCCTTTATTGTTAGCACTTTAGTCAACTTTGTTGTTTTGAATTTAGTTGAATATTAAATACTTAAGCATTTCATAAAGTGGTTCATGAAATGCTTGATCATTTAATACTTTAAATTCTGAAGTAATTTAAAGCCACTATAAGAGATAAGAGAAATCAGGAGACACGATACGGCCTGTCATGATGAATAATATTTGTTATGCAACATGTTGTCATAGGAATGATTGTGATATTGTCATTTTCAGACCATGTTATACCACTGATCATACAATATAATAATGCAATTGTACTTAAAATGTTTTCATAAGGTAGATTTGTAAAAGTGTAAAGCCGCATGGTGGCTCAGTGGTTAGCACTGTGGCCTCACAGCAAGAAGGTCACTGGTTTGAGTCTCGGCTGGGTCAGTTGGTGTTTCTGAGTGGAGTTTGCATGTTCTCCCCGTGTTGGCGTGGGTTTCCTCCAGGTGCTCCGGTTTCCCCCACAGTCCAAACACATGCGCTATAGGGGAATTGATTAAGTAAATTGGCCGTAGTGTATAAGTGTGTGCGTGAATGAGTGTGTATGGGTGTTTCCCAGTGCTGGGTTGTGGCTGGAAGAGCATCCGCTGTGTAAAACATATGCTGGAATAGTTGGTGGTTCAATGCGCTGTGGCGACCCCTGATAAATAAGGGACTGAGCTGAAGGAAATGGAATTAATGAATTAATGTAAATGTGTCATATTTCTGCAAGATACGACAGCCTAGAGAAGAAAAGGCTAGGGCGACCTCAGTTCATGATGCTAGTACAAAAAAAGTATAAATAAGTAGCTAGTGTAAATCATCTTAAAGTGACTGTAACCTAACCCAGTTTACAGTGACAGAATGTTGCAGTGAGTTTGGAGCTGATCTGACATATGGAGCCGCATGCGGCGCTTCCGGCGACCCACGTTTGAGTTTTTGCTTGAGGACTTTTCCTGATCCTGTTTCCTTCTCCCTTTGGTAATAAAAAAAAATCACAAAAATTAAAAAGTAAAACCATATTAGCCTGATTATAGTGGTCTTGTTAGCATAACAACTGCACAATCACCACAACAAATTAGCATAGTTGCCATAGCAACTGTAGAATCACCACAATAGATTAGTTGTTCTGTTACCATAGCAACTGTAGAATCCCCACAACAAATTAGTATAGTTGTTGTGTTGCCATAGCAACTGTAGAATGACCACAACAGCTTAGTAGTTCTGTTACCATAGCAACTTTAGAATCACCACAACAGACTACCACAGTCGTTTTCTTACCATAGCAACTGTAGAATCCCCACAACAACTTAGTATAGTTGTTGTGTTGCCATAGCAACTGTAGAATCACCAAAACAGATTAATTTACTATAGTTGTTCTGTTACCATAGCAACTGTAGAATCACCACAACAAATTAGTATAATTGTTGTGTTGCCATAGCAACTGTAAAATCACCACAACAGATTAGTATAATTGTTGTGTTGCCATAGCAACTGTAGAATCACCACAACAGACTACCACAGTCGTTTTGTTACCATAGCAACTGTAGAATAACCACAATAGATTACTATAGTTGCAACTGTAGAAATACCACAACACATTCTTTCAGTTACTTCACTACAGTATGGTTATAAATATTATTATTAAATTATAGGGTATAATATATATTATTAATAAATTCATTCCTTTTCTTTTCGGCTTAGTCCTTTTATTAATCAGAGGTCGCCACAGCGGAATGAACCGCCAACTTATCCAGCACGTTTATACGCAGCGGATGGCCTTCCAGCCGCAACCCATCTCTGGGAAACACCCACACATACTCATTCACACACACACATACACTACGGACAATTTAGCCTACCCAGCTCACCTGTACCGCATGTGTTTGGACTCTGGGAGAAACCTGAGCACCCGGAGGAAACCCACGCGAACGCAGGGAGAACATGCAAACTCCACACAGAAACACCAAATGACCCAGCCGAGGCTCAAACCAGTGACCTTCTTGCTGTGAGGCGACAGCACTACCTACTGCGCCACTGCGTTGCCTTTATTAATAAATTATGAATGATTAATATTATAGTACTATTAAATTATGGGATAATTTTCATTTTTGCTACTATTTCTTTCACACTACTCTAAGAATGTTTGCTGATAACCTTGAGATAACATGGCCACAACGTTAGCCAAACGTTCCTCATTCTCTATGTCCACCAGACTTCAAAGTCTAAGCTTAATTTTTTCTCCAGCTTTTCTAAAGAATAATGAAACAGATGTGAGTGAATCTGCACTCAGAATCCACCAAAGCCGTGTTTTTGAAAGTGACACACTTCCTGGGTTAATCCACAAAAGGAAGTGCTCTGGAATTAAGCGTCATTCAGCAGGAAAGGTGACGCCAACAGTGGACAGATTACCGGCCCGTACCATTAATCCGGCAGAACAAATACAGGCAGATTTATGCGGGATAACAGCTCTGTTGTCATCGTGTTTTAAAGTGATCTGTAATCCTCACTATTTACAACAGTCTTATTAAACAACCACACCAGATGTGTGTTCGGCGAATCAGGTCAGACTTCCAGCAGGTATAATCTCTGCGCCTTTACCCAGGGTTAAATCATGTTAGAGTTTATATTCAAAACATGATCCTCATCTGACTGCATTCATTACAAGTGATCAATCACACAATAATTGACTTTCTTTTGGCTGCACAATATACGGTTTCAGCATCGATATTGCAATGTTGAGTGGAAATTTTCAGCAGGTGTTGCAAAGTATAACCATAATAGAGTATACATTTATCATCTGCATGTGTGTTTAAGAGGGCAACACGGTGGCTCAGTGGTTTGAGTCTCGGCTGGGTCAGTTGGTGTTTCTGTGTGGACTTTGCATGTTCTCCCCGTGTTGGTGTGGGTTTCCTCCGGGTGCTCCGGTTTCCCCCACAGTCCAAACACATGCGCTATAGGGGAATTGATTAACTAAAATGGCTGTAGTGTATGAGTGTGAATGAGTGTGTATGGGTGTTTCCCAGTACTGGGCTGCAGCTGGAAGGGCATGCGCTGTGTAAAAATATGCTGTAATAGTTGGCGGTTCATTCTGCGGTGGCGACCCCTGATGAATAAAGGGACTAAGCCGAAGGAAAATGAATTAATGTGTTTTTAAGGCCTGTGATTGTGTGAGGATTTCAGGAGAGACAAGAATTTGTTCATAACTTTAATGAAAGTCCAAGAGTTCACACTTAGCTGATGATCAATAAAGCGTAATTGGCATGCTGCCCCGTATATCCTCGAGCTCGGGGCTCCCTCCCGTTAGAAGGGCGAGAGGGGAGTTCGAGCTCAGGAAGGTCTCGAGAACTCCCCCGCTTATCGCCGTGTGAAAAGTGTAAACTAAAGTTGTCTTAGGCAATAATTTGGTTTAGTCGATTGGCTATGGTGTATGTGTTTGGACGGTGGGAGGAAACCGGGGAACCCGGGGGAAACCCACGCGAACACGGGGAGAACATGAAAACTCCGCACAGAAACGCCAACCGGCTCAATTGGAGGTTGAACCGGCGACGTTCTTGCTGTGAGGCAACAGTGCTATTCACTGGGCCGCCGTGTCGCCCTATAGGAAAGGGTGGAAGTAGGGGTGGAAGGGGGGGGACTTCGAGACGAAGATAACTGGAGTGAAATCTCTGGTTATTTATAGTGTGTCCGTAATCATCTAATAGGGCAGATTACGGAGCTGATAAGGTGCCAGCCGTGTTGATCATAAGCACGTGATCCTCTCGAAATGAGTTTATAAATAAACCACACTTAAATTTCTAAAATTATTAATATGATGACGACTATAAGACTACAGATCACAACAAAGAGCAGACAAATCACCACAAAATGGAGAAGTAATGCATTTACCTTGATGCAATAATGCGGAACTGTAAATATCAGAACAGTAAACCTGTGTTTATATGTTTATATATTATTGCATGACTGAAATCAGGTCAGAAAAATCCCTCAAAGCTGTATTGACCTTATTCTCCGCATACGAGCGGACGCAGCCATTTGAATCATTTTGGCACGAGACTTCCGGTCTCATTCACTTCCATTCATTTTTAGACGTTAAAAACAGCTCGTTCTGCTGCTTGATGTTGCAAACTGAGGTTTTCTTATTATATTATTCTATTTTGTCTGTGTAATCATGCAAACACTTGTTTGTAGAGCGAGTAGTTTGACCGTTTTCAGCCGTTTATTATTCCTAGTCATTTCTCTCATAGGCAACTGAATCGGAAGTTCTAAAACAATCGCAAAAACGAGCGCACTTCAGTATTGAAGAATAAGGTCAACAAACTGATCTGCTCATTCATGACTCTCTACTACAGTAATATAGTCTTGCAGATCTTCAACATCAGAATCATGCTAAGTTGAAAACACATGAATGAGAGAAGCGTAAAGGCCAACAGAAGGTGTTGCTCTCTGTCTTATTGGATAAATCCAGATTAAAGCAGAAGATCTTGATCCAATAATCTTGCTCACACCTCTGACTGCAGATTACAGTAAACACCTCCACAATCTGTGCGTCTGCAGATCAATAACATCAACACACTGTACACTGTGCTCAAAGAAACACTCAAGACGTGTGTGTGTGGCATTCTTTATTTCTGTTTTCACTATATTAGACTGTATTTTTATATTTTAATATCAAATTATTTGGTTAAATTTACATCAGGTGATTGAAAGTGTTTTTTTACACTCTAAAAATATAATCTTTTTTTATTGCTAAGTTATGGGTGCTCCGGTTTCCCCCACAGTCCAAACACATGCGCTATAGGGGAACTGATCAACTAAAATGGCTGTAGTGTATGAGTGTATGTGTGTGAATGAGGGTGTATGGGTGTTTCCCAGTACTGGGCTGCAGCTGGAAGGGCATGCGCTGTGTAAAACATATGCTGTAATTGTTGGCGGTTCATTCTGCGGTGGCGACCCCTCATAAATAAAGGGACTAAGCCGAAGGAAAATGAATGAATGAATGTATATATTATATACACACATTATATATACAATAAATTAATATGCTGGACGCAGTTAATTTTTTCATTTAATTTTATTTGTGCACTTACTAATAAACATGTAAATATACTAATAAATATATTATCAAAAAATGTTGGTATAAATGAAAGATTTATGCGGGGCTTGATTCTCTCCATAAGGAATTGATTTGATGAATGTGGCTTTGTTATTGGTGGATCTCCTGTGAGTGACAGTTTGACTCCGCCCCTCATGTTCGCAAACACCAATCAGAGATGTTGAAAGAAGGACAGGAAGTTTTTAGATTCTACTTTATGAGGACACATCAATTTTAACACGATACTGAAGCGCACCACATCACTTATTCCCTGACACATGATGTTATCATGACTTTATCATCTTGTTTGAGTATTTATGAATGTGAAGCTGCTTTGAAACGTTCTGCAGTGCATCTAAATAAATATGAGCTGAGATTATATTTGCGTCAAGAGAAATAGAGATGTGTTTTCAGTAATTGTGTGACATGAGAAGCTTCAGTCTCAAATATTAATGCTGGAGCACAAACTGTCCCACTGTTTTTAGCTGCTGTTCAATATTGCATGTTGCACAGTTAGAGATGCCAATGCATTAATTAATTCATGCTTATACTTCATTTTATATATACTTCATTTTCCCTCAAATGACGTTTAGAGGAAAGTTTTCAGGCTGCTTATTATGGCCTAAAAATTAGGTTTTAGATTATAATGTTACAGTACAACACTAATTAAAGATGAATAATAGACTTGAGTTCGTCAGCAGTCAGAGCATCTAAATAGAATTTCTCATGCCTTGCTGAATGCTAAAATTAAATTAAATTTAAAAATAAATCAAATTAAATGCATTTTTATCATAATTTTATGCATTTTTATATTTATTGGTGCATTAAGGGATACTAAACATGTAAATAAAAACATATATATATATATATATATATACACATAAATACTAATAAATAAATGTTATACTTTTGAACTGTCAAATAAATAAATAAAATAAAATGCATTTATTTGATTATTATTTATATACATTTGTAATACTTATGGGTGCATAAGTATAAATAAAAATATACTAATATATACATAAATACTAATTAAAAAATGTTTTGAACCGGTAAATAAATGCATGGTCTGAGCGTAGAAATGCAGTATTATACAGCTCTTTCTGAAAGCCAGAATCCCCCACAAGACTGAAAGTTCAATAAAATAAAATTAAAGATTAATTTAAAAAAATAAAAATAAAAAATAAACACAATGAAAATAATAAAAAATAAATAAAAAATATTTTTTGATTATTATTTTCATGCATTTTTAATATTTATTGGTGCATTTATGGATAATAAACATGTAAAATATATACTTATATATACATAAATACTAAAAAATAAATGTTATTGTTTTGAACTGTCTGAATGTAGAAACGCAGGATTTTACAGCTCTTTCTGAAAGCAAGAATCCCCCACAAGACTGAAACGTCAATAAAATAAAATTAAAGATTAATTAAAAAAAATAAAATAAATAAATAAACACAATGAAAATAATAAAAATAAATAAAAAATATTTTTGGATAATTGTTTTCATGCATTTTTTATATTTATTGGTGCATTTAGGTATAATAAACCTGTAAATAAAAATATACTAATATATAAATAAATACTGGTAAAAACTGGTAAATAAATGCATAGTCTGAATGTAGAAATGCAGGATTTTACAGCTCTTTCTCAATGCCAGAATCCTCCACAACACTGAAAAGTCCATAAAATATCAATTTAATTAAATAAACAATACTAAATCAGTAAAATAAAAATAAATACAATAAAATAATAAAAATGAATTAAAATAAAGTGTTTTTTTTAATTATTATTTTCATGGATTTGTATTATTTACTGGTGCATTTAGGGATAATACACATTTAAAAAATATATATCAATATATAAATAAATACTAATAAATGAATGTTATTTTTTTTAAATAAACTAAATGCATAGTCTAATTGTAGAAATGAAGGATTTTACAGCTCTTTCTGAAAGCCAGAATCCCCCACAAGACTGAAACGTCAATAAAATAAAATTAAAGATTAATAAAAAAAAAATAAAATAAAAAATAAACACAATGAAAATAATAAAAAATAAATAAAAAATATTTTTGGATTATTATTTTCATGCATTTTTAATATTTATTGGTGCATTTAGGTATAATAAACCTGTAAATAAAAATATACTAATATATAAATAAATACTGGTAAAAACTGGTAAATAAATGCATAGTCTGAATGTAGAAATGCAGGATTTTACAGCTCTTTCTCAATGCCAGAATCCTCCACAACACTGAAAAGTCCATAAAACATCAATTTAATTAAATAAACAATACAAAATCAGTAAAATAAAAATAAATACAATAAAATAATAAAAATGAATTAAAATAAAGTGTTTTTTTAAATTATTATTTTCATGCATTTGTATTATTTACTGGTGCATTTAGGGATAATACACATTTAAAAAATATATATCAATATATAAATAAATACTAATAAATGAATGTTATTTTTTTTAAATAAACTAAATGCATAGTCTGAATGTAGAAATTAAGGATTTTACAGCTCTTTCTGACTGCAAGAATCCTCGACAAGACTGAAAGGTCAATAAAATAAAATAAATAATAAAATAAAATAATAATAAAATAAATAAATAAAATAAAATGCATTTATTTGAGTTTTTTAGGCAATTTAAATATTTGCTATTAATTACTTTTAAATATTTAATATTTATCTTTCTGCCTCCTGACACAAACAGCAGCATCTCTCTCTGAAAAACACAGATATCTGCCGGCTCGCAGCATAAAAGCCAGCAAGTAAAGCAATTATTCCTTATTTGAGCATTTGCAGGCTGGTGATGCAGGTATGACACACACAAACACACACACATGCACGCACACACACACACACACACACACGCACACGCACACACACATATTTAAAGCACTGCTGCTCGTTACACTTTCATCAAAAGTGTGTTTTCTGGCCTGAAGGAAATAAATCAGAGTCTGTCCCTGACCCCGAGGTCACGCTTTTATATCTGGACACTTCATCATCTGAAAGCCCTTCTCGGACTGCAATCAGAAGACCAGAGAGACCTTGTTCTGTGATCCTTTAAATAGGGTAAATTAATAAAACAAACAGGTAAACTCAGGCAGATATATTAACGTTACACTTACTAATGCTGCCATGTCTAATGCTGTATTGAAGAGATATTATTATGAACAATATCATACATACATACATACATACAAACATATATATATATATATATATATATATATATATATATATATATATATATATATATATATATATATATATATATATATATATAATCTTTTAATAAATAATTTTTTTATTTTATTTTTTTATATAAATTTTTAATAAATGCTTTTTAAAAAGTAATTTACATTTTAAATTTTATTTGATTAAATTTATTAAACATGTACACATTTACATTTTTTAATGAGATTTTACATTAAATTATTAAATATATTAGCTTGTATTTTTGTATATAATATGTTAACTTTTTTCTACATTTAGTTATAAATCCAACATTTAATTATACACAGACAAACATACTATATTTGTGGATGGATGTATGATAAAGGATTTATTCATAGAATTTTTTTTTATACAATTATTTTTTTTAATTATTGATTGATTTAATGATGATTATTATTATTATTTTATATTATTTCTTTTTTTATACATTTAGTTTCAATCATAATATTGTCAATTTAATATTAAAATGTCAAAAAATCTAGGCAAGTATTAATAATTTACTAACAATTGTTTGTATTTTAATATTATTTATATATTTTTTATTCTGAAACCTCATTATTGTGTAAACATGATGCTGATTTTGTGCACAAATTGTGAAAGAAAACTCTAAAACAAACGTGATTATTATATTTACATGTGTATTGTGTTGTTACTGATCGTGTATCATACATTATCATCATTGCATTAGTAAAGACTTGAAGAAAATAAGCTGCAGATTGTGGTGAATGAAGAAGTGCGGCTCATTTACAGAGAGACACGTTTAACCTTTGACCCCGAGCACATTTGCTCTTGAGGACCAGGGACATAAATCACAACAAAAAGCAGACAAATCACCACAGAATGGACAAGTAATGCATTTACCCTGATGCAAAGAGATCATTAAAGCATAATGCGGTAAATATCAGAACGGTAAACCTGTGTATATATGATGCAGCAATACTGAAATCTGCTTTTGTAGGTGAGAGAAATCACACATTAAAAACTCATCTGCTCATTCCTGACGGTAATAATATACAGTAATAATATGCTGATTTTTAAATTAGTCTTTATATCAATTTGTTAAATATATTGACTTGTAGTTTTATGTTTCTGCATTTAGTTTATTAGTATTATTCTAATATTTAATTATACACACAAACATACAGTTGAAGTCAGAATTATTAGCTCCCCTTTGATTTTTTTTTTTTTTTATATTTCCCAAATGATGTTTAACAGAGCAAGGAAATTTTCACAGTATGTCTGATAATATTTTTTCTTCTGGAGAAAGTCTTATTTGTTTTATTTCGGCTAGAAAAAAAGCAGTTTTTAATTTTTTAAAAGCCATTTTAAGGTAAAAATTATTAGCCCCTTTAAGCTATATTTTTATTCAATAGTCTACAAAACAAACCATCATTATACAATAACTTGCCTAATTAACCTAGTTAAGCCTTTAAATGTCACTTTAAGCTGTATAGAAGTGTCTTGAAGAATATCTAGTCTAATATTATTTACTGTCATCATGACAAAGATAAAATAAATCAGTTATTAGAGATGAGTTATTAAAACTATTATGATTAGAAATGTGTTGAAGAAATCTGCTCTTCGTTAAAAAGAAATTGGGGAAAAAATAAACAGAGGGGCGAATAATTCTGACTTCAACTGTTTATACACACACATATAATAATGCTGGGCAAAGATTAATCGCATCCAAAATAAAAGTTTGTTTTGACATAAAATTTGTGTGTGTGTTATATATATACAGTATATATATAATGTATATGTGATACACACATAAACAGAAACAAAATTATATAAAATAATGTTGCTGCTTATATATAATTTGTATCATATTCATACAGTTGAAACCAGAAGTTTACATACACTCTAAAAAAGGAACATAACCATTTAAAAAAATGTCTGATGGTAAATCATACTGAACGTTCACTATTTTAGGTCTGTTAGGATTACCTAAATCATTTACATTTGCTAAATGCCAGAATAATGAGAGTATTAATTTCTAGACAGTCAAAAGTTTCTTTAGCTTTGCTTTTAAACTGTATAACTTTGGTCAAATGTTTTGGGTCTCCTTCCACAAGCTTCTCACAATAGTTTGCAGGAATTTTGGCCCATTCCTCCTGACAGAATTGGTGTAACTGAGTCAGATTTGTAGGCTGTCTTGCTTGCATAAGCTTTTTCAACTCTGCCCACAAATTTTCTATAGGATTGAGCTCAGGGCTTTGTGATGGCCACTCCAAAACATTCACTCTGTTGTCCTTAAACCACATTTTCACTAATTTGGCAGTTTGCTTAGGGTCATGGTCTGTTTGGAAGACCCATTTGTGGCCAAGTTTTAATTTCCTGGCTGATGTCTTGAGATGTTGCTTCAGTATTTCTACATAATGTTCTTTCTTCATGATGCCGTCTATGCTGTGAAGTGGACCAGTCCCTCCTGCAGCAAAACATGATGCTCCCGCCCCCATACTTTACAGTTGGGATGGTGTTCCTAGGCTTGTAAGCTTTCCCCTTTGTCCTCCAAATGTAACACTGGTCATTATGGCCAAACAGTTCAATCTTAGCTCCATCAGACCACAGGACATGACTCCAAACATTAGTCTTTTCCCAGTGTAATTTAGCCAATTGTAATCTGGCTTTTGTGTTGATTCTGGCTTGTTGATTTTCTCATGTTGTCCCACAAGGAAGCAGTGTGTTTGAGGTTTTCCTTCAATACTATTCTACAGTTGTGCCTCCAATGAACTCAAATGTTGTCAATTAGCCAATCAGAAACCTCCAAAACCTTGACACCATCATCTGAGCTTTTTCAGAGGCAGAATAATCTTATTGTATGTAAACTTGACTTTCAAGAAAAGTTAGAACAATTTCTCCAAAAATATATCTCTCATTATTCTGCTGTTAAGCAGAACAGAAACAAATGTGATCATCCTAACTTACCTAAAAGAGGAAAGGTTTAGTCACATTAACATTTGACTTTATTTAAATGGTTATGTGCCTTTATACAGTGTATGGAAACTTGTATATATCTCATACCTAAATATAAATAAACATTTTCTCAAATATGTGCATGCATGAGTGTATTATACATAATAAATATACACAATACACACACACACACATTAAAATAAACTTTGTTTTGGATGCGATTACATATTTATATGCAATTTTATGTTCATTTATCAACACTACTAGCTTGTATTTTATATTATTTACATTTTTTCTACATTTAGCTATATACTTTGATACATTTAGTATACATTTTTATAATCATTGACCCCGAGTATATCTGCATTTGAGGAGAGAAATAAATCACCACAAAATGGCATTTACCCTGATGCAAAGAGCTCATTAAAGCATAATGCGGTAAATATCAGAACGGTAAACCTGTTTATATGATGCAGCATTACTGAAATCTGCTTTTGTAGGTCAGAAAAATCACACTTTCAATCCTCTAGCCATCAGAACTGCAAAAACTGATCTGCTCATTCGTGACGCTTTACTACGGTAATAATCTTCATGATCCTGTAGGTTTACTGTACTGATCTGATAACTGGACTACAGGCCAAACCAATTATGAGATCAAGAGCGCCCTGCTGTACATCTTCAGACACCTACTAAACACTGATCCGGGGTCAAACATGAGGATAAACTATAGGAAAATTGTACACTGTTAATGATTTTTGTCAATAATACTGTATTTAACTGTAATATGAATTGTGTTTTACTTTATGACAGTTATGCAGTATGTTACTCTATTTTAAAGTTGTGAGAAATATATTTTTGGTGCCATTAAAACAGCATTTTTAATTTGTTGTGAATCAAAATACAGTAAAGATTTAAATTTGGTTAGTTATAGTAAATACAGTAATTTACTGTTTGGAAATAATCGCTTAGCACTATTAAAACTGTATTTTTATTTAACTGTGAATCAAAATACAGTAAAAAATTATTTGGTTATAGGAAATACAGTAATTAACTGTTTGGAAATATTCGATTGGTGCCGTTAAAACAGTATTTTTTATTTGCTGTGAATCAAAATACAGTAAAAATCATTCAATTTGGTTAGTCATATGAAAGCCATTTCTGCAATAATTTACTGTTTGGAAATATTCTCTTGGCACCATTGAAAGTATTTTATTTTGCTGTAAATTAAAAAACAGTAAAAATCATTCAATTTGGTTAGTCATAGTAAATACAGTAATTATGATTTGGAAATATTGATACCATTAAAACAATATTATTATTTAGCTGTGAATCAAAATACAGTAAAAATCATTCAGTTTGGTTAGTCATAGGAAATACAGTAATTTACTGTTTGGAAATATTCTCTTTGCACCATTAAAATAGCATTGTTATTATTTCGCTCTAGATCTAAAAAGCAGTTAAAACATTTGTTTAGTCATAGGAAATAAAGTAATTTATTTTGGACATTTGGTGCCATTAAAACAGTATTTTTAATTTGCTGTGAATCAAAATACTGTAACAATAAAGAAATTTGGTTAGTCATAGTAAATACAGTAATTTACCATTTGCACAAATTCATTGCACTTTGATGCACTAATTTATCTCAAATTGTACATATCCACTGCACATATACATTTGTGATTATGTTCATATATGTCTGCAAACTTCTATTTATTAATAGCAACCTGGACATATATTAATCTACTGTTAATCTCTTATCATAGTTAATACAGCCTGTATATAATGTTCATAGTGCATCCATCTGTAAATATGACCATAGTTTTTCTTTAACTACACTTTATAACTTATATCCTGCACTTGCTGTTATTGCACTCCTGGTTAGACATAAACTGCATTTCGTTGTCTTGTACTTGTACATGTGTAATGACAATAAATTTGAATCTAATCCAATTTGGGAACTTTATCTTGGCGCCATTAAAACAGCATATTTTATTTTATTATATTAATTTTATTATTATTATAAATGTAGCAGTAAATATCAATGCATCCCAGTATAATTTTATATTCTGTAATCTATTTGTTATTTATTTATTATAGTTTAATGAGGCGAATGAACATAGATTACTGTTTATATCGCATATTTGTTATTATTATAATAATAAATGTAGCAATAAATATGCATGTACCCCAGCATGATTTTATATACAGTAGTGTGTTTATGTAATTTACTTTTTTAATTGTTTAATGAGGTGAACAAACATAGGTTACTGTTTATATTGTGTTATTATTATTATTATGAGTGTATCAATAAATATTAAATGTACCTCAGTATAATTTTGTATTCTGTAATGCATTTATGTCATTTTTTAATGATTGTTTAATAAGAGTGAACAAACATAGACTTCTATTTATATATAGTATATATATTTATTATTATTTTATTACTATTATTATTATAAGTAGCAATAAATAAGAATGTACCCCAGTATAATTAAGTACTTTAGTGTGTTTGGTATTTATTTATTTTAGTATTGTTTAATGAGGTGAACAAACACTACTATTTATATTGTATTATTATTAATAAGTGTAGCAATAAGTCCGGCTTATAAATATCAGGGTAGCCCTGTATAACTTCTGTAGGGTATTTATTTTATTTATTTTTATGAGGTGAATGAACCTTTGTTTATATTGTATTATTATTTTTTTTATTATTATCATTATAAGTGTAGCAATAAATATCAGTGTACCCCAATGTAATTTTGTAGTGTATTTATGTAATTTACTTTTTTAATGATTGTTTAATGAGGTGAACAAACATGCGCTACTATTTATATTATACTACTACTACTATTATTATTATTATTATTATAATAAGTGTAGTAATAAATATGAATGCACACAGTGGTGAAACAATAATGCATGTCATATTTCACACCTCCGGCTCATCTGGCGCATTAAAGCCGCCTTCATCCGTCATCCGCCAATCAAATCCATCCGCGCACTTTCCTAAACGACAAGTCAAGAAAATCCTCCTGGGACACACACACACACACACACACTGATACACAGATCACCACCAGCGTTCTTTTCTACACTCCACAGCAGATATGGATATACGAGTCTGCATCTCACAATGGAAATATAGCCTACATGAAGCGGGTTTAATGCCGCAAAACAGCCCAAAGTGACGCGGATAAAGTCCTGAAGAGAATGGCCGATCACAGAGAGTCCTCAACGGGATGGCAACTCTCATCATCGCGCATTTGGATCCACATAAACTATTGATCATGTTTTCCTTCAGCATCACCTGCATCTCTATCCTCTACCTTCTGCTGGGATGCTGCGACTCCTCTGAAAACTCTCAGAAGCTCTCATTGGGATGGTATGATAATAATAATAATAGTAGGAGTGCATTGAGAGGGCTGGAGGGGGGTGTAGATGGCAATAGTTCAGGCAGGGAGTGGATGGCTCTCCGCCGGCTTCCACACGCGCTGATCATCGGGGTGAAGAAGGGAGGCACGCGGGCGCTGCTGGAGTTTCTGCGGCTCCATCCGGACATCCGCGCGCTCGGGGCGGAACCGCACTTCTTTGACCGGCATTATTCACGCGGACTCGGATGGTACAGGTGAGATACACACTGCATATGTACTGGGTTATAACGCACGCGTTTGGTGCTGTTGTAAATCATGCATCATAATCCTGGACCACACTGAAAAAAATAGTTCATTGGATTTATACACTTTTTTAAGTTGCAAGCAATTTATATGGGCTGAATTTAATAAACAAATTAAGTTTAACACTTACTAAATTTTATTTGCTTGTTTAAATTCAGCCTATATAAATTGTTTGCAACCACTTAAGCTTAAAAAAAGTTAGTAAATCCAATTAATCAATTTTTTCAGCGCACAAAACCAATCATGAGGGTCAATTTTGGAAATACATAATCTGAAAGCTGAATAAATAAGCTTAGCATTAATGTACAGTTTTTAAGCATTGGCCAATACTTGGCTAAGACTATTCAGAGTCTGGAGTCTGAGACATCAAAAAATTCCAAATCCTAAATTTCAATCCAAATATTGAGAAAATCACCTTTAAAACTGTCCAAATTAAGTGCCAAGCAATGCAAATGACTGCTAACACCATACGTTTTGATATACTGAGAGTAGGAAATTTACAAAACATCATCATGAAACTTGATCTTTACCAGTAAATGAACACTTTATATCTAAATCAGTTGCTGTTGTCAATGTTAGCTCGTCATCATGCAGTGAGCGGAACTTTAATATCATGTGACGCTGGACCACAAAGCCAGTCATAAGGGGATTTTTTTAGGAAACATCTGAAAACTGAATAAATAAGCTTTAGATTAATAATAATAATAATAAAACATTTTTAAATGCAATCAAGTGGCACTGTTCATGTGGACTCAGATGGTACAGGTGAGATACATACTGTGTACTGTATGTAAAACAGGGTTATACACATGTTATTGGTGCTGTTGTCAATGTAAGCTCGGAACTTTAATATTATATGACACTGGACCACAAAACCAGACATAAAAGTCGATCTTTTGAAAATTGACACATATACACCCTGTAAAAGCTGAGTAAAGAAGCTTTCCATTATCAATGTGTGGTTTGATATGTCTATTTGAAATCGAGAATTTAATATTGGAAAAAAATTTACTTTCTACCAATGATGCATATTTATATACTTGCAGTAGGAAATTTACAAAACGTCACCAGTGACACACTTCATGTAAAACTGCATGTTTTTGGTGCAGTTGTAAACATAAGCTCGTCATCATGTAGTGAGTGGAACTTTAGGTGACCATGGACCATAAAGCCAATAATAAGGGTCAGTCTTTGGAAATTTGCATTATACAGCAGCATCTGAAAGCTGAATAAGCTTTGCATTAATGCATGGTCTGTTAAGATTGGACATTATTTGGCTGAGATATGACTATTTGAAAATTATTTATTAAACAGGTTTACTGTATAATGCATGCTTTTGATGCTGTTGTCAATGTAAGCGCAAAACATTAATATTATGTAATGCTGGACCATAAAACCAGTCATAAGGGGGGTCATTTTTAGGAAACACAATCTGAAAAGCTGATTAAATAATCTTTGCATTAATAAAAAAATATATAAAAACTTTACATGCAATCAAGTTGCACTATTCATATGGACTCAACTGGTACAGTGAGTTACACACTTTGTATCTAACAGCGGTTCATAATGCATGCTTTTGGTGCTGGTGTCAATGTAAGCTATAAGACCTTTAATATTATGTGGCCCTGGCCACAAATCCAGCAGTGTTGGGGAAAGTTATGTTTGAAAGTAATGCATTGCAATATTGAGTTACTCCTCCCCAAAAAAGTTACTAGTTGCATTACTTAGTTATTTTTTATGGTAAGTAATGCCTTATGTTACTTTTGCGTTACTTTTTCTCACCTGAAGCTTAACCTCTTTTAGAACTTGCAGGTTTTTTTCTTCTTTTTTATAGAGGAGCTCTACAATTAACAACACACTGTATAACCTTCACACCTTTAAAAAACACATACAAAAAATAATAAAGTTATCTTCTGAGGACCCCACAGCTCTATGTGCTGTATATACAGATTAATGAAAGTTAAAGTAATGTGTTTGCTACTTTTTGTCTTATTAGTGCAGTTTGCATTGAGACTATAATCCCCTTTTCTTCATGTGTTTAGAATAATGAGAATACTTTCAGCATAGCAGAAATGTAAACCAAAGCCATCCTGCTTTCTGTCTGTTCCTGCATTCCCTCATGCTGTGCAGGATTGAACGTGATGACGTTTAATCAGTTTGATTCAGAATCTTACTTTTTAAAAGCTAATTAATTCAACTAAAACTTGCATTACATTTTTAAAAAGTTACTCAAATATTATTACTTCATTAATAAATGTAATGCATTACTTTACTTGTTACTTAGAAAAGTCATATTGAGTCGCGTTACTTGTAATGCATCACACCCAACACTGAAAACTTGTAACTAGGGTCAATTTTTGAAAATTGACATTTTGACACTTTCTGAAAGCTGAATAAATGAGCTTTCCATTAATGTATGATTTGCTGTGATTCTAAAAAAAGTCTAATATTGAGAAAATCACTTTTAAAATTGTCTAAATTAAGTTCTTGGCAATGCACATTACTACTAAAAAATAAGTTTTGATATACTGACAGTGGGACATTTACAAAATATCATCATGAAACACATTTAAACCATTTTTGGGTTTGTCCATATCTGATACAACGTTGGGTTAATACAACCCTGCCTTTTTAAAGTGTACATGTTTATAATTCTAAAATTATGTAAATGACCTTTTTTGTCATTTACATAATGTTTTAAAATATACACATATTGTAAAGTTGGGTCAAAGATGGACAAACAGTTGGGTTAAAATGTGCAATTTAAATTGAATTGAAAAAACCCAATGTTGGGTTTGTCAAAATTTGTCTCAACATTGGGTTATGACAACCCAGCACTTTTTAGAGTGTATGTTGTACAGTATATCAGAATTAAGATATATTTATCAGATACTACATTATCAAAATACACTCACTGGCCACTTTATTAGGTACACCTCACTAGTACCGGGTCAGACCCCCTTTTGCCTTCAGATCTGCTTTAGTCCTTGGTGTCATAGATTCAACAAGGTACTGGAAATATTCCTCAGAGATTTTGCTTCATATTGTCATGATAGCATCACGCAGTTGCTGCAGAATTGTTGGCTGCACATCCATGATGCCAATCTCCCGTTCCACCACATCCCAAAGGTGCTCTATTGGATTGAGCTCTAGTGACTGTGGAGGCCATTTGAGTACAGTGAACTCCTTGTCATGTTCAAGAAACCAGTCTGAGATGATTGGCGCTTTATGACATGGTGCGTTATCCTGCTGGAAGTAGCCATCAGAAGATGGAGACACTGTGGTCATAAAGGGATGGACATGGTCAGCAGCAATACTCAGGTAGGCTGTGGCGTTGACACCATGCTCAATTGGTACTGATGAACCCAAAGTGTGCCAAGAAAATATCCCCCACACCCAATGCTTAACTAGTGAATTGCGAGGTCCCAGAACAGATCGGGGTAACGGATTCGGCATGTTACCCGAGGATGTAGAGGAGGATAGTGGAGGAGTGTCGGATGGCGGAGGGGTGCCGTGGACAGATGTGAAAAGCGGAGGGTTGTCGCGGACAAAAGTGAAAAGGGTTGGGGAGTTGTGGAAGAAAGTGAAAGTGAACAGCGGACGGGGGAGGAGGGTGGTTGAAGAGAGGGATCGGAAATATGAGGTGCAAGATCAGATTTCAGAGGTGCCGGATCTGGATTAAGCCCTGCCCACATCATTACAGCACCACCACCAGCCTGAACCGCTGATACAAGGCAGGATGATCCATGCTTTCATGTTGTTGAGGCCAAATTCTGAGCCGAGCATCCGAATGTGCAGCAGAAATGGAGACTCATCAGACCAGGCAACGTTTCTCCAATCTTCTCTTGTCCAGTTTTGGTGAGCCTGTGTGAATTGTAGCCTCAGTTTCCTGTTCTTAGCTGACAGGAGTGGCACCCGGTGTGGTCTTCTGCTGCTGTAGCCCATCCGCCTCAAGGTTGGACGTGTTGTGTGTTCAGAGATGCTCTTCTGCAGACCTCGGTTGTAACGAGTGCTTATTTGAGTTACTGTTGCCTTTCTATCAGCTGGAACCAGTCTGGCCATTCTCCTCTGACCTCTGGCATCAACAAGGCATTTGCGCCCACAGAACTGCCGCTCACTGGATATTTCCTCTTTGTGTGACCATTCTCTGTAAACCCTAGAGATGGTTGTGCGTGAAAATCCCAGTAGATCAGCAGTTTCTGAAATACTCAGAGCAGCCCGTCTGGCAGCAACAACCATGCCACGTTCAAAGTCACTTAAATCCCCTTTCTTCCCCATTCTGAAGCTCGCGTTGACCTGCAGCAGATCGTCTTGACCATGTCTACATGCCTAAATGCATTGAGCTGCTGCCATGTGATTGGCTGATTAGAAAGTTGTGTTAAAGAGCAGTTGGACAGGTGTACCTAATAAAGTGGCCAGAAACTATATTGTTTTGAAGTTGGAATGGTATACACCTGAGTAAATAATAACATACTTTTCGTTTTGTATTGACTTGCATTAATATTTTTAAAATGCCATATATTTTAACAATAATAATAATGAAGATGTTCACATTTCTCCTTCGACAACATCATTTATTCAAGCATTGCATGCTGGGAGCTCTAGTTTGAGGACAGCGGGATATCATAATATTTCTACAGTAATATTTAACGTGCAACTGTTAGCCAAGAATATAATACGAAGTCACAAATTTGATTGTTTTTGTATGTATTGCAGCGTTTCTTTTCAGACACAGAGCACATGCACAGCTTTACATTAATACACATCATATAGTGTCTCTTGCAGAAATAAATCAGAGCTTATATGCTTCTGTCCTAAAGTGCAAACTCCACCAGTGCATCCGCCTCCCAAAAGATTGTTTCTGATGAGCATAAGCGTATTATTTGAGGAGGCGTGCTATCAATATAACACTAGGCCATATCACAATATTCATAAAGGTTTGGGTGACAGAAATAATGCCATCTGGTTATTGCAATCCACTGAAGTGGGTCTGGATATAAGTTGGCAGTGTTAATCATCTCTGGAGCGGTTGCCAGATGTTCCTTAATATCGAGAACACTTATGTGAGCTGAATGTTTCTGTGTGAGAAACCACAGAGCTGTGTCTGAAATGTGTCCACTTCATTAGAACTATACAAAATTCGGTGGATGGGGATTTTAGCCTGCTGTTGTTGAGGATCTGTAATTTTAGGAGAAACACGTCACTCCATCTACTGGAGAAATATACTTCTACATATATATTATACAGGGCGACACGGTGGCTCAGTGGTTAGCACTGTGGCCTCACAGCAAGAAGGTTGCTGGTTGGAGTCCCGGCTGGGTCAGTTGGTGTTTCTGTGTGGAGTTTGCATGTTCTCCCCGTGTTGGCGTGGGTTTCCTCCGGGTGCTCCGGTTTCCCTCACAGTCCAAAAACATGCGCTATAGGAGAATTGATTAACAAAATTGGCCGTAGTGTATGAGTGTGTGTGCGTGTGTGTGTGTGTGTGTGTGTGTGTGAATGAGTGTGTATGGGTGTTTCCCAGTACTGGGTTGCATCTGGAAGGACATCTGTTGTGTAAAACATATGCTGGAATAGTTGGTTCAGTCCGCTGTGGTGATGCCTGATATATAAAGGGACTAAGCCAAGGAAAATGAATGAATGAATGTATTATCCTTTTTTTAATTGAATTTTTAACAGAGCTAAAACACACACACACACACACACACACACACACACACACACACACACACACACACACACACACACACACACACACACACACACACACACACACACACACACTAAATATCTTGACAATTCTTTTAGAAAAATGCCTTTTGCCCTGCCTTTTCTCCAAAATGTTTCCTTTTTGATTAAACCGATTAAACCAAACTCAGTCCTGGAGGGTCCGGTGTCCTGCATATTTTAGTTCCAACCTCAATTAAACACACCTGAATCAGCTAATCAAGCTCTTTCTAGGTACACTAGAATCTTCCAGGGAGGTGTGTTGAAAGAAAGTTGGAGCTAAACTATGCAGGACACCGGCCCTCCATGACCGAGTTTGGACTCCCCTGGATTAAACTATCTGCATTCATGTGGGAAAAAACATGAACGCAGGAAGGTAAAGCAGTTGTTTTGTTTGTTTGTTTGAAAGCACAGGCTTGGTTCTTTGTTATGCTTTTCTGAGTGCCATCAAATTTAGGTGAAAGTCATCGAAAACGCTGGCAGTGGCTGAAAACTTTTTAGCAAACGCTGGCAGAGAAAGAGTTAAGATTTAGACTTCCTGATTGGCTACAGAACAAACCACTGTTATCCAAAGATTTGACTAATTAACCTAAGTTATGCTTTTGAAACCTGTTAGCCATGCAGCACCATACTTATTGGGATTTACACCTACCTAACTTATAATGGTAACAGTTCTTGACTCCAGTGAGCTACAAACACAAATTAGGTGTCATTGGAAAGAAGACACATTGAGCTTTACTATGGTTCATCTAGAGCAGATGTGCGAAAGTAGGGCCTGCAGGCCAAAGTTAGCCCATCTTAACCTTTGTTTTGGCTAACCATTCCATCTGAAAGGAGAGGGAGAATGATGGGGAGTTGGTAGAGGTGAATATCTTCGTCATTTCAAGAGATCGTCATTTCAAATTTAACGTAACCTTTAGTGTCTTTGTTTAATTGAGGAGCCAAAAAATTAATGTTTAGTTAAATGTTGTAAATGACTCAGATTCTGAATCAGAATGTAAATTCTGTCAGTTGACAGATAGAGGACAATGCACAAGACATTGGTGAGCAAATCAAGCCAATTGACTAGTGTATTCAGAACTCCATTGTGTTATAAATGAGATTATGTTTTTACTATAATAAGTTCAAGGTTTCCGCTACATTCATTCTTCCATGGCGGGGCGCCACACCAAAATTCATCCCGCCACGGCTACATTACAGCTTCCCATTCAACACATTCAGTCATTGTTGTTGTTGTTTTTAATAGCAGGTTATAATCGCACCAAAACGTATTAAAAGGTAAGTGAATTATAACAGCAAAAACTTTTCTGTAATCGTAGTAGTGCTGTGCGTTATTTGTTTAACCCTTTACGGTGACATGCTGACTGACTGACAGGTGCGTACGTGAGACGTGAGACCAGCAAACACGGCGTAGCTTTCAGTTAAGATGAACACAGTTTCCATAATTATACTGTATAGATAAAGGTCTATGGTTCTGCATACAGTGACTTTATCTGGCTGGAATTTATAGCGGTTTCACTTTACTTCAGGACTGTTCAGCTACTTCAGCTGTTTCACTTTACTTCAGGACGCATTAATGCCGCTCTGTAGGTCTACCAGAGACATTCATAAATATTCCTAGCAAATCTAATAAATGTTCGAGATGTACTCGTCACATAAACGCACTAAATCGCACTTGAGCAGCGTATATTTCAGGGGGTGAAGTTGTGCACGAACAGAGGAAATCAGCGCACAAGCAGAGATTCGCATGCTCGTATTACATAAATGCGCTCACAACATGTGTCACTGAAATAACACCCATAGGTAGTTGGTACATCCGTGTAAAAGTTCTGCCGCCACAGCTGGAAAAAATCCTGAAGTTCACTGAAGTTCATTATAAAACATTAAAAATTATACATGCGGAATTAATTAATATGTTTTAAAGAAACCTTATTTTTAAGTATTAGCAAATAAATGAGGAAATTGCCCATGGCGTTAATGTAATATGGTTATAACGTAATGCAGTATATTTATCTTTGGGCCACAGCCCTCAATCAAGTTTGATTTTTGGCCCTTTACAAGAAAGTTTGGTCATCCCTGATCTAGAGTGTTTAAGTTATAGATGCTGTGTTCAAAAATGTCACAACTTTTCAAGGTTAAGTTGTTGAAAGAGAGATCAAGCTCCCATAATGCAATGCAAAAATGTAAATAAATGGGGTAAAATAAAAAACATGAAATATGGAAAACCAGTCATTTACAGATATCTTTAAAGTGTGTATATAAATAAAGATGGCTCGATTTACACGGTTGTCATATAAGGCGTTTCCCTACAGGCGTGTTGCTTTGATATTCCTTTGTGTTTGCGTGTTTCCTTATAAAACCCCAGTGTTTCGCTGTGAGCCGAGAGACAGACTGTCATCTCGCTGAGACCAGATGGACCTCACAGCATGACGGACCACTTGACATTATTGTGAGACCCGTCAATTGATCTTTAACCCCAGTCACATTTTCCACCAAACATAATGATGTGTGCCAGAGACTTCATATGGTCAGAGGCTCTCTAGATAACCGGCCAAACGCAGATCCTGGAATCTGTCCACGCTGATGTATACGGGTCTAATGGAATGGAGCGGTCATTAATCTTGTTATCAAGCGTAGATTAAATCTGTAGGTGTATGTGTGTGTGGGGGGGGGGGGGGGGGGGGGGACGCAGGTTTTGTAATCTCAATTCAGATCTCTAACAAAGAGAAAACAGAGAGATCTGGAGGTGATAGATGGAGTTTTGTCCTTATAGTGTTTCTACAATTGATCGGCGCCCGTGCTTGACCTTCACTTCTCACTTGTATTAAACCGGGCTGCTTGAGATTTGGTTTCAATTAGCAAGAGGTTTTATTCTGCTGAGGCTCCGAGTTCATGTTTCAAACGCCAATACTGTCACTTTGCTTTAAAGAAATCTGCTGAGAGAGAATCGCCCTCGATAGTGTGCCAGACACACAGTGCAGTACTAATAGTGTTTTGGAACGTGCTTTAAATTATCTGTTGTGATGATTCTGTAGTTGCTATGGTAACACAACTATAGTAGTTAACATGTTGTGGTAATTCTATAGTGGCTATGGTAACACAACTATAGTGATAAATATGTTGTTGTAATTCTACAGTTGCTATAGTAACACATCAATTATAACAATTAATCTGTTGTGGTGATTCTACAGTTGCTATGGTAACAACAACTATAAGAATAAATCTGTTTTGGTGATTCTACTGTATAGTTGTTATGGTAACGCAACTATAGTAATTAATATGTTGTGGTCATTCTATAGTTGCTATGGTAACGCAACTATAGTAATTAATATGTTGTGGTGATTCTATAGTTGCTATGGTAAGACAAATATAGTGATTATTATGTTGTTGTAATTCTATAGTTGCTATGGTAACACATCAATCATAATAATCTCTTGTGTTGATTCTATAGTTGCTATGGTAACACCAACTATAATAATTATGTTGTTGTGGTTAATCTACAGTTGCTATAGCAATAGACTATTGTAATATAATAAATGCCCCCCCAAATAGGGTATATTAAACTACAATACACCACAGTTTAGTAAAAAGTAAATCTAATAAATGTTACTGATCACAGATTATCAGTTCACTATAGTTAACATTCCAGTATGCTGGAACATTTATAAATATTATGTACACTCTCAGAAACACTATAGTGTTTAATTAAATTGCTGTAGTGTTTTTTCATGTGGGTCTGTTCAAGTTCAGTGAGGCAAATGAGATACATTTACAATTGTGAAGTCTGAAAAGCGTCAATATATTGATCTAGAACTACTGGAGGGACCGGCGCGTCGAACCTAAAAATGTAAGAGCGTCCTCCTGGAGCCGTCTGGTAAAATAACCAGCATGTGTGTTTGTCGTCAGTCCTTCACTGTATGCTTCCATCCACAGATTTTTATGCACATTTTGGAGTATTACATTAAAAACAACACCAAGATGTGCATAAATTCTGAAAATGAGCATGAAAGACTTGAACACAAAAGAGTAGGATGAACTTTTAGTCCGGTAAGCAAAAGTAAAAATAAACCCCAGCATGTGCATTAAAAAAGTCATGTAATGTTGTGACCAGATAACTAGTTGACTGATCTCATCTCAAATATTGGTGTCTTTTATAAAAGTTTTAGATTCTACAGTTGCTATGGTAACACAACAACTGTAATTCATCTGTTGTGGTGATTCTATAGTTGCTATGGTAACACAACAAATATAATTCATCTGTTGTGGTGATTCTACAGTTGCTATGGTAACACAACAAATATAATTCATCTGTTGTGGTGATTCTACAGTTGCTATGGTAACACAACAACTATAATTCATCTGTTGTGGTGATTCTACAGTTGCCATGGTAACAACAAGTACAGTCATTGATCTGTTGTGGTAATTCAACAGTTGCTATAGTAATTCATCTGTTGTCGGGATTCTACAGTTGCTATGGTAACACAACAACTATAGTAATTCATCTGTTGTGGTGATTCTATCATTGCTATGGCAACACAAGAACTAAATATTTTAATTAACCTCTACAACTGTCTTATACAACAGTTTTCCCAAACATCCGTCAAGAGTTTGTTTTTATCGGAATTTATATTTTTAATTCTCTTGAACACACGGAATGCAAATGCAACATTTTAAGTTTAAACACAAACTAAATTCACAATTTTTGCACGGAAACAAAGCTAGTAATAATAACATTGCTGCGTCTGTAATGTGGTGTCACATTACGGGAACTCATTTGCAATTCATAGAGAGGCCATTAAAACCAGCATTTAAATTCATACCCTTGATTTCAAAGCCAAGCCATGATTTCAGCAAGGCTGTTTGCTTTTTTAACATGCATATGTTTAAACACCAAAATCATAATTGCGCAGCTAATCATAGAGACGTTTGTGAGCATTGCTGTCCCGATAATGCAGAAATCAGACATGCCTTTATAGCCATTCATCGGCTTGTCCCGAGAGGAGTTTTTTTGAGGCTATTAATTATTAACGCTTTGTCAATACCAGTAGTGCATCTACTTCACAAGGACAGACACTCATTGTGGAGTGTAAGATCTAATTTAAATGAACAAATAATAAAAACAGCCAGATCTGGATCTGCTATGTGGTTTTTTAAACAAAGGAAAACCTGATTTATGCTACAGGAGCCTGTCAATGATTACAAATATAGTTAATAATTTGCCCTCCTGTTAAGTTTGAATTATTTTCCAGACATGTACCAAGTGCTGTTTAACAGTTTTTAAAACACATTTTAAAACATCATACTTGTAATAACTAATTTGCATTATAATAATAATAATAATAATAATAGGTAACCTAATCATCTACTAAAAATCTAATAATAATTCTAATAATTATGTAAAATATTTAGAAATAGTTTCTAAATATTTCTAATAATAATAATAATAATAATAATAATAATAATAATAATAGGTAACCTAATCATCTACTAAAAATCTAATAATAATTCTAATAATTATGTAAAATATTTAGAAATAGTTTCTAAATATTTCTAATAAAAATAATAATAATAATAATAATAATAATAATAATAATAATAATAATAATAATAATAATCTAATAATAATTCCAATAATTGAAAAAAATATTTCTAATTAAGGGGCTAATAATATTCATTCATTTTTCTTTTGGCTTGGTCTCTTTATTCATCAGAGGCTGCCACAGTGAAATGAACAGCCAACTATTCCAGCATATGTTTTACACAGCGGATGCCCTTCCAGCTGCAACCCAGTACTGGTTACACACTGGTTACACACTCATTCACACACACACACTCATTCACTACAGCCAATTTAGCTCATCAATTCCCCTGTAGCGCATGTGTTTGGACTGTGGGGGAAACCGGAGCACCTGGAGGAAACCCACACCAACACCGGGAGAACATGCAAACTCCACACAGAAACACCAACTGACCCAGCCGGGACTCGAACCAGCGACCTTCTTGCTGTGAGACTATTGCAGTACCCACTGCACCACTGTGACGCCCTTCTGTTTAACACCATTTGGAAAATATATTAAAAAGAGACAAAATCACAGTAGGAACAACAATTTTGCGAATGAAACCTGTATATAATATTGTATGAAAATGACATGGTTAATTAGGTTAATTAGGCAAGTCACTGCGTGGCTTCTTCTTTAGCCAATTGAAATAAAATTAGGGGCTAATAAAATTTATCTCAAAATTATTTCCAAAAACTAAAATCTGCTTTTATTCCAGCCAAACTACAAAGGCCCGTTCACACCAGGACGCTTTTTGCTCCCGTTTTCCTTTAACGTTTAACAACGTTTAGAGCTGGAGCTGCTACTTGAACCATCCATGCTTGTTCGAGTCACCAGTAAATTTAACAACAAGCGTGTCAACTTTCTCTCTTCAACTTCTTAAAGTTGTGTAGCGCCATCTAACGTCAAGGAGTGATTTTGCATACTCTTCTGCTCGACACCAGTGAAAATCGCTTGGGTTTGAATCCGGAAAAACGTCTCGTAAAACGCTGACGATAAACACAAATGAAAAGCGTCCTGGTGTGTACGAGCCTTAAGAAATAAGACTTTCTCCAGACGAACAAAATATAACAGGAAATGTCCACGCTCTGTTAAACGGGAAAATAATACAGAATTCACAGCAGGGCGAATAGTCGGCCTAATGAAACTGTATATGATATTGCATGAATGTGGCATGCTTTATGATGTTAGTTTTGGCTCAGTGTGTGGTTTGGCGAAGGTAAAGTGTATTTTAGGGCTCCACCATAAGGCTGTATGGTGATTGGGCTCTCATTAGGGCCCTCGGGGAGCCTCTGGATGGGGATCAGGCGTCTGCGGCCCCCGATGATGGATGTTTCTGGGAAGTGGACGAGGCACAGTTACAACTGACTGGCTCTTTAATGGCCTCTATATGCAAAGAAACGGATGATTGGGTCCAAACGGACACACACACACACACACACGCACACATACACACACACACACACACACACAAAACATACTGTACAGAAAACACATACAAAAGGCACACATACACACACACACACATGAAAAACACACACAAACACACACTAAAACATGCATGCAAACAAAAACACATACAAATTACACACATACACACACACACGCAAAACTAACAGACACACACACTAACACACATACAAAACAAATACACACAAACCTCCCCCCAAACATACACAAATGCATGCACACAGACACACACTAAAACATGCACACAAACAAAAACACACTAACACACATACAAAACAAACACATACAGCGCCACCAAACAAACACACACAGCCCCACCAAACAAACACATGCACGAAAACACACACACACTGTACGCAAAACACATACACACACACAAATGCACACACACACAAACGCACACAAAACACACACACACAAAACAAACACAAACACACACACAAACACACAAAACAAACAACACACAACACACTTACAAAACAAACACAAACACACAGCCCCACCAAACAAACACATGCACGCATACATACACATACACACACTGTACACAAAACACATACACACGCAAACACACACAAAACAAACACAAAAACACACACGCACAAACACACATAACAAATGCCAAAACACACAAACACACAACACACATACAAAACAAACACACACAGAATACCCCAAACAAACCCAAACACGCAACCCCCTCAAACACACACGCACACACACACAAAACATACTGTACTGAAAACACACAAATGCACACATACACACAAGAAAAAAACACACACAACACACATGCAATATAAACACACACAAACACAACGCACATACAAAACAAACACATACACAAACGAAATTTTCTAGGAGCATGTTATATCATAAGAAATATTGGTATTGTTTTAATATCTGGAATAGACCTTTTAAAACTCTACGATATTCCAGAAAATCACATGACCCGGTCTAACACTGTTATTAGCAAGTCAGCATTTGTAAAAAAATAAATAAGAAACGAAATCCTTCATCATCCTCATCGTCATCCTCCCATTAAACAGATTCATTGGAATGAAAGAAACCCTCATTGCATCCATAACTGCAGTGGATGCTGTAATTGGCTCACATCTGTTTGTGCTGCTGATGAGGCCAGAGAGCAGCTCATCTACACACTCCACCTGCCACACACACCAGCTGAGCCCACATTACCATACACACACACACACACGATCAATGCACACCACAGCGTTCGGTTTATTCAGTATACCTCCGAGAGTGAGGCCAAACGCAGCCACAATTAGTGGAGACGGACTGAACACAGAGCGGCGAATCAAACAATGAAGTACAGCTATTTTGATAATCGATTCGTTTTTTCGATTAAAATACACTTTTTATTTGCCGTTTTGCTTATTATATCTATATAAACCCTTAAATTAGGGTATTATTTATCTAAAAAGTATACTTAAAAAAATACAAAAGCCACGTATCGAGTTTATTGAGCTTTAATTTAGAGATTTTAATGAAAAACACTGATCTTGAGCAGGAAAACATTGAAAATTAACCTAAAATGAAAAACAAAGTTTGTTTTTGAACAGTAAAACTTCTCTAAATATCCAAAATATAAATAAACAGAGCAAAACAAGTGTTGTACTGCTATTATATTCATTCACTCATTCATTCATTTTCTTTTCGGCTTAGTCCCTTTATTAATCCGGGGTCGCCACAGCGAAATAAACCGCCAACTTATCCAGCACATGCTCTACGCAGCGGAGGCCCTACCAGCTGCAACCCATCTCTGGGAAACATCCATACACACTCATACACTACGGACAATTTAGCCTACCCAATTCACCTGTAGCGCATGTGTTTGGACTGTGAGGGAAACCGGAGCACCTGGAGGAAGCCCAGGCGAACGCAGGGAGAACATGCAAACTCCACACAGAAACGCCAACTGACCCAGCCGAGGCGCGAACCAGTGACCTTCCTGCTGTGAGGCGACAGCACTACCTACTGCGCCACTGCGTCGCCCCGCTATTATATTCACATTATGAAATTAGGACATAAACTCGCTGACATTAAGATATTACAGTTTTACCGATTGCTCACACACTAAAATTAAACTTTTCCCACAACTAGCAAAACCTTACACTCAAGGAGCAAAACACAAGGCTAGAATTGCACAAAAAAAGCACATTCAGTCAGCTTCACACTTTTTGCAAAACATTACACACAGTGATTTGCATATCACTAAACAGTAAACACACTTGTTTGCATTTGACGCAGGAATTTACCATGACAGAATTTCCTTGCAATTTCAATGCAAAGGCCTTCAAATGAACACACATGAACCAATTGGTTAAACACAGCCATCAAGTGTGCACATACACTGCTGCAAAACTCTAGACACATCACTCAGCTGGAACCACAATAAAAGATAACAGATATCAACTATTAGTCTTCAATAAATGTGTTTACAGTAGCATAGCTATAAATATTAGTCTTCAATAAATGTGGAAGGCAGTGTTGGAGTAAGGGAAAGGGAGGAAGATGGGTAAACAGGAGACAGGAGGAGATTTTTTTTTTATTGAAATGCAAACATCACCAGAAGCTTTACATTGCAATATTTAGCTATCAGTCTATTGCTGTTTGGTGAATACAGTATGTTCATGTACTTTATAGCAATACCTCTGAAACAAATCAAACCAAGATTATATCATTATTAGTCAATTAGAAATGATATGAGTGTAGAAGATTGAGGGCAGTGTGTGAATGAAGCAAACAGATTTATATTGAATTCAAGTGTGTGTGTGTGTGTGTTCCATATGGCGTCTAATTTGTGCTTTGTTATATTATTGTGAAGTTTTGAATTATTGTTTCATTTTGCAAAAGAACTGATGTGTTCTGCTGTTTGTGTGTGTGGATTTGGAAATTGTGTGTAGTGTTTTAACAAAAAGAGCCTTAATTCCCAAATTGTGCTTAAGCAATCATAAAAAACTGCAAGCTGCAGAATTTGTTGAAATATCAAATTTATAAATAACAAATAAACAACACATATTTTTTTTGGAAACAGAGACAGAAGTAAAGGTAAACTTTCAATGCTCAAATGTAAAGTTATTAGCATTCACTAAAAACCACAACATTGACTAATATTACTGCTGATTTATTTAAAGGGCGGCTATGATGAAAAAAATCATCTTCTGTGAGCGGTGTGGACAGAGCTGTGTGTAGTATAGTGTGTCCACAGTCATATTGGGCTGATAGAAACACAATAAGTCTCTTTTTTTACATTTCCTGATGTTAAAATAGAATCCAAATCCCTCCTATTTTGAGGCAGACCACAACATGACATAGGAGTGCTGTTTCCCCGCCCACCAAATTGATTGACAGCCGCATATTAACATGTCTCTGTAGTAATGCGTATAATCATATCAACAAGACAGGACAAGTGCAAAGCAACCGGGATTAAAAGATCTGTTCAGCTCTCTGTGATCATCAGTCATCATAAATGTGTTCAAGAATGAGTTTAAGTTTAACACATTTTTATAACAGTGCATGTGTGTAATGAATTACAGTGATTTTACCATCTTCATCAGCACAGCCGCATGTCAGTACAATTATAAAAGAAGACGCTTCAATCCTGGTTTGTGGATGTTAAATCAGGTTTATTTTGTACATTAACATAACGGATATTCATACAGCAGCGGATATTAATGTGTATCCTGTCACATGGCCGTGCAAAAACAGTGCAATGTTAAATGCGCACACTGTGTGTGTATGTGTACCGACATTGTGTGTGACTCATCAGTGCAGAAAGGCTTGAATTAAATCATTGGTAAAGTTTTTACTGTAGTATTTCTCACAAACGTTACATGAGATCTGCTTCCTTCATGTCTGTCACTGTGCTGTTTATCTGACGCAGCAGAGGCAGAGACATTCTGACAGGCACATGGGAACCGTGGGCGAGGAGAACTAGCATTAAAGGCACAGGCAACAAGAACAGCAACAGTGTGTTTAGAGCAGAATATTCTGGAAGGTCTAATAAATAATCTGATGGGTGTTTGAGCTGAAACTTTACAGACACATTCTGGAGACACAAAAGACTGATCTTAAATCTTGAAAAAGGTCAAATAGGTGCCCTTTATTTAATTAAGCAAAATAATTGATGTCAAAAGGCAAAACTAGATTATTGTGCTTCCCCCATTGTCAGATTATTTTGCTTGTTTTAAGGAGAAACTCACTTCATTTTGACTCATTATTTCTGAAAACAAGACTGTATGTTTTACTTGTCTAGAAAATGCTTCTTGATTTAAGAATTTTTGGATATTTGGACTAAAAACAAGACAGAAATCTAAGTAAGAAAAGCATTTCTGCAGTGCACAATTTGAATTTTTGCGTGAACTGCCCCTTGAAGAGTCATTTCAATTGAAAACCCCATTAAACACTTTCATCACAACCATGAAAATCTAATCTAGATGTAGCTGATACAGAAGACGTGATCCTGTAATGTCCAACAGTACGTCAGAAACCCTTGTGTTCGCTGGAGGACAGATACGAGCGGTCACATCACTTGCAGCCGGTGAATAATTAATGACAGGATCTAATAGACTCGCTGGCCCCATCATCGGCATAGGTAAACAGGGAAGTCTTTAGGCTAAGTGCTCTTTGTGATGGAGTCATTGATAATGCAGGTCTGAGTCCGTCTCCTACAAAGGACACGTCATATACAACTGTCCTCAGTGACAGAGGACTACAGGCATGGGACAATAACCCAGTTTCAAGGTGTATCATGGTCTGGAAAAGTCAAGGTTTTATAAAAGCAAAAATATTCTTTTTCTTTCCTTTGGTATATGTCATTGTTTTTTTTTGTTTTTTTTTTTTACAAATATTTTAAATAGTTTTTAGGACAACAGTATCTCCAGCATCCGAACATGTTATATAGCTGAACAGTGCAGTGGCTTTACTTAAGAAAGATCTACAAAGATGAACAGAAGTCTGTGTTTCTGACACTAATGAAGACAGCAGAAGTCAATGAGTTACTTCAATTATTTAGCCTGACATGTTTACTGCTCCAAAATATTTGAAATGTTTCTTAAAATAAAATATATTGTCTTGTACTTATATTGTGTTGTATTTAAAAAGAACATTGTAGGTGTGTATAATTAGATTGTTGGTTCTGACGTGTTTGTTTCTTGAACAGGTCGACAATAAAATGAAATGTCCATACCTTGGATGTAGGGATGGCTGATGTAAAACTGAGGTTTCCATATAGTGTTGAAATCCCGAAGCGCAAGTGTTTCGAAACACTGCACCGAAGCATGATCCGAAACACCAGGTCACATGACCAAAGTGATTCGAAACACCAGGTCACGTGACTAAAGTGATTCAAAACACCAGGTCACATGACTAAAGCGATTCAAAGCATCGGCCATTTCAGAAGCATTTCGAGACCTGGTGAATCTGTATTTGATTGACAGGGTCAGAAAAAATCTCTATCTCCTGTAGCCTTGTGGACTGTGTGTGTGCACAGAGTAACTGTGTTGCAAATGGCATGAGTTCGAATCCCACCTAGTTCAAATACTCTGAAATTATGACTTGATGTATTTTAATAATGTTACTTTTTATGACCAAAACAAGACATTTATTCACAAATTGTTGATTCTGATGTCAGACCAATGTTAAAACAAACATATTACAAGAACAGAGCATATAAAACCTAACCTCTATAGCTAAATCACTCTGGATTTGAACCCATTATCTCTGCACGCTAGTCAGGAACTCTCACTGCTTCACTTAATCACTTGAAACTTCAACTCTACACCGTGGGGTTTGATACCTCAATTTGCTGAATTGTTTTGTTGCTGAAGCTGCTCCAGAGCAATACATAAAAATGACCACTAGGTGTCACTGTAGAGATGAGTTTCGAAACTTTTGAAGCTTCGACACATTTGCTTTGACTGTTTCAGTGTTTCACGAAGACTCGCTCTGCCCATAACTACAGATATTCCAATCCATTTATTGTCCATTTCGTCAAAAGTAAACATCAAAATAAGCATAAAACCATTCTCAAGCCCATCACAGTCAAAAAGTTTGTTTTATGTCGAGAGGATCACGAGCTTATGATTGCTTGCGGCCGGTCCCGCATTATTCAATTTATGATTCACCAATCAGACGATTCCTAAGCCACTATAAGTATCCTAAGTTACATATAACAGCCATCTTGGTTTTGAAGAATCCCCCCTTCCACCCCTACTCCTCCTTCTTTCCTTGATGGGTGGCACGGTGGCCCAGTGGTTAGCACTGTTGCCTCACAGCAAGAACGTCACTGGTTCTAGTCCTTACCAAGCCAGCCGACGTTTCTGTGAGGAGTTTACGCGTTCTCCCCGTGCTACCCTCTCGCCTTGCAAACGGGAGGGAGCCCCGGGCTCGAGGATCTTATGAGCTCAGAGCTCTCTCCCGGGACAGCATGCCAAACACGCTTTATAATCAATCATCAGCTAAGTGTGAACTCTTGAAATATATTTTAGAGCCGTAATCACAATACCGTGATACCATGAAATCATGACATTTTTATCCAAGATTACCATACTGTCAGAATCTTATAAAGTAAGCAAAATAATTTTGTTTTTGCTTTGGAATAAGATAATTTTGTTTACCAAAATGACAGATTATTTCTGCTTGAGTTAAAAAAAAAAAAATCTTTTTTGCTTGTCTAGAAAATGCTTCTTGATTTAAAACTTTTGAGATATTTGGACTAGAAACAAGACAAAAACTCTAAGCAAGACAAACATGTTTTTGCAGTGTGTCCCTTATGCTTGTTCACACCAGACGTGGCACGCGCAAGTAAATCTCAATCAAATAGACGCATGAACATTTTGACTTTAATCGCTTCATTCGCGGGTCTAATTCGATTTATTGGTATGTCAAATTAACTGCACAATAGACGCGGATTCACGTCATGGGCAGGGCTTCTGTCTGCCCGGTGACTCTAGCTTCATTGTTAAATGGCTAACATGGAATTTATTGAGATAGTAGCTGTGCTTTATGTGCTTTAGCAAGACTAAAAAACAGCATAGATTCGTTCGGCGCCGTGTCTGAGTCCACTAGATCCTCCAGAGGTGCACCCAGTTCATCAACTCCTCCAGAAACTGTACCTGAAAGATGGAGCTTTCAGTGGTGCTTTAGACTGAGCCGAGCCCAGTTTGATGAGCTGTTGTCTGGTGTCAACAAGAGGATTTCCCCTTGGGGGAACAACAGGTGCTACATCGTGATTCCGCCCCTACATGAGCAAGCTCCTGATTGGTTAATGCAGCAGGAATTTTCGCTGATATTCAGAACTTGAGCAATTCACGTAATTTGCGTGTCAAATGCTCAACTCGCGCAGATTTATTTGAGCGAATGGCATCATTCCTGCCATCTCACGCGTCACATCTTTGCATTGACTTAGGCCCAATCCCAATTCTACCCCTTAGCCCTTCCCCTTACCCCTCGTTTTGCGCGTTCACGTGAAGGGGTAGGGGTGTCCCAATTCTCTGTCTCTTGAAGGGGAAGGGCTAAGGGGTAGAATTGGGATTGGGCCTCAGTCAATGCAAAGATGCGACACGTGAGACTAAATTTCGCTATCTATATTCCCTAAAAATAACTCCTTTATAGTAGTCCCACAACATTCTGTCACTCAATGACACTCGAATACCCTGTCAGAACAGTCTAGTAGCTGAGAATGGGCTTTTTACAGTGTCTGCTATAATGTTAATGTTGTTTTTGCTGTGTTTACGCAGCATAACAGAACAGTTTCATGGTTTTCATGCATTTGTCACTCCAGTCTTTTATTTTGTAAACTGTAATATAATCACCCTAAATATCCCTGCTCTTCTTCTTTCAGGAGTATGATGCCCAAAGCCCTAAATGGTCAGATTGTGATGGAGAAAACGCCCAGATACTTTGTGACTCCAGAAACTCCAAGCCGCATCCACGCCATGTCGAAGGATATCAAGCTAATCGTGGTGGTGCGAGACCCGATCACCCGCGCCATTTCTGACTACACCCAGATCATCTCCAAAACACCAGACATCCCCAGCTTCGAGAGCTTAACATTCAAGAACCGGTCTACAGGACAGATAGACGCTCTCTGGAGCCCACTATACATCGGTCTGTACGCCAAACACCTGGAGCGATGGCTGGCTTATTTCCCGCTCTCGCAGATTCATTTCGTACATGGAGAGAGACTAATAAGCGACCCGGCAGGCGAGTTGGGCCGTGTGCAGGACTTTCTCGGCCTCCAGAGGATTATTACGGATAAACACTTCTACTTCAACAAGACCAAGGGTTTTCCTTGCCTTAAGAAGCCGGAAGGAAGCAGCAAACCTCATTGTCTGGGCAAAACCAAAGGCAGAACGCATGCGAGAATCGACCCTGAGGTCATCCAGAAACTGAGAGAATTCTACCAGCCACACAACCTCAGGTTCTACCAAATGGCAGGGATGGACTTCGGATGGCAATGAGTGTTTTTTTTGGTGGACACTTATGGTTATTAAGTCAATGTAGGCAGATTTCTTGAACATGAAGCTTAGGATTGAACTAAGTAGCAGAAGAAATGTGATGGAAGTGAAAAACGATATCTTTGGTTTGTCGATGGCTCCTCGGCTGTTCAAATCAATGCGTCTGCTGGATAGAGACAGGCCTGAGCACTTCGAGACAAGAGTAGTTTGAGAGGTTAAAGGGGTCATGAAACCAAAATTTCATTGATCTTTTGATATATAAAGAAGTTGTAGTACTATAAAAACATCCAAAAAGATTTAGATCAATTTGTATTATTTTGCTTACATTACCGATCAAAAGTTTGGGGTCAGTAGGATTTTTAAAGGTTTTTAAAATAAGCTTCTCCTGTTTACCAAGGCTGCATTTATTACATCAAAAATACAGTACACATTGTAAAATTGTGAAATGTTATTGGACTATAAAATAACTGTTCAAAAGTAGTTTATAATGTAATTTAATAATTTATTCCAGTGATTTAAAGATGAATTTTCAGCTTCATTACTCCAGTCTTTAGAGTCAGATGATCCTTCTGAAATCACTCTAATATTAATTATTACTATTATTATTATTATTATTAATGGCAATAATGACTGGAGTAATAATTTCATTTTAAAACTACATACAATAAGTAACAAATAAATATTTAATGAATAAGTATTTAACAATATTTTTTTTTACAATTGCCATAATTGATGAACAGAATAATTTGATTTAAATTATTAAATAAAATTTATATAAAAAAAACTGACCCCAAACTTTTGACCGGTAGTGTATATTGAAGGCAGTCTACAAAAACCACAGGTTCTGGAAAAGGGGTGTGCAAACTTGGTTCTGGAGGGCAGTCTATCCACCTATATTCATGAGCATTTTGGAATATCGCATTAAAAAATGCTTAATGGAAAAGCCGAAATTTAAAAAGTATACATAACCTATGCTCACTACTGAGCGGGATAAATGGTAAGAAGAAATGCACAAAAACTGTGCTGTAAACAGATTTAGTGACTAAACTGCGCCTGCGCTTCATCAGTCTGGGTGATGTGATGTAGTTTCTGCCAGATGCTGATCAGATATAAATGTGTGTGTGAGGGTGTTTGCGTCATTAATGTTGGTTGCAGATCTGAAATGTTGTTGTGCTAATTTTAAAGGCCTCAGCCCTCCGTCAGTCCGTCATCACAGTGCTTCAGTATTATTCTTCTTCTATTATTATGCCCTCCAGAACTGTCTTGATCATCTGTCTGCGCTCCCGTCTCACGCCTCCAAAAGCCACCGCATTTAGCGCGTTCATTGCGTTTGGTCTTGGTCTTCTAAGGCGCAAGTCATTTATTAGAGAAGAACAAACACCACAGTGGCTTCTCCTACCACACTAAACTACATTTCTCTGACCATTATTTGTGAAAGTTTAGCAGGAAGTGATGATTTTACTCTCTTCTGTTTCTCATTGGATGGAAACGCTGCTTTATTCACTAATGCTTTATGCGATATTCCAGGTTTGCACTTAAATCTAATTAGCATATTTGGATGTAATCATAGCCACTGTCCTCAAACGTTTAGATTAAACTCCAATTAAGCTAATTAATATTTTATTAGTCATACTAGGACCTTCCAAGTTAATGTGTTAACTTTTTAAATTTAATTTATTTTTAAATATGCTAAACTCTAGAGTAGACCGAGTTTGGACACCCCTGTTTTGGAATGTTGCACAGGACTTTGGAATGTCACACAGGACTTTTCTCCCCATAGACTTCCATTCTAACGCACGCAAATGCTGCAGACTGGAAACGCAGGCTCATGCGTCAAGTTTCGCAGTTTGCTGCATTGCAAAGTTCAAGCTTGGTGAACTCTGACCTGCGAAATCGCATCACGTGACTGTGTGAGACCAATCGATGACCAAAACACGTCATAATTTAAAATATAGACCAATCGCTCACTTTTTTAAATGTCTAATCATCTTGTTTAATCCCGCCCCTGTTCGTACCGTACGACAGAATTTGCATGCTCAAACTCTAGTGTGACCGCAGCATTACTACAACATTTCTACTATTCTACACTGCCTGTCATTGTGTTAATATGCAAAACTGTCCGCCAATCAGAGAAGTGGGCGTTAACTTCTGAGTCTACAATTGGCCACGCCCAATCAAACTGAGCATTCTGTTCATTTGAGGGCCAGAAACCACACATAAAATATGAAATTACTTCAAAATGATGAGGCTTTTAGTGTAAAAGTCTTAGTAACATTATAAGTGGATTTTAGAGAACAGTACAAAATAAATAAAACAAAGTTTGTGGTCCCTTTAAATCACTGGTTTAAGCAGCACTTTTCTTGCCAGTTTTATGTATTTTTATGTTGCCGATTCAAAAACTTTAATCATGTTTGAATCGATAATTCATATCAGAGATTTAAATAAACTGTAGCATAGATTGTTTTGGTCGTTGTTGCAGTATTACACTGAATTTAAACAGGTATTGTCGCACATCTGTTTGGGCTGGTCTACAATCACATTACATCCAAAGGCTCAGTTGTTGTTTATTTTGATTGTCTGCTGTAATTGGTTCATATGTAGACAATATGCAGATGAGGGTTTTGAATAATCCCTCTGCATGCATGAATTTGCACTAGTCTGTAGCAAAGCCCACTAGAGAGCAAACAAATGACTTTAAGTTCCTGTATAGCTGTTTATGTTGTTTTACACAAAGTTGCATTTTAAGATGTAAAAAATAATAATATATTTCTTTACCATTTCTCTTTATGTTTCTTTGTATGACATCTCTTGAATAAAAACATTCGATCATGACAATAAATTCCCTTCATGTTGCCACTGGCTAAAATTGATTTCATTCATTAATTTTCCTTCGACTTAGTGCCTTATTCATATGGGGTTGCCACTGCGGAATCAACCGCCAACTATTCCAGACACAGCAGATGCCCTTCAAGCTGCAACCCAGTACTGGGAAACACCCATACACACTCATTCACACACACACACACACACACACACACACACACACACACACACACACACACACACACACACACACTCATACACTACGACCAGTTTAGTTCATCAGTTCCCCTATAGCGCATGTGTTTGGACTGTGGGGGAAACCGGAGCACCTGAAGGAAACCCACACCAACACGGGGAGAACATGCAAACTCCACACAGAAACACCAACTGACCCAGCCGGGACTCAAACCAGCAACCTTCTTGCTGTGAGGCGACAGTGCTAACCAATGAGCCCCCTGGATAATACATAATACATTAAGGCCCAGTTTCACAAACAGGGCTTAGCTTAAGCCAGGACTAGACCTTAGTTAAATTAGGCTATAAATCAGCCTTAGAAAAATACATTACTGGTGTGCACCTGGAGACAAAACATGACACTGACATATTTTAAGACATCTCACTGCAAGTTAATTTCAGTTGAGACAGCTCAAACATTCAATTTAATCCATGACTAGCCTTAAACCTTGTTTGTGAAACCGGGGGTAAATGTTTTTAAGGACTAATGCATACTTAATAAGCTCAACAGAACACCCCTTCTTAGCTTAATATAAAATATGACCTTAATATTAAAATAAGACATCGTTATTAACATTGGTTGATCAATTTATTAACCACAGACAGAGTAATATATAAAGTTTCCAGAGTCTCTCCAGTACGATTTTGAATGAAAAGTGAATAAACACCCACACTTCACATAATACATCGGCAGGAGGTGTTACTTCATTAACCAACTATGACTTCCAAGTCAAATGTGATTTATTGCTGTAATGTAAAGCTGAACGCATTCAGTGTCACGTGATTCTAATATTTTACTGGATAATACATAATACATTAATTTTTTAAGGATGGTTATGCATTATAATCTTAACAGGACACCACTTGCATTAGTTTACTGTTAACATAATATAAAATATTACCATAATATAAAAATAATACATCATTATTAACAACAAACAGAGTCATATATCAAGTTTTCAGAGACTTTTCCACCCGGGAGAGCCATTAAAGCGAGAAAAAGGTAAGATTTTGAATGAAAAACGTCAATGAACACCCACACTACACTTAACAAGTCAGCAGGAGGCGTTATTACTTCATTAATCAACTTTGACTATTCCATCAAACTATAAATCGACAAATTAAATAAAGCTTACCGTTAATGGCACTTCCGGTGCGTCATGGTCCCCGAGAGCGTTTTCACTCTTCGTCTAAATTCGTAAAATGGCGAAATTCTACCGTAAAATGAACCAAACCGCGAATCAGATCTTCACAAAACCGCCTGTCTGTACCAATATTCGTCGTGTTTTCTGTTTATTCTTACGTTTAAAAAAAAGTCACAGGAGAATATATAGAGGAATTGTGTAGCTCTCAAACTACTCACAAACAAACAAGCCCGCGAATTTTACGCGCCACTTTACACTGTCCAATGAAATTTAAGTTTGTTAAAGAGCTACATCATGATTGGCTAGTGCTGGGAAAAATGGGCTATTTGATTTATTAATATATGTATATAAAATAATTAAATAAACACTCTAGTTTCATTAGTAAATGTATTATTAATGTTGATAAATGCTAATAAAATGTGGAGATAGTCTTCGAGTAATGGAAATAGACTGTTTGCTCTCAGTAATAAACGGGACCTTTTTTATTTACTATTGACATCAATTATAATTAAATTTGCTTCATCATTCACAATATTATTGTTAATTATTTTTAAGGGGCACTTTTGAATTCATTACGTCAATCAAAATGCATTTTAATCAGCATTAAATGGTGTCAAATAATGAAATTATCCTACAGAATTAAAGTTGCTTTGACCTCCAGCAGTGCATTATCATTGCAGAACATGATAAAACAGTCTACAGCGCCACCCTCAGGTCAAAACAATAAAGCGCATATACATAGTATTTAAAAAGAATAATAATAATTTCAGGTTCTACAGTATCTTTATTATGGTAATGTGTTGATCAGTATAGTTTACTCAAGTCTGGTGGCTTTTGTAAAACACACAATATTCAATATACAATAAATCTAAGAAAATCCAAAAATAACCAAATAAATAAATGAATACAGAACTAGCTCACTTGAATAAAATTAAACATGAATGATCCGAAATAAGCGGACATGCATTTAACACAAATAGTTTACAAGGAATTAGTCAGTTTGCTGCTTGTCATAAAAAAGTTAGTATATTTCATGCAGTATTGCACATAAAATGTAAACAGTTCATTTTGGCAGTGCATAAATGAACGGATCAGTCAATGAGATCATTATTCCTATGTATTTGAACAAATTAAAAATACACAGAAGCTAAAGAGATGATGAAGAATTCAAGTAGCTTGACCACGTTTTTCCATCTTAAACAGAACAACACAAGTCTTTACGGTTTACTTTTATCCCAAACATCGTCATGCTAGTTTCACTAGTCAGGAGCTCACGGAGAGACGTTTGTGCATTCTACTCAATGCTAAATTATTACGCACTTTCCTACTATTAAAAACAAAATACTCTCTTTTTTTTAAATGTATGTTTTAGAGCTGATAGGATAACAAAATAAGAGCGACTAATGCCTACATTATTTGATATTTTAGATGATAAAAAATATTATTTCTGGAGCATGCTACAGTTAAACAGAGGTCAATATAGCACAAACAAAGGCACTCAGCAATGTAATAAACTGTCTCATTACAAAACATATATAGAAAAAACCCCTTTAGGATTGATTTGGTATAATAATAAATAATAATAATAATACACAGTGGGTACAGCAGACAGTTTACACTAAAAATGCAGCCTATTTCTACTAAATCAATGGACAGATCCCAAAATATATGTAAAAAAAACCCTAGAAATAAATAAAACAAAACAAAAAATAAAGCTCTGCCTCAGTATTGTCTTGTCTTATTTTCCAACACAAATATATAAACATTCTTAAGTGACATTCTTGGCAGGTATGTGATATTTTAGGCACAACCTCACTTATTTTAACGCATTTTAATAATGAATATCTTCAGTAATTTTGATTCTCCATCAAAAATATCTTGATGTTAGAATGCTTACACACCTGTCCTGGAAAACAGAAGACCTGAGGAAGAAAAAAGTGAATACTGAAGGATGTTTCTAATGTGATTTCAATGCTTCTAAAGTGGCTCTAAGGGAATTTTGACAAATGTTTTTGACCAGGGTGTAGGCGGAGTCACAAAACACACATGCAGCCAATCAGCAGTGAGGGGCGTGTCTAGTAACGATCACTATGAACTGGAAGTTGATGAGACTTTTATTCAAAGTATGTTGCTAATTCCCAATTCACATACTATGTTCTAAACGTATGTCATTCATTCATCAGTTCCCCTATAGCGCATGTGTTTGGACTGTGGGGGAAACCGGAGCATGTGGAGGGAACCCACACCAACACGGGGAGGACATGTAAACTCCATACAGAAACGCCAACTGACCCAGCCGGGACTCAAACCAGTGACCTTCTTGCTGTGAATCCACAGTGCTGACCACTGAGCCACCGTGTCACCTAATCAACATTTCTTTCATATTTAATTAATTACATACCACATTGTAGAGTCTTTAATGCAGAGAAATCACCTCAGGTGTTTGGATAATTATGCTGTCAGAAGTTAGACACGTCTTTACCACGTCTTTTACAAAATTTCTCTGGCCCAGCTCTGACCCACACGATCAGGTTTTGCTTGGCCCACATGCTGCAGTGAATTATGGTACATGACTGAACCAAGTCTGGCTTCTGGACAAGAGCCAAACATGGACCATATCTGGGCCAAGTCACAGCTAAGTTAATAACCCATAACTGGGCCTCAACTGGGCCAGATCTGTTGATGTGTCCCGATTGCAATGAAATTAATAAACCCACAAAGCACTGCGCTTTAGGCACACTATGGGCGTGCTTTTTCTCAAAGCCACCTGATTGGTAGATTTTTTTTTTCTTTACTCAAAAGTTATTGTAATGTATTTTAAATGTGGGTCAAGGCAGGCCAAACTTGCATGGCCCACATATCAATTTCTAATATCTGGGCCAAAAACTACATTTTACTGTACATCTGGCCCAAATCTTAAAGACGGTGCCAGACCCAGGCCATGTTTGGCCCACATGCTGTATGCCAGTGCCGGATGAATGCCTGCTGTGCCAGCTTTATGCCAAATCTGGGCCAGAATTCTTTGCTACCTGGGTATAGAAGCTCACGTTGTTGTTGCAGATGAAACGGAAAACGTGATTAAAATATATTTCAGTTGGCTAGATATTAATTAACAGTCATTCAAACATCTTTACCAAAGCCTCTCTACTTGACAGTAGGTCAACTGCCCCCCCAGCCAATTTATTACCCTTAACTGGCCCTGAACTGGGCCAAAACAGGTTTATTATTGGTATCTCAGCTATAAGTTAACCACATCAACACCACCCTTTAACCAGAAACCCCAAAAAACTGAGCCATAACCCAGCCTAATGTTACCTAAACAATGTGAACAATCGCTATGATCTGGGCCACACACCTCCCATCCACAACTGGCCCAAATGTAGTTTGCCGTCATGCATGCAGTGCCATCATTGCCATGCATGGCCCACATTCGGCTGACATTATGCATGCCAGTGCCGGCAACACGCCAGCAGTGCCATAATGAGGCCACATTTGGGTCAAGTCCGTTTGCTATGTGGGATACTATGCTTTGGGACACACTAATGCTATCTTCAATACTATTTAGGACAGATAGTATGTGAATTGGGACACAGCATTAGCGCACCTTTAAATTCATTAATCAAATTTAAAGGAAGTTTTTTAGATGTTATAATAAGTATGTTAGTCTTAAGGATGTCTATAATCTAGTGTCTCCAAAACAATGAGAAAATTCACAGGTAAAAGATATAAACCTGATATAAACATCTAAAGCTTGCTGTTTGTCTCTTCCTCCTACATGGATCTTTTTTGCCGTCTCATATTTCAATTTCTCATCAAATCTTCTGACCAATCAAATGCTCTCTGACATGCAACGCCCCCTTCTTCTCATTGGCTTTTCATTTGATGTGCTTGAGCTCAACCACTTTCACTGGCAGAGCTGTGAGAAAAACAAACACTATTGGCTGATTATACAAAGAGGAGGAGCTCTTCTATGCCCCGCCCTCTCTTTATGTTTCTGTGAGATTACGTCAAACATCCAATAAAAAAAAACGCACATTTCAAAGTACATCACATGATCCCTAAATCTGAGGAAAATCATTCATTCAGCCCAGTTCTGCCTCCAGAATACGTTTTAGGCATAAAATATGAGCACATTAATAAGAAAGTGAAACTCAGAGCTTCAAACAGCAGAGCACATCAAACAGAAGAGGATATGAAAAGGTAAAGCCAGGTCTTAAAGGGGCAGTTCACACAAAATGAACACCCTAGCATCATTTATATCAAGTGGTTTTAAAACTGAACGGGTTTCTTTCTTAAGTTGAACACTAAAGAATTATAAGAAGTAAGAAGATGTTGTCTTATTTAGTTAGTTATTCACATTTTCAGTGATTCTGCAAAGGTGAACCTTCGCATGAGGTTATTTGAACAATTTCTGCTATTTTTTATGTCTTGTGGATTTTAAACATTTAATATATAATATTTTAAAATGTTAAAAATAACATGCATTTAATATGATCTCTTTTATTTTGTCAAAATTAATCATATTTTCTGAGATTCTGAACTTTTGTACAAGTGAGTAACTGTTGATTTTAGCATGAACTGCCCCTTTATAAGCAGGAATGGAGCTCTGCGTGGTCTTCTTCAGCAGTTCTCCTCTCCCTGTGAAACTATTGACACTTTCAGCTATTCTGCAGGGGGTTCACAAACTTTTGAACAGGGTTAGTTTTAGAATTTCAGCTAGTTTTGTCACCTTTTCTCAAATTTGTTGACATTTTCACAGATGCTGCACAAGGCTGTTTTAATAATTTCAATCTAGTGAACTATATGTAAACATGTTTTATGTAAATGATCTCACTCAGGACAGTACTACATAAAAACAGAACATTAATTAGATAAAGTTACTCACATTTGGAGTGATTCTGGAAACTTTTGCATGGGGCTATTTGAATAATTTCTGCTATTTTTATGTCTTGTGAACTATAAACAAAAATGTCTTAGGGCAATATTAATTACAAAATAACATGCATTTAGTGTGATCTCTCTTATTTTGTTAAAACTAATCACATTTTTAGTGATTCTGCAAGGGGTTCACAAATTTTTGCATGGGGTTATTTTAATTAAAAAATATCTTGTAAAATATTTAACTGCGGATAGTACTAAATAAATAATTTTAAGAATCATATTTAGGTGGCATTTCATTTCGCTGTAGTGACCCCTGATGAATAAAGGGACTGAGCCAAAAAGAAAATGAATGAATGAATGTATTTAGTACAATCTCTCTTATTTTGTCAAAATCATTCACATTTTCTGCAAGGGGTTCACGAAAGAATCCAGGTTTCGCACAGGTTATTTTAATTAATAATCTTTTTGTCTTTTAATGACTTTTTTTTTTTTTTTTTGTAAAATATCTTACTCAGGACAATACTAAATAAAAATAGCATGAATTTAGTATAATCACTCTAATTTTCTTTCTAATTATTATTTTTTTGTCTTGTGGACTATAAACATAAAATACCTTATTCAAAACAGTACTAATAAAAACAACAACATGCATTTAGTGTGATCTCGCTTATTTTGTAAAAAATAATTACATTTTCAGTGATTCAGAACTTTTACATGACACTGTATGTTGTTTTGTGTTCAAAAAGAAAAAAAGCGACTAAACTCAGAGGCTTGAAATCACTTGAAGATGAGTAAATGTTGATTTTAGTGTGAACTGCCTCTTTAAAAGCTCAGCTCTTCTTCAGCAGTACTGTGAAAGCTATTGACATCTTCAGTGATTCTGCAGGGGGTTCACAAACTTTTGTGCAGGGTTAGTTTTAGAATTTCAGCAAGTTTTTTTATGTCTTGTGGTTATTTTTTCAAACTTATTCACTTTTCTGCAGAATCTGCACAAGGTAATTTTAATAAGTCGTGTAAACATGTTTTATGTAAATTATCCCACTCAGGACAGTACTAAATAAAAAAAAGTTATTGACATTTTCAGTGATTCTGCAGACTTTTGCATGAGGTTATTGTAATAATTTCCTGCTATTTTTTATGTCTTGTGGAATATAAACCTAAAATATCTTTCTCAGGATAGTAAAAAAATAACATGAAAATCACATTTTAGTCAATCTACAAACTTTTGCACAACACTGCATCTTCTTTTGTGTTCAAAAAGAAAAACGCGACTGAACTCAGAAGGCTTGAAACCACTTAAAGATGAGTAAATGGTGAGTAACTGTTGATTTTAGTGTGAACTGCCCCTTTAAAAGCAGGAGTGAAGCTCTGCCAGGTCTTCTTCAGTAGTACTCCTCTCCCTGTGAAACTATTGACTTTTATGAGTGATTCTGCAGGGGGTTCACAAACTTTTGCACAACACTGCATCATGTTTTGTGTTCAAAAAAAAAAAAGCGACTAAACTTAGAGGCTTGAAACCACTTAATGATGAGCAAAGGCTGAGTAAATGTTAATTTCTGTGTGAACTGCCCCTTTAAAAGCAGAAGTGATCTTCTGGTAGTCTTCTTCAGCAGTACTCCTCTCCCTGTGGACTCGGCAGCTCGTTAAGGTCCAGAAAGACTGATCCGGCTGACAGCTTGCGTCCTGAAGCTGACAGATCCAGGAACTCCTCTGCGGAGCTGGGCACGGAGCTGATGAACATGTCCCACACCTGCTCCGGAGACTCCAGGTCCAGCAGCTTCTGCTTGATCTTCAGGTTCTTCTCCATGTTCCTGCGCTTGTGCTTGAACTCCAGGATGGTTTTAGTGTATCTGTTGATGGTGGTGACGGAGGACGCCATGCAGGCCGTGAACGAACTCCACGCCAAACTGCAGGAGAACACACCAAGCAGAATTCATTATTCACACTTCAGAGCGTTTCTTAAAGGGGCAGCTCACCCAGAAACGTAAATTAGCAGCGTATTGTTTCTATTGATCTGATCAAAATTGATCAAACTTCCCCATAATGCACCTCTGCGCTTCCCAATACACACAGATATGAGCATATAAATGAACGCACATGTAAGACCAGCTGTAGTCCCAGTGCTGTGGCTTCCAATCCTCGGGGCCCAGACTGACGGTCAGCTGGAATGCAGTGGTGAACATCATGTGTGCCACCATTCCCAGAAGACCTGCAAAACACCACAGAAGACACTCTTTTACGCCATTATTACTATTATCACTGCTTTGATCACACACTGCAAAAAATATCTGTGAATTAACAGTTTCTGTATTTTGTGATTCACAAGTGTTTTCTGTTTATTTGCGGTTGTGAATTGCATTATGGGATGTTGATCTATGTCGAATTTTGATTAAAATATGAAGTTTTTATCAATGTACAATACTACTAAAAACTTACATGTAGATATACTTACAGTGGGAAATGTACAACATGTCATCATTAAACATGATCTTAACGTTCTCATGATTTTTGGCATAAAAGAAAAATCAATCATTTTAACTGAGCAACATTAGACTGGTCTTGTGCAGGGTCTTACATTGTGTTCTATTTAATCTAAACATTATAAATGCTTTGGCAATATATTTATAACATGTGTCATCAAACATGTGCCAATAAAGCAAGTTTGAGTTGAGTTGAGTTCTGTTTCTGACCAGCAGAGAGCAGCAGAGAACCACAGCAGATGGACAACACACAGCACACCATAAAACAAAATAAACATTTGAAATGCAAAGCAAGCGCATCCTGCAGCTCCTATTAGTTAACTAAATTATTAGGTCCCACTTTATATTGTCGCTTATACCTGTGAACTTACATGGTAATTAGATGTGTAAGTAGTATGTAACTACAGTTTATGTACATACTGGTACAGAGTATTTACTTGTGTATACTGGTGTAACTACACTCATGTAACAACCAGCTGAATAGTATGTGTAAGTACAAATGTGTAACAGGACATTGGTAACAACACTAGGAAAGTACACATCTGTAACAAGAATTATGTAAGTGCATTGTGTAACAACAATATGTACTTGCAGATGTTTTCCCACTTCCACACCTGTTTGCAGATCATGTACTTGTGAACACTGTATGGCTGCATTAGAAGGTTTCACCTTGTGATACACGTGTACTTACATGGTAACTCCACAGGATCCACTCAATATAAAGTGTAAAATGGTCACAAATTACTGTTCATACATTCATTCATTTTCTTTTCGGCTTAGATGGGTTGCAGCTGGAAGGGCATTCACTGTGTAAAACATATGCTGGATAAGTTGGCGGTTCATTCCGCTGTGGCGACCCCAGATTAATAAAGGGACTAGGCCGAAACGAAAATGAATTTTATTTTAAACTTTATATTGTGGACCGTTCCTGTGGAGTTACCATGTAACTACACTGTTATTAAAGTGTTGCATAGAAGATATTTCTACAAGTTACACAGTAATTTGTGACCATTTTACACTTTATATTAAGTGGACAGTTCCTGTGCAGTTACCATGTAAGTACACTGCTATCACAAGGTGAAACCTTCTAATGCAGCATTAGTTCTGCCATACAGTGTTCACAAGTACATGATCTGCAAACAGGTGTGGAAGTGGGAAAACATCTGCAAGTACATATTGTTGTTACACAATGCACTTACATAATTCTAGTTACAGATGTGTACTTTCCTACTGTTGTTACCAATGTCCTGTTACACATTTGTACTTACACATACTATTCAGTGGGTTGTTAGATGAGTGTAGTTACACCAGTATACACAAGTAAATACTCTGTACCAGTGTGTACATACACTGTAGTTACATACTACTTACACATCTAATTACCATGTAAGTTCACAGGTATAAGCGACAATATAAAGTGGGACCAATTAGGATTTTAAAAAAGTCTTAAACATTGACAGACATAAGTATTATTTCTGAATATTTATAAAACATTAATGCTAAAAATATTGAATATAAAAAAGATGCATAAACTATCAAGGGAAATGTTTTGTGTGTGTGTGTGTGTGTGTGTGTGTGTGAAAACAATAAAAATATAAGACTAGTTAATGTTTCGGGATGCAATAACTAAAATTAAGCAGCAATAAGCAGTTCAATAATTATTAATCTTTGTACATGCTAATAATGAAAATGCAACTGTTCATTATTAGATCATGCTGGCTGTTTTCCTTTACAAATGTTTATTCATTCATTCATTTTCCTTCAGCTTAGTTCCTTTATTCATCAGGGATCGCCACAATGAACCCCCAACTATTCCAGGATACGTTTTACACAATGGAGGCCCTTCCAGCTGCAACCCAGTATTGGGAAACACCCATACACACTCATTCACACTCATACACTACGGCCAGTTTAGTTGATCAGTTCCCCTATAGCGCATGTGTTTGGACTGTGGGGGAAACCGGAGCACCCGGAGGAAACCCACACCAACACGGGGAGAACATGCAAACTCCACACAGAAACACCAACTGACCCAGCCGAGGCTCGAACCAGTGACCTTCTTGCTGTCAGGCTACAGTGTTAACCACTGAGCTACCGTATCACCCCTACAAATGTTTAATAAAAAATAAATAAAAAATAGTAAATGCTGAAATGGACATTATTAACTGTTCATGTTAATAAAGGGGTTGCTTTAATTAGCAAATGAAAGGTTACTGTAAAGTTTGACTATATATATAACTTTATAAAAATGTTATATAAATAAAAATAATAAATAAACATTTTGCTGCATTTGAACATTAAAAAGCAGCAAAACTTGTGCAATATCCTCTGGCTTGTTGTACAGAACACAGCTTGAAGCTTGTCGAGATAATAAATAGGTGTATTGTCATGACGGCGCTCCCAAATCTGCTGAAAATGAGTGTCTAAGCAGATCTGGCTTCATTTTTATGCAGCGAGTGTTGTGTGTGAAGCTGAAATAACCAAACCTGATCATTAAAGAAGTGGCGGTGGTATACTGTGAAGAGCATCTCAAAGTCAACCAGAGGAAAGATAAAGACTGATTACACATCATTATACAGACACTAAACACACACACACAGAGTGAGAGAGAGAGAGAGAGAGAGAGAGAGACAGAGAGAGAGAGAGAGAGAGAGAGAGAGAGAGAGAGAGAGAGAGAGAGAGAGAGAGAGAGAGAGAGAGAGAGAGAGATGGATTATTGGATTCATAGATAGATAGATGGATGGATAAATGGATGGAATGCATGGATGAACAGATGGAGAGATGGATGGATGCATAGATGGATGGATGCATGGATGAACAGACAGATGGACAGACAGATGGATGCATAGATAAATGGATTAATGCATAGATAGATGGATGGATGGATGGATGGATGGATGGATGGATGCATCAACGGACGGATGGATGGACAAAGAATGGATTGACAGATGGATGAATGATGGATGGATAGATGCATAAATAGATGGATAGATGGATGCATAGACAGATAGATAAATGGATGGATGGATAGATAAATGGATGGATGGACAGATGGATGCACAGATGGATGGATGCATAAATGGATGAATGAATGGATGCATAGTTGGATGGATGCATAGATGGATATATGGATGGATGGATGGATGGATGGATCCATAGATGGATGACTGGATGGATGGATGCATAGATGGATGACTGGATGGATGGATGCATAGATGGATTGATGGATGGATGGATGGATGGATGGATGGATGGATGGATGCATAGATGGATGGATGGATGGATGCATAGATGGATGGATGGATGGAGGGATGGATGCATAGATGGATGGATGGATGGATGGATGGATGCATAGATGGATTGATGGATGCATAGATGGATGGATGGATGGATGGATGGATGGATGGATGCATAGATGGATGGATGGATGGATGGATGCATAGATGGATGGATGGATGGATGGATGGATGCATAGATGGATGGATGGACAGATGGATGCATAAATGGATGAATGAATGGATGCATAGTTGGATGGATGGATGGATGCATAGACGGATGGATGAATGGATGCATAGATGGATGGATGGATGGATGGATGGATGCATAGATGGATGGATGGATGGATGGAGGAAAGCATATATAGAATGATGGATGGATGGTTGGATGTGGATGCATGGTTGACTGATGGATGGATGGTTGGATGGATGGATGGATGGGCGGATGCACAGATAGACAGATGGATGCACAGAGAGATACATAGATGGTTGGATGGATGCATAGATGAATGGATGGATGGATGGAAGGACAGACAGATGAATGGATGATGGAAGGATGCATAGATAGATATATGGATGGATGGATGGATGGATGGATGGATGGATGGATGGACAGATAGATGATGGATGGATGCATAGATAGATGGATGGACAGACAGACTGATAGATAGATAGATTGATAGATAGATAGATAGACAGACATACAGACAGACAGACAGACAGACAGACAGACAGACAGATAGATAGAGTGACCAGCATTGAGAAAGTAATCATCAGTCTGTCCTCTTGTTTATCAGGCTGTTTTAGTCTCAGTGTTGGTCTAACACACACTAATGTCTCAAACACACACAGTCTAACACACACTCAGTGTAAATGAATGTGTTGGTGTGGATGAGCTCACGGTTCTTCTTAATGGTGTCATTAGTGGACTACAGCAGTGGAAAGGCTTCAGCCAGACGGACATTATCAACACCGGACACTCAAAGTCACCTCAGCCAGAACAGCGAAGGACGGAGGTAAATTACACATTATTTACAGCTCACTGAGCCTGCATACTGAAGCGCAGCACACCAGCGCATCTGCAAAACTACAGCCAGGAGATCAGGAGCGTCTCAAGGAGATCGGCTTCAGTTTCAGACGTCTCAGATGTCCATTTAAATCTTCTGTCTGCATGTTAAAGGGGCGGTTCACGCACAAATGTAAACTCTGCCATCATTTACTCCTCCAAACCTGTTAATGTTTCTTTCTGCTGTTGAACACAATTAAAGATATACATATCAGTGATTCCTTATTAATAATCTATTGAACTGAAGTGTTGAAGAGGTTTATTTTATTTAGAAGGAGTGAGTGAGATCAATTTAACTATTCCAACATGTTTACATAGGGATGCCCTTCAAGCTGCAACCCAGTACTGGGAAACACCCATGCACACTCATTCACACACACTCATACACTACGGCCAATTTAGTTGATCAATTCCCCTATAGCGCATGTGTTTGGACTGTGGGGGAAACCAGAGCACCCGGAGGAAACCCACGCCAACACCGGGAGAACATGCAAACTCCACACAGAAATGCCAACTGACCCAGCCGGGACTCGAACCAGCGACCTTCTTCCTGTGAGGTGACAGTGCGACATCACTGAGCCACTGTGCTCCCCTACGCATAAACAGATGAAAGTTTTACTAAAGTTTACTGCCAAACTCTTACTCCAGAAAAATGTAAATAAGAGCTGAGTGATATGACACGGTGCATAAATGGACATTGCGTACTCATGCTCAGCAAGTCTACATGTGCTTGTTGCAACACAGGCTCATTGGGGATACGTGTCCAGGGCTACCAATGCTATCTCACGGCAATTCGTAAATTTTTGATTTAGTGGCTAACTTGTATGAATTTATCTGATCTCATTTATATAATTTAGTATGATTTGCTCATCCCCCAATGATGGTTGGGCTTAGTGCCACGCCTTCTTTTAAAAATCATACATTTCCATACGAATTATCCACTAAATTGACAAAATGTAAAACAGTTACGTTTCCTCATGAGATCAGGCCATGGCTACATACTTGGGGAAACTGCAATGGTATGTGTCTGACTGAATTTTGTGTGTAAAACGAATGTATATGAACATTATTTCCGTCGTGGTCAGTTTGCTCGGTAGCTCACCTCGTATGGCATCAAACTTGTTCGCGTGTTCGGAGACTGGTGAAGGACGATTTGAGAAACCAGATATAACAGCAAGTGACCTGCTCCATTACTGTTGTTTCTTAAGCTCTAATTATATTTAAAACACACCATTTCTAGTTTGCTACTGCGCATACACAAGGATTAGCATGACACCAATCTCCATTACGACCATGTTTCCATAATCACCATATGATTATAAACACTGAAGAACAGAGACGAAACCTATGCAAAGGCTAGATTGGATGTGCTGAGATGTTTTTTCTCCTGTCCTGTTATTTAACGTTATGAGTTCTAAACAGGGCTGCATTAAAAATAAGTGAAGAGAAGTGTTCAATTAAAGTACAATCAATTAACAACCTCAGCTCTCTAACCAATAATCATCAAGCATTTTCACTTCTTCCAGAACTTGACTTTTGTGCTCTGAGGGTAATAAAGTTTACTTCAATGTTGCCTAAGACTCTAACAGCTCTAAAATATGACTCAAATCAAGTAAAGGGTCACGAAACATAATTAACTAAGTGACAAAGCGCATTAAACGTACAACTTTTCCCCTATACATCATGTATTTAATGCTCCGCTGAATCTCAATGCGGCGAGTGCTACGAACACTGTGGAGTGAATGTGTCAAACGTAGACAGGAGCTAATTGAGGTTGTAGCTCGTTTCCCATGATGCACGGCATTCATGATCCCGCTCTTTCGTGAAGAAGTGAAGCTCAAAGAAGGGATGACAGCAGGCCAGAAGTTCATCCTTCAGTCTTTATGCAATAATGAAACTCTAACGTGACCACAAAAGCTCTGCCGGCAATCTCAGTCTGAGAGATGAAGAGTCTAACAGACGTTAAGGTCAGTCACAGTCTTATTTAAACACACAAATGTCTATTGCATGCTCTATGATGTTGGCGGAATTCATGTTGATATCATTAATGTGGTGTAAACATTAGCAAAGTGTAGGATATTAGGATAAGCATATTAATGTAACACAATAAAAGCAGATATGTGTAACCGTTATGCTCTTTTCGTGCTCCCATATGTTGTGCTTTTTGTGTTTACTTCCAGTGTGTAGTTCTTGTTTGTTTGGTTTTCTGATTGTGTGCTTTGTTGCTATGGTTCCTCTTTGGTTGATTATGTTCACCTGTGTCTTGTTTGGTTCTTCATTGTATTAAAGCCTTCAGTTTGTTTGAGTTTGTTGTCCTACATTGACTGAATTTACTAATCTGTTATGTTTCTTTTGAGATTAATAATAAAAAGGTTTTATTTATTTAGGAGGTTTTGATTTTGATATTATTAAATGTGATGCAAACACTGACAAGTTTTAAGTGTACAAAAAGTAAAATATTAGGTTAATCTTAATAGCGTAGCACAATAAAAGCAGATATGTGTCACTGTTATGCTCTTTTTGTGCTCCCATATGTTGTGTTTTTTGTGTTTACTTCCAGTGTGTAGTTCTTGTTTGTTTGGTTTTCTAATTTTGTGCTTTGTTACTATGGTTATTCATTGGTTTATTGTGTTCACTTGGGCCTTGTTTGGTTTTTCTTTAAGCCTCTGTATTTAAGCCTTCGATATGTTTATTGTCCTGTATTGTCTGCTTTTTCAAAGCTGTTTAGTATTTAAAAGAATGATATTTTTCATCCACCTCTACCTGATGAAGTATTGATTTTGATATTGTTAATGTAGTGTAAACATTGGCAAAGTGTAGGATATTAGGTTAAACCTAATAAGGTAACATAATAAAAACAGGTATTTGCCACAATTATGTTCTTTTTGTGCTCCCATATGTTGTGTTTTCTGTGTTTATTTCTAGTGTTTAGTTCCAGTTTGTTTGGTTTTCTGATTTTGTGCTTTGTTCCTATTGTTACTCATTGGTTTATTGTGTTCACCTGTGCCTTGTTTGGTTCTTCATTTAGCTTGTGTTTAGTTTATTGTCCTGTATTGTTTGCTTTTTCAAAGCTGTTTAGTATTTAAAAGGATGATTTTTTACATTTGTTTTTATTTTTTTTTTTATCCACCTCTACCTGATGACTTATTGATTTTGATATAATTAAATGCGGTGTAATAATTAGCAAATTTGAATTGTACAAAAAGTAAGAAATAAGTGTAATTGTAATATAGTAACTTAATAAAAGCAGATATTTGTAACAGTTATGTTTTGTGCTTTCATATGTTTACTTGCAGTGTTTAGTTCCTATTTGTTTGGTTTTCTTCTGATTGTGTGCTTTGTTGCTATGGTTACTCATTGGTTAATTATGTTCACCTGTGTAATGTTTTTCATTTTGCAAAACATAAAACTAATTTAAGCCTTCAGTTTATTGTCATTTATTGTCTTAAATTTGATTCAACAACCCTGTTATCCTGTAAATTGATTAGGTTGGTCTTCTGTTTTACTTCTTTTGAGATTTCATACACCTCTATGTGGTCTGTTATCTTCCTTTACCTGCATGTGACATTATCCCTCATGTAAAGTATATAATATAATATAATATAATATAATATAATATAATATAATATAATATAATATAATATAATATAATATAATATAATATAATATAATAATGTTACACTTTATTTTAATATGTCCTTGTTACAAGGTAACAATTAATTTATCTACTGAGTAATATTAATCGAGTACATGTACTTACTATATCATTAGCGTTAAACTTTTGGGTTAGTTGCATGTAATTATGCATAATTAATTGTAATTACTTTAGCATAGTAACATGCAGATTTTAAAATAAAGGGTAACTTAATGTAATAAAATATATAAAAACAACCTCTTTGTTAGAATTAACTTTGTATAATAATGACAATTATCATAATTGTTTTATTAACATTAATATTAAAGCAAGACTATCAGACTAAATTATATTCATTATAAGATAAAAAATTATAATTTTTGCATAGTCAACAACCGGCATAGTCACTGCTGAAATATATATATAAATATATATATATATATATATATATATATATATATATATATTTATATATATATATATATATATATATATATATATATATATATATATATATATATATATATATATATATATATATATATAAATAAATAAGCAGAGCAGGATTTAGGCAGATTGAATTTCGACGCATATGTCGACATAAGCCCTTAAATTGTGAAACTGTCAAAAATAGCCTGGATGACATTCAAGAGTACTGGCTTACCAATACTGCGAGGCTTAAATGGGATTTTGAGCCGGATGTTTTAGATGTATCGAGGGAAAAGGGATCTGTGATAGAGCATAAATGTAAAGGCGTTCGGCACAGAAGACAATAGCCAATCTGAATCTGCCGACACTGGCGTTTCTGAAAGCACCTGCAATTACTCGGATTGCGTTTGCTTGACCTGGTTTTGATTGTCGGCAAAGCACAATGTGTCGTCATTGTGGACCTAATAGGTTTGAATCTCTATGAGCTCACTCACATTTGGGTAACACTTTACTTGTACATAAGACTGTCATGAAACCGTTATAATCATATGACACAGATTTCATGATAACTGTTATTAAGTGTCATTTGCTAATTTATGACATTTTAAATGCAAAGACGACATTGTTTGTTATGATAGCTTGACATAAACAAATGCATCACAACCTGTTTTTGTCATGGCAACTTGAAGTTACCAAGACAACTTAACTTGTCATAAATCTGTCATAAACATAATTGTCATGAGGCATTATATTGTGTGATGAATTTTATAACAGGATTATTAATTGTTGACCTCAACTACAGTGGTGCAAGCTGAATCTGCCATTAAAATATCATTAAATATTAATGACGCTCTCTTAAAATGATTTGACAGAGTAATGACACTTTTAAGGAGACATTTTAATGACAAATACAGTTTGTTACGCTGAAAACGTGATCAGTAAACTATTCATCACACATTGATAATGACCTCATGACAATCATGTTTATCACAGATTGATGACAGATTTTGTTGTTTTGGTAACATCAAGTTATCATGACAAAGAGCGACAGGTTGTGATGCATTTGCTTATGTCAAGTTGTCATAACAAAGAATGTCATCTTTGCATTTGAAATGACATAACTGAGCGAATGACACTTAATAACAGCTGTTATAAGCATGCATAAAATCTAATTTGTGTCGTATCGTGATTATAAAGGTTTCATGACAGTCTTATGAACACCTCTTCATGAAAAATGTTACCGACATTTGAAAGAGAACAAGCACATGTTGATCATTGTCACAATCTCCAATGATCTAATCCTTGCGGATCGCTGGAGAACTACACACACACCACATTAAAGAACTACAACTCCCAGCATGCACCTCACGCACACACCGATTTCTGTTTTGCCCTGATTGCAAACACACACAGCTGAAGCTATTCATGGACTAATTCAAGGTCTATATAAACAGCACACTCACACACACACACACACACACACACACACACACACACACACACACACACACACACACACACACACACACACACACACACACACACACACACATCGGGTCTCGTTTATCTGTTTAGTGTACATTATGATGCATTTCTCTTGCCTTGCCTTGCTTGACCGCTGCCTTGTCTGTTTGTTTACGCTGCCTGTACTGACCATTCGCCTGTTCTTTGTCCCCGACTCTGGATTCTCTATATGTATCTGTTTTACCCTGTTGACCGTTGCCTGCCTGACCAGTCTTGTAATAAATCTGCATTTGGATCCTAAACTCTGTTGTCAGCATCCATCACATAACAATCATAGACACACACACACACACGTACACACACGCACGCACGCACGCACGCACGCACGCACGCACGCACGCACACACACACACACACACACACACACACACATTTATGACAAGTTTTGTTGTCTTGGTAATGTTGTCACAACAAAGATGAAGACCGGTTGTGATGCATTTGTTTATGTCAAGTTGTCATAACAAACAATGTCATCTTTGCATTTCAAATGACATAACTGAGCGAATGACACTTAATAACAGTTGTTATAAGCATGCATAAAATCTCACTTGTGTTGTATTGTGATTATAAAGGTCTTATGAACACCCCTTGAAGCAAAGTGTTACTGATATTTGAAAGAGAACAAGTGCATGTTGATCATAGACACACACACACACACACTTTACCTGATAATACAGTGAATATCGCAGCAAATGCGTTCAGTTTGAGTCCGTCGATGACGTTTCCAATATGGCAGACCTCGATGGACATGAGAATCCCTCCGGTGGCCAGCAGGAGGATATACAGACACTCGGCCACAATGCAGAGCCACAAAACCCCTGAGAAAAACAATGTTTGCTTGTAAATGTACAAAAAATCATGTTGCACGGCTCTCTTTTTCAATCTTTAATACTTCTTTTGTACAATAATGATTCTGTTGTACGTAATGCACACATATTTGGGATAAATTTAGTTTTTCTCAATGACACAGGTGAATTGTTCACCAAAAAACTAGCATGTGAGCTACCGAAATCAATATGGTTAGTTTTGATTTCATGTGCACTTTGAAGGATGCTTTCCAAGATATAAATGCTTAAAGGCACGTCCGGATCCTAATCTAGCTTCAGTGAATTCTGCCTCCCGAGAAACCTTCATCTGATCGACTTTAGAAAGCAGCATAGACGGATCTTTCGATATCCCACAATCCTCTGTGTTACATTTCTAACAGTTCACTGCAAAAAACGAGGTTTTGTCTAGTTTCTAGTCCAAATATCTAAAAATTCTGAAATCAAGAAGCATTTTCTAGTCAAGAAAAAAATATTGTCTTGTTTTCAGAAATAAAAAGTGAAAATTAAATGAATTAAATTATTTTTTTTTCTTTTAAAAACAAGTAATCTGCCAATAGGTTAAGTAAAATAATCTTCATTTTGCTTAGAAATAACATTATTTAGCTTGCTTTAAGGAAAAACTTGCTTAATTTTCACTCATTATTTTTGAAAGCAAGACAATGTTTTTTTTTCTTGCTTATAAAATGCTTTATGATTTATTTGGACTAGAAACAAGACAAAAACTTTAAATAAGCAAAGCAATATTATATAATATCTATAAAAGTCAAGCAATATCACAGTAAGAGTGCTGTTTTTCCCCTTGAGGTTACAAACGTGATATTTATTTTACTACAGTTCAATAAACAATAAGTTATTATAAAGAGACTTACATTTTACAGCCCATATTTCGCAGTTTTTGCTCTAGTATTTTACCACAGCACTGATTTGAATCTCTGAACAACACGACGGTGTTTTCTTCCTGAATCAATCAAGTGATTCAATCGCAATGACTCACTTATGAACTGAGACTTGCTGCCACCTACTAGTGGTTTTAATTTCACATTTAAGATATCTTATAGCTAAAAAAATATTTAAAACATCAGCATTCGATGTTACATGTTTAAAATATCAAACCACCACATTTAGCCGTGTTTTGCCACAGCACTTTTGAATCTCTGACTCCGAGCAACACGGCGGTGTTTTCATCCTGAATGAATCAACCGTCTAAATGATTCAGTTTAATCAGGTAAGGCGGTAAAAACGTTTAACTGAATTCTTTATACAACAGTTCTAAAAACAACAAGTCAATATTAAGAGACTTACGTTTTACAGCCCATATTTCGCAGTTTTTGCTCTAGTATTTTGCCACAGCACTGATTTGAATCTCTTGGCAACACGACGGTGTTTTCTTCCTGAATGAACGAATCAACCGCCTAAATGATTCAGTTCAATCGCAATGACTCACTTAAGAAGTGACTTGCTGCGGTTTTAATTTCACTTTTAAAATAGCTTATAATTAAAAAAAATAATTAAAGGTATCAGCATTCGATTTTTTTATGTTTAAAATATCAAAACACCATTATATAATTAAATTTAGTCAATCAACATGACACAAAGTGCTGCTTTTCCCCTTCAAAATTCATGTTACAAACGTCAAATTGAGTAAATACAACAGTTCAATAAACAACAAGTTAATATTAAGAGACTTACATTTTACATGTTTTCATCCTGAATGAATCAACCGTCTAAATGACTCGGTTCAATCGCAACGACTCACTTATGAACAGCGATTTCCTGCACCTACTCCAGGTTTTAATTTCACATTTAAAATATTTTTTTTTAATTTCTTTTAATAATTATAAAAATCAGCATTATATGTTTTATGTTTAAAACATCAAATCCTCACTTATAATAACTGAATGCTAAAATAATCCATGTGCCTCTGAGCGGCATTAGCATTATTTAATACTCATTTTTCATTTGTTAACAGTCTAAATGGTCTATTATTATTATTATTATAATCGACTGTTTAGATGTAAGAATCAGACTCAAAAGATGATGCACACTTTAAGTAAAAACGCTCATACAAGGTAAAAATTAATGTAAACTGTTTAAAAATATAATATAAAATAAAATATATGAAGGTTTCCACAAAAACTGCAGAATGTGTAATTAAGACGCCAAAACAAAAGCACACTCAGATAAATATTGTCTAATGATCCTTATCAATAAAATCCCAGAAAATACACACACACACACACACACACACACACACACACACACACACACACACACACACACACACACACACACACACACACACACACACACACACACACACACACACACACACACACATATATATATATATATATATATATATATACATACAGTATATATATACCCCTAGAGCTGATAGACTTCCAGACACCAACCTAAAATATTAATACACCTCAAACTTCACACTGAGATTTAAAGGCAAATTCAGCTTTAAAAAACATGCAGAAACATCTACATATTTCATAGACTCTGCTGGAAATGATCATAATAATGATTATATTGAATCATACATGAGTACAGGAAACACGTTGGCAGATTTTTTTGCTTGTTACAGGAAAAGCTCACTTCATTTTTTCTTCATTATTTCACAAAACAAGATCATATTTTTAGCTTGAAAATGCTTCTTAATGGATACAGAGACACAGCCCAATCTTTAAGTCACATCACTGAAATAAAAAACTAAATACATTTGAGATTATTGAGATTAGGTAGGACATGCTTAATAGCTGAGGCTGCTTTTATTAAAATACTGTCATTAAAGTAAAAATCATGAAATCGCTTGCACTACAGGCGTCATCACTTTCAACTGTATTTAAGTGCATTTAAAAAGTTAATGCAATTTTTATTTGTGCATTTTTCATGTTTTATCTTTTTTTCCTGCATGTTAGACGTATATAAAATGTTTTTATTCATCACAGATGCAATACATCAAAGGTGATGATGAAGACGTTTATTAAGGTTTATATACGTATACAGTACACTTCCAACAAGCAGAAAAAAAACAAAAGAAATATGAAAAAAATGCATAAAAATATAAACATAAACAATAAAATAACATTCTTAAAAATGCTGGGTTGTCATAACCCAAAGTTTGTGTAATTTTTATATCAATTAAATTTAAATTACATTTTTAAACTGTGTTTAGTTGCATTAAAAAGTTTATGCAATTTTTGTGCATTTTCCGTGTTTTATTTTTTAAAATGTTGGACGTATATAAAATATTCTAATATTTTGGTTTTATTCATCACAGATGCATTACATCAAAAGTAATGATGAAGACATTTATTAAGGTTTATATACGTATACAGTACACTTCCAACAAGCAGAAAAAAAACTAAAGAAATATGAAAAAAATGCATAAAAATATAAACATAAACAATAAAATAACATTCTTAAAAATGCTGGGCTGTCATAACCCAACGTTTGTGTAATTTTTATTTCAATTAAATTTAAATTACATTTTTAAACTGTGTTTAATTGCATTAAAAAGTTTATGCAATTTTTGTGCATTTTCCGTGTTTTATTTTTTAAAACGTTGGACGTATATAAAATATTCTAATATTTTGGTTTTATTCATCACAGATGCATTACATCAAAAGTAATGATGAAGACATTTATTAAGGTTTAGATTTACTTCCAACAAGCAGAAAAAAAAAACATAAAATATGGAAAAAATTCATAAAAAATATATAAACATTAACAAACAAACACTAAAAATGCTGGGTTGTCATAACCCAATGTTGGGTAATTTTCTTAAATTAAATTTAAATTACAATTTTAAATTATACTTAAGTGTGTTTAAAGCATTTATGCAATTTTTGTCCATTTTTCAAGCGTTATTTTTTTCTCTCTGCATGTTGGAAGTATGTAAAATATTAAACTATTGCTTTTATTAATTACAGATGCATTACATCAAAACATAGACATTTATTAAAGTTTATATTTACTTCCAACAAGCAGAAATAAAAAACATGAAAAATGCATAAAAGGATTTTTAAAAATCCTAACGCTAATAAAATGCTGGGTTGTCATAACCCAATGCTGGGTAATTTTTTTCAATTAAATTTAAATTACATTTTTAAACTGTATTTAAGTGCATTTAAAAAGTTAACGCAATTTTTAATTGTGCATTTTTCATATTTTATCTTTTTTTCCTGCATGTTAGACGTATATAAAATAATCAAATATTTAGTTTTTATTCATCACAGATGCATTACATCAAAGGTGATGATGAAGACATTTATTAAGGTTTATATACGTATACAGTACACTTCCAACAAGCAGAAAAAAAACAAAAGACATATAAAAAAATGCATATAAAATATAAACATAAACAATAAAATAACATTCTTAAAAATGCTGGGCTGTCATAACCCAACGTTTGTGTAATTTTTATTTCAATTAAATTTAAATTATATTTTTAAACTGTGTTTGAGAAAGTTTATGCAATTTTTTATGTTTTTTCCTGCATCTCGGAAGTAATTAAATTATAAACTATTGCTTTTATTAATCACAGATGCATTACATCAAACACAGACATTTATTCAAGTTGATATTTTCTTCCAACAAGTAAAATCTTTTCAATAAAAATGAAATGAAATGACATTTTTTAAACAGTATTTAATTTGAAAGGTTAATGCAATTTTTGTCCATTGTTCATGCTTTATTTTTTCTCCCTGCATGTTGGACGTATTTAAAAAAATAAATATTGCTTTTATTAATGCATTACATCAAAATAGACCTTTATTAAGGTTTATATTTGAAATAAATAAGTATGAAACCTGTTTGACTATATTTACAGTACATCACTGACCCATATAAGAGCCGACTGTACATTAATCCCCTACACAGACTGTACAAATCATAATTCATAAGCACACGGTTCCTCAGTATAATGCTCCACAACTATAATACAGGAAAATGATTATATGCATACACGCATTTCATTTCCAGGGATATAAAACTCTATAAAGATGATTATTTCCCTCGCTCTCTCGGTCATTCACGGTGCTGAGGAAGAGCTGAATTACAGTATGGTGTCATTATTTCATGATGAATGATAATTACAGCCTGAATCATCTATCAGTTACACTCGTCTACAGTAAATGAAGGAGAATCATTAAAAAAACACAACCTCTAGTATATGTTCACACTGTAAAATATATTTTAAACCAACTTTACATTTTTTTGATATAATAAAACATGTTTATTATGAGTGTGTTTTAGTGCCACATTAAAAAACAATAACCAAAAAATCTAAAGTTATGAGATTAAAGTCATAATATTTAGAGAATAACGTTAACATTTCAAGAACAAAGTCATAATATTATGGGTATAATGTTAAAATGTTAAATATTATGAGAATAAAGTCATAATATTATGAGAATAAAGTCAAAATGTTATAAAAAAATAAAGTCAAAATATTATGAGAATAAAGTCAAAATATTATAAAAATAAAGTCAAAATATTTTGAGAATAAAGTCAAAATATTATGAGAATAAAGTCAAAATATTATAAAAATAAAGTCAAAATATTTTGAGAATAAAGTCAAAATATTATGAGAATAAAGTCAAAATATTATAAAAATAAAGTCAAAATATTTTGAGAATAAAGTCAAAATATTATAAGAATAAAGTCAAAATATTATAAGAATAAAGTCAAAATATTATAAAAAATAAAGTCAAAATAGTTTGAGAATAAAGTCAAAATATTATAAGAATAAAGTCAAAATATTATAAAAATAAAGTCAAAATATTATGAGAGTAAAGTCAAACTATTATGAGAATAAAGTCAAAATGTTAAATATTATAAGAATAAAGTCAAAATATCATGAGAATAAAGTAAATATATTATAAGAATAAAGTCAAAATATTATGACAATAAAGTCAAAATGTTAAATATTATAAGAATAAGTCAAAATATCATGAGAATAAAGTAAATATATTATAAGAATAAAGTCAAAATATTATGACAATAAAGTCAAAATGTTAAATATTATAAGAATAAAGTCAAAATATCATGAGAATAAAGTAAATATATTATAAGAATAAAGTCAAAATATTATGAGAATAAAGTCAAAATATTATAAGAATAAAGTCAAAATATTATGAGAATAAAGTCAAAATATTATAATAATAAAGTCAAAATATTATAAGAATAAAGTCAAAATATTATAATAATAAAGTCAAAATATTATGAGAATAAAGTCAAAATATTATGAGAATAAAGTCAAAATATTATGAGAATAAAGTCAAAATATTATGAGAATAAAGTCAAAATATCATGAGAATAAAGTAAATATATTATAAGAATAAAGTCAAAATATTATGAGAATAAAGTCAAAATATCATGAGAATAAAGTAAATATATTATAAGAATAAAGTCAAAATATTATGAGAATAAAGTAAATATATTATAAGAATAAAGTCAAAATATTATGAGAATAAAGTCAAATATTATGAGAGTAAAGTCAAAATATTATGAGAATAAAGTCAAAATATCATGAGAATAAAGTAAATATATTATAAGAATAAAGTCAAAATATTATGAGAATAAAGTCAAAATATCATGAGAATAAAGTAAATATATTATAAGAATAAAGTCAAAATATTATGAGAATAAAGTAAATATATTATAAGAATAAAGTCAAAATATTATGAGAATAAAGTCAAATATTATAAGAATAAAGTCAAAATATTATGAGAATAAAGTCAAAATATTATGAGAATAAAGTCAAAATATTATAATAATAAAGTCAAAATATTATGAGAATAAAGTCAAAATATCATGAGAATAAAGTAAATATATTATAAGAATAAAGTCAAAATATTATGAGAATAAAGTCAAATATTATAAGAATAAAGTCAAAATATTATGAGAATAAAGTCAAAATATTATACTAATAAAGTCAAATATTATAAGAATAAAGTCAAAATATTATAAGAATAAAGTCAAATATTATAAGAATAAAGTCAAAATATTATAATAATAAAGTCAAAATATTATGAGAATAAAGTCAAAATATTATGAGAGTAAAGTCAAAATATTATGAGAATAAAGTCAAAATATTATGAGAATAAAGTCAAAATATTATAATAATAAAGTCAAAATATTATGAGAATAAAGTCAAAATATTATAATAATAAAGTCAAAATATTATGAGAATAAAGTCAAAATATTATGAGAGTAAAGTCAAAATATTATGAGAGTAAAGTCAAAATATTATGAGAATAAAGTCAAAATATTATGAGAATAAAGTCAAAATATTATAATAATAAAGTCAAAATATTATGAGAATAAAGTCAAAATATTATGAGAGTAAAGTCAAAATATTATGAGAATAAAGTCAAAATATTATGAGAATAAAGTCAAAATATTATAATAATAAAGTCAAAATATTATGAGAATAAAGTCAAAATATTATAATAATAAAGTCAAAATATTATGAGAATAAAGTCAAAATATTATGAGAGTAAAGTCAAAATATTATGAGAGTAAAGTCAAAATATTATGAGAGTAAAGTCAAAATATTATAAAAATAAAGTCAAAATATTTTGAGAATAAAGTCAAAATATTATAAGAATAAAGTCAAAATATTATAAGAATAAAGTCAAAATATTATAAAAAATAAAGTCAAAATAGTTTGAGAATAAAGTCAAAATATTATAAGAATAAAGTCAAAATATTATAAAAATAAAGTCAAAATATTATGAGAGTAAAGTCAAACTATTATGAGAATAAAGTCAAAATGTTAAATATTATAAGAATAAAGTCAAAATATCATGAGAATAAAGTAAATATATTATAAGAATAAAGTCAAAATATTATGACAATAAAGTCAAAATGTTAAATATTATAAGAATAAAGTCAAAATATCATGAGAATAAAGTAAATATATTATAAGAATAAAGTCAAAATATTATGACAATAAAGTCAAAATGTTAAATATTATAAGAATAAAGTCAAAATATCATGAGAATAAAGTAAATATATTATAAGAATAAAGTCAAAATATTATGAGAATAAAGTCAAAATATTATAAGAATAAAGTCAAAATATTATGAGAATAAAGTCAAAATATTATAATAATAAAGTCAAAATATTATAAGAATAAAGTCAAAATATTATAATAATAAAGTCAAAATATTATGAGAATAAAGTCAAAATATTATGAGAATAAAGTCAAAATATTATGAGAATAAAGTCAAAATATTATGAGAGTAAAGTCAAAATATTATGAGAATAAAGTCAAAATATCATGAGAATAAAGTAAATATATTATAAGAATAAAGTCAAAATATTATGAGAATAAAGTCAAAATATCATGAGAATAAAGTAAATATATTATAAGAATAAAGTCAAAATATTATGAGAATAAAGTAAATATATTATAAGAATAAAGTCAAAATATTATGAGAATAAAGTCAAAATATTATGAGAATAAAGTCAAAATATTATAATAATAAAGTCAAAATATTATGAGAATAAAGTCAAAATATCATGAGAATAAAGTAAATATATTATAAGAATAAAGTCAAAATATTATGAGAATAAAGTCAAATATTATAAGAATAAAGTCAAAATATTATGAGAATAAAGTCAAAATATTATACTAATAAAGTCAAATATTATAAGAATAAAGTCAAAATATTATAAGAATAAAGTCAAATATTATAAGAATAAAGTCAAAATATTATAATAATAAAGTCAAAATATTATGAGAATAAAGTCAAAATATTATGAGAGTAAAGTCAAAATATTATGAGAATAAAGTCAAAATATTATGAGAATAAAGTCAAAATATTATAATAATAAAGTCAAAATATTATGAGAATAAAGTCAAAATATTATGAGAATAAAGTCAAAATATTATGAGAATAAAGTCAAAATATTATAATAATAAAGTCAAAATATTATGAGAATAAAGTCAAAATATTATAATAATAAAGTCAAAATATTATGAGAATAAAGTCAAAATATTATGAGAGTAAAGTCAAAATATTATGAGAATAAAGTCAAAATATTATGAGAGTAAAGTCAAAATATTATGAGAGTAAAGTCAAATGTTTCCAGATAAGTGATAATGTAATGGATAGAAATGCTGATTTATTCACTAATATTTAATGCAACTTTCCGGTTTGTGCATGAATCTATTGTGCATCTTTGGATGGAAACACAGATATTGCTGCAGAATTGCAGGTCTTACCTCTCTCGTGAGGAGGAGCGACAGTGATGAAGCTCCTGCACTTTTCACCTGCGGGAGGAAACACAGTTTAACACTGTAATGGAGGAGTAAAGCACTGTCAGCACACAGAGATCAACACCAGACTGATTCATTTCCCTTCATCACCACACTGAATAACACTTATCATGAGCTTCCCTTACTTAAAGAGCACCTGTTATGCAGAAATGACTTTATAAAGGGTTTAAACCCAGGTGTGTGTCAGCAGTGTGTGAATATCTCCAGCCTCTAATGGTCAACATTGATTATTTTTTCATGTTCCTTCAGCTTAGTCTATATTTCAGAGGTCATCACAGAGGAATGAACCACCAACTATTCTAACATATGTTTTACACAGCGGATGCCCTTCCAGCTGCAACCCCATACTGGGAAACACATTAATTAATTGTGTTTGTTCTAATCAGACTTGATGAATAAGAGACTTTGATTGACATTCTCCCCTTGTACGTGTCATCAGAGGGGGAAAGTCCTGCCCACTAGTGCCCACCTCTCCATCTCATTAGCATAAACAGCAGCCCTGAGTGAGAAGCAGCCGTCTGTCCATTAGCCATTAGAGTGTTTGAGCTGCTAAAGATAATGTCAGCATAGACTAAGAGGATTATAGATGTGGAGTTTTAGATGAACAGAGACAGGAGCGACATAGACTGACAGAAGCATGAAGCACACACTCACACTGAAGCACACATTTGGCAAGGACTGGAATTGAGAAGCACTGGGTCAAACTGTGTTTTCTTTTAGTTTGAGTTGGTCCATATTTAACCCAATGTTGGGTTACAACAACCCAGTCTTTTGTTAGAGTGTATTTACAGCTTTCAGATGAGCATAAATTAAGAAAATTAAGAAACTCCCCGTCGTTAACTGACTGATGTCACACAAAATTAATCAGGAATATTAGACTTAAAGCAATAAAATAATAATAATAAACTTCTAATATAATAACTAATAGCAACCAAATAGTTTATTAATAACTAATAAACTAATAATAATTATAATAATAAACTTATCTTGGGTCAGTTGGTGTTTCTGTGTGGAGTTAGCATGTTCTCCCCGTGTTGGTGTGGGTTTCCTCCGGGTGCTCCGGTTTCCCCCACAGTCCAAACACATGCACTATAGGGGAACTGATCAACTAAACTGGCCGTAGTGTATGAGTGTGTGAATGCAAGAGTGTATGGGTGTTTCCCTGAACTGGGTTGCAGCTGGAAGGGCAACCACTGTGTAAAACATATGCTGGAATAGTTGGCGGTTCATTGTGCTGTGGTGACCTCTGATGAATAAAGGGACTAAGCCGAAGGAAAATGAATGAATGAAAATGCTGGGCTGTTTTGACCCAACATGAACAAACCCCAAAAATGTGATTAATTAAATAATTAGCCCAACTTCAGGGTTGTCAATGTTTAACCCAACACAGGTTTTAAACATTCCTTTGGCTTAGTCTCTATTTTAGAGGTCGCCACAGTGGAATGAACCGAGTTTTTTCTTTTGTCAAAGGAAGGTTTGACGATTCGTCATTAATCGACTGATGTGGACACAGAGTCAAATATTATATATAATAAACCCAAAAATGTCATTAATTTAAATATTAGTCCAACTTTGGGTTTTTCCATATTTAACCGAATGTTGGGTTAAACAACCCTGCCTTTTGTTAGGGTTTGTTCATAGCTTGCAGCTGATGCATAAATCTGAATTTTCCAAAAATTGACAGTCATGACAGCTTTATTTAAGGCAACTGGTTTGACAATCATCATTAATTGATGGATGTCACATGATATTAAGCGTCACGGTGGCTCAGTGGGTAGCACGATCACCTCACAGCAAGAAGGTCATTGCTGGGTCAGTTTGTGTTTCTGTGTGGAGTTTGCATGTTCTCCCCGTGTTGGTGTGAGTTTCCTCCGGGTGCTCCGGTTTCCCCCACAGTCCAAACACATGCACTATAGGGGAATTGATCAACTACACTGGCCATAGTGTGTGTGTGTGTGTGTGTGTGTGTGAGAGAATGAGTGTGTTTGGGTGTTTCCCAGTACTGGGTTGCGGCTGGAAGGGCATCCACGGTGTAAAACATATGCTAGAATAGTTGGTGGTTCATTCCACTGTGGTGACCTCTGATGAATAAGGGACTAAGCTGAAGGAGAATGAATGAGTGAAAATGCTGGGCTGTTTAAACCCAACATGAACAAACCCCAAAAATGTAATTAATTAAATAATTAGCCCAACTTCAGGGTTGTCAAAATTGAACCCAACACAGGTTTTAAACATTCCTTTGGCTTAGTCTCTATTTTAGAGGTCGCCTATTTTATATTAATCATTGCGATGGAAATGTAATGAAGTTGCAGTCCTCAAGCTATCATTTCCCCATTGCTAAATGGGTACATGTTTTTTTGTTGTTATTGAGGCTGTTTATGTGTGCAAAGTTACAACTCTTAATTTCTGTTTTAAGGTTGGAGCAAGCATCATTGGTGTTTTGAGGAGTAGGAGCAGGAGAGGCGTCAAATGCCAAAGTACAAAATCTTCATTATCATGGGAGGAGTGGCACCAAAGCAAGAGCAGCTTTTAGAAGGGTGGATGTGGTTAAAATGTATTGTACACTGTGGACACTGAGTGAAGCCTGCTGCAGCCTCTACAGCACACACAGCTCCATATCCTGCTCCACATGATTTCTGCTGGCACAGTTTATAACTGTCTGCACTTTGTTCCGTTTCTTCACTATTCGTGACTCTTGTTTTTTTAAAAGTGTCTGGATTTTAAAATGTAATGCAAATAAAGCATTCTAAGTATTTTTTAAACTCTATGTTATTTATTTACAGTAAATTAATAATAGTACTAGCAATAGTAGCAGTACCAGAATGGAAAAAATAACATTTAATCAAAATAACCCAATGCATTGGGTTAAAATTATATAACCCAATGCATTGGGTTAAAATAACCGGAAAGGTGCTATAACAATTTGGGTTATATGTTTTTTTTTAACCCAACTATTTTTATAGTGCTGTGTAAAACATGCTGAATAAGTTGGCGGTTCATTCCGCTGTGGCGACCCCTGATTAATAAAGGGACTAAGCCGAAAAGAAAATGAATGAATGAATGTTTTACCCCAACGTTGGGTCAAATACAGTCAAATTCAACAGTTGGGATAAACAGTGTTAAAATTAATCAATTGAAGAATTGTCCATATTTGACCCAATGTTGGGTTAAAACAACAACAACAACAACAAATTAAAGACTGTTGTGAAGGAAAACCCGCGCTCTCACCGACAAGGTCGACGTTCTGCTCGCAGGAGAACCAGATGCCGGTGTGGAACTTCCGAAGAACAAACTTATCCTCGCCGGTCTCCCAGATGTACTGCACCAGGCGGCTGTCGTTGGTGTTGGAGCTGTTGTACCGGATACAGTGCGTTTGTTTGCCGGTCACCGGGCCGGTGCAGAAGGGCTTCACCACTTTGCGCTCTCCGTCGCACCAGTAGCTGGAGCTGAGCGCAGACACGGCGAGGAGCAGAGCCAGCAGATTCAGCAGCAGCGCGAGGGAGGCTCTCCGCCGCCGCTCCATCATCAGCCCAGCTGCTCCGGTGATCTGGTGTTCTCCGGTGCGCGAGTCCTGGTGCTCTGAGGAGAGGGGACGCTGCTCTCCGGTGCTGTGCCCTCTCTCTCTCTCTCTCTCTCTCTCTCTCTCTCTCTCTCTCTCTCTCTCTCTCTAACACACACACACACACTCACCCTCTCCTAACTCGCTCCCTCTGTTTCAATTCAATTCAATTCAATTCAATTCAATTCAATTCAATTCAATTCAATTCAATTCAATTCAATTCAATTCAATAATTACTTTATTGGGATGACAAATAGTGCAGATGTATTGCCAAAGCATTTATGAAGTTTACATTAAAAAGAATATATATATATATATATATATATATATATATATATATATATATATATATATATATATATATATATATATATATATATAATTTAAAAACATAATACACAGTAAATAGTAGTAATAAAAACAAGTAAATAAATAAATAAAAAGATAATAATAATAATAATAATAATAATAATAATTAAATAAAAATACAAATTAAAAATAATAATATATCAGAATAAACTGTACATTTAACAATCAACATTTTAGGATAAAACAGTAATAACAGACGATAATAATTGAATTGTAATGGTTGTAAACTTAGCACTTACAGTAATGGTAATGAATAATGAAATACGGTAATTTCCCAGTCATGAGCTTCAATGTTGTTTTAGGTAAAGTTAACGTCTTATGACGTTGTGTGTCACTAAATGCACTACAGAATGTTACGTTTACACACATCCACAATATACATGTAAATGCATCAGCTTTATACAGCATAATACTCAATACTCACGACTCATGAGTACTTTTGAAAGCTCTACACTTTACTCATGCTTTGAGTAATATTCACAACAGATACTTTTACTCTACTTGCACTACATTTTTAGGCAATTAATGGTACTTTTACCTAAGTATGATTTTTCAGTACTCTTTCCACCACTGCACATCTGCTCCTGATATGAAAGCCTTGTGATTATTGTGCTTACCTGCTACCAAAATGGTCTTTTATATGTTAATTGTTTGATTTCCCTTGTGTGTGTAATTAATAAAGGTTACTTATATGAATGTCTATTTTCTTTCTAATGAACTCATGGTAACATAATTGTTATATATTATTATATATTATATAATATATTATTATTTACGACGATTCATTTATAATAATCTAGATGTGTGTGTGTGTTTGTCTGTTTTTTTTCTCTGGTTCTCTCTATGGTGGTCTGCATCCCCTTTAAAAAAATCCATATCTTTATCTATTTCTCAGTCAATATAGTCAATAATGTTTGTGCATTTAAACAAAACAGGTTTATTAACAATCGTCTTGCGACAAATGTCAGAATCCTGATGTCAATTTTCAAAACTCTAGACAAAAAACTCCTAGAACAGTCAGTAGTTTTAACACAGGCTCTCCAGTGTTTAAAACTTTGCTTGTTGCGTTCATTTCTTTGGAGAAGGTTGCACGGTGGCTCAGTGGCAGATTAATGCTTTTAATACCCACACCCAACCCCACCTCTAATCCCGCCCCTCTCAGTGACGTCACTGTCTCCCTTGAGTGCATCGGGTCTGACATTGCATCTCTGAGATACGCAGTCTCAGTTTGCAAATCCAAGTCTGCATCCAGATACTATCGGGGAGTGATTGGCACTGTTGCCTCACAGCAAGAAGGTCGCTGGTTTGAGTCCCAGCTGGGTCAGTTGATGTTGTTTTGTGGAGTTTGCATGTTGTCTGTGTCTATAATTTATAATTCTAGTGGTTAAAAAAATGTAAACAGCGATTTTTGTAATATTTTTATGTGAAATCTGAGGTGTGTGTGTGTGTGTGTGTGTGTGTGTGTGTGTTTTATCAGCCTGTCGTGTCTGATTGCTCTGAGAGTGTGGGAGCTGCAGTTTTCAGGAGGGTCAAACAGTGGACAGTGCTTTATCACAGGTCAGTCACTCTGGAAGGACGCGCTTCATTTGCGTCTGATTTATGTGTGTGTGTGTGTGTGTGTGTGTGTGTGTGTGTGTGTGTATGAGGCTCACTGATCGATATTACTGACCAAAATCAGAGAGAGTCTCTGGAGAATTAAAGAAACCTCACAGTGCTCTACTCAAGGGCAGAAAAACACACAGTGCCAGATCTACAGTATATATACAGTATATAACTACAATATATATTTATACTATATATCTACAATATATAGCTACTGTATATATCTACACCATTTTAATCACAGTATATTTACATTATACATCTACATATATAGCGACAGTATATAGCTACAGTATACATCTATAGTATAAAACTACAATATATTTTCACACTATATAGCTACAGTATATATCTACACTATATAGCTACAGCACATATCTACACTATATATCTACTATATTTACATTATACATCTACAAATATATCGACAGTATATAGCTACAGTATATATCTACACTATATATCTACAGTTTAAAACTACAATATATTTTCACACTATATAGCTACACTACATATCTACTATATTTACATCATACATCAACATATTTCTCGACAGTATATAGCTACAGTGTACATCTACACTATATATCGACAGTATATAGCTACAGTATATATCTACACTATATATCTACAGTATAAAACTACAATATATTTTCACACCATATAGCTACACTATAGCTACAGTACATATTTACACTATATATCTACAGTATTTATCTACACTAATTATCTACAGTATATATCTACACTATATATCTACAGTATATATCTACACTACAGTATATATCTACACTATATATACAGTGTATATTTACATTATATAGCAACAATATATAGCAACAGTGTATATCTACACTCTACAGTATATAGCAACACTATATATCTACACTATATATCTACACTATATAGCTACAGTACATATTTACACTATATATCTACACTATGTATCTACAGTTTATATTTACATTATATAGCAACAGTATATAGCAACAATATATATGTACACTATATACCTACACTATATATCTACACTATACAGCTACAGATTATATCTACACTATATAGCTACAGTACATATTTACACTATATATCTACACTATGTATCTACAGTATATATTTACATTATATAGCAACAGTATATAGCAACAATATATATGTACACTATATACCTACACTATATATCTACACTATACAGCTACAGACTATATCTACACTATATATCTACACTATATAGCTACAGTACATATTTACACTATATATCTACATTATATCTACAGTATATATTTACATTATATAGCAACAGTATATAGCAACAATATATATCTATACTCTATACAGTATATAGCAATAGTATATATCTACACTGTATAGCTACAGATTATATCTACACTATTTATCTACACTAGATAGCTACAGTACATATTTACACTATATATCTACAGTATATACAGTATCTACACTTTATATCCACAGTATATATCTACAGTATATATCTACACTATATATCTAGTGTATATTTATAATATATAGCAACAGTATATATCTACACTATTTATCTACAGTATATAGCAACAATATATATCTACACTATATAGCTTCTTATAATACCTACACTGTTTATTTACACTATATAGCTACAGTACATATTTACATTATATAGCAACAGTATATATCTATACTATATTTCTACTGTATATATGTAAACTATATACCTACAGTATATGTCTAAATTACATATCTACACTATACATGTATGTCTACACTATATGTCTACACTATATATCTACAGTATATATCTACACTATATGTCTACATTATATATCTACAGTATATATCTACACTATGTGTATACATTATATATCTACACTATATATCTACAGTATATATCTACACTATATGTATACATTATATATCTACACTATATATCTACAGTATATATCTACACTATATTTCTACACTATATGTCTACATTATATGTCTACACTATATATCTACAGTATATATCTACACTATACAGTATATCTACACTACATATCTACACTACATGTCTACATTATATGTCTACACTATATGTCCACATTATATATCTACACTACATGTCTACATTATATATCTACACTATATATCTACAGTATATATCTACACTATACAGTATATCTACACTATATATCTACACTATATGTCTACACTATATGTCTACATTATATATCTACAGTATATATCTACACTATACAGTATATCTACACTATATAGCTACATTATATGTCTACACTACATGTCTACATTATATATCTACAGTATATATCTACACTATACAGTATATCTACACTATATATCTACACTATATGTCTACATTATATATCTACAGTATATATCTACACTATATATCTACATTATATATCTACACTATATATCTACACTACATGTCTACATTATATATCTACAGTATATATCTACACTATACAGTATATCTACACTATATATCTACACTATATGTCTACATTATATATCTACAGTATATATCTACACTATATATCTACATTATATATCTACACTATATATCTACTCTACATGTCTACATTATATATCTACAGTATATATCTACACTATACAGTATATCTACACTATATATCTACACTATATGTCTACATTATATATCTACAGTATATATCTACACTATACAGTATATCTACACTATATATCTACACTATATGTCTACATTATATATCTACAGTATATATCTACACTATATTTCTACACTATATGTCTACATTATATGTCTACACTATATATCTACAGTATATATCTACACTATACAGTATATCTACACTATATATCTACACTATATGTCTACATTATATGTCTACACTATATGTCCACATTATATATCTACACTACATGTCTACATTATATATCTACACTATATATCTACAGTATATATCTAGACTATACAGTATATCTACACTATATATCTACACTATATGTCTACACTATATGTCTACATTATATATCTACAGTATATATCTACACTATACAGTATATCTACACTATATAGCTACATTATATGTCTACACTACATGTCTACATTATATATCTACAGTATATATCTACACTATACAGTATATCTACACTATATATCTACACTATATGTCTACATTATATATCTACAGTATATATCTACACTATATATCTACATTATATATCTATACTATATATCTACACTATATGTCTACATTATATATCTACAGTATATATCTACACTATACAGTATATCTACACTATATATCTACACTATATGTCTACATTATATATCTACAGTATATATCTACACTATACAGTATATCTACACTATATATCTACACTATATGTCTACATTATATATCTACAGTATATATCTACACTATACAGTATATCTACACTATATATCTACACTATATGTCTACATTATATATCTACAGTATATATCTACACTATATATCTACATTATATATCTACACTATATATCTACACTATATGTCTACATTATATATCTACAGTATATATCTACACTATACAGTATATCTACACTATATATCTACACTATATATCTACACTATATATCTACAGTATATATCTACACTATATGTCTACACTATATGTCTACACTATATATCTACATTATATATCTACACTATTTGTCTACACTATATGTCTACACTATATATCTACATTATATATCTACACTATTTGTCTACACTATATATCTACACTATATATCTATATACTGTATTTTAACACTATTGCGTTAGTTAAGACAATAAAATGATTGAGTTATTTTAAACCATGTTTGCAACATAAAGATTTAAAACATAAATTTCTTATATTTGACATTATAAAAAATAAACAAACAAACAAACAAACAAACAAACAAATAAATAAATAAATAAATAAATAAATAAATAAATAATTAAATAAATAGTGACGGAAGTGTCTGTGCGTTGCCAGTTATTTCAGGAATATTACACTCCCTGAGTGCATAAGAAGTGAAGACTCACATCTGTGTGCTGTTCTGAGATCAGTTTGAGCTCTGCTGATTTATGAATGTGGATCTGCAGGCAGTTTCTCTACTGATCTGCAGCTGATACTGAAGCATGAGTGTGTGTGTGTGTGTGTGTGTGTGTGTGTGTGTGTGTGTGTGTGTGTGTGTGTGTGTGTGTGTGTGATTCAACATCATTAGACTGATAAATCTGAGGCACGCAGAACATCAGAGACCAGTGCGCTGTTAGATTACTGCTTTACCTGACCCTTGGGAAATCACACACACACACACACACACACACACACACACACACACACACACACACACACACACACACACACACACACACACACACAGTGGTCATCATCCACAAGCTTAACATCTAACCTGATGACGATCCAAACAAGACATCCTAGAAAACTCCTCCAGTGGATTTTCTGATGAAGCTCCTCCTCGGCACAACTGATCATCTTTTGCTCAAATTACTTACTGACTTATTGATTACTAATTAATGAGTACCCAAGGCAACTAAACAGTGGTGGGAAAACAACAAAGGAAGCAGGAAACTGAAGGATTTACAAAATAAAAGTCAATGAAAATCACATCGAACTAAATATAACAGATAAGATTTCTTCAGCACATTTCTAATCATAATAGTTTTAATAACTCATCTCTAATAACTGATTTATTTTCTCTTTGTCATGATGACAGTAAATAATATTAGACTAGATATTCTTCAAGACACTTCTATACAGCTTAAAGTGACATTTAAAGGCTTCACTAGGTTAATTAGGGAAACTAGGCAGGTTAGGGGAATTAGGCAAGTTATTGTATAATGATGGTTTGTTCTGGAGACTATTGAATAAATATATAGCTTAAAGGGGAATAAATTATAATTTATAAAATAATATTGACCTTAAAATGGCTTTTAAAAAATTAAAAACTGCTTTTATTCTAGCCGAAATAAAACAAATAAGACTTTCTCCAGAAGAAAAAATATTATCAGACATACTGTGAAAATTTCCCTGCTCTGTTAAACATCATTTGGGAAATATTTAAAAAAGAAAACAAATTCAAAGGGGGCGAATAATTCTGACTTCAACTGTATATACGTTTTTTTTTTTTTTGCAGTTAGTTCTTAGTCATTTCCTTGATAATATAAAATATGAGCTAGGCATCATGTATGACAGTTGCCAAAGTGAGATATAAGCTATATGGGAGACATATCTTGTATGTACATATAGGGCTTATATGTGGATATAAAGAAGCAATACAGGAGACCTATATATCACAGACCTGTATATGCACATATATGCACCTCAAGTTTGCCTATATGTGGCTTACATATACGCATATATGCAGCCTATATATTATCATATATGTGCATATATACTGCATACAGCTTTCTTATATGCGCATACATCCTCATATAGGTTCTTTCCATGAGGGATGTGTCAGTGTTTTCCAGCGTTTGCCGTGTGTGTGTGTGTGTGTGTGTGTGTGTGTGTGTTTTCATAGCAAGTAAACATCTCTGAGGAGCGAGAAAGTTGATGACAGATTTCTGGAGGAAAACAGAAACTAGTTTCCCGCTAGTCTTCAAAAAGAGAAGAGAAAAGAGAAGAGAACGGCTCCAACAGTCTGCTTCAGCGCTTGTGGGAATCCAGGCAGAGATAAACAACATTTACACCATCAGTTTCAGCACACACTGTCTTTAATTGTCCACTACACACACACACACACACACGCACACACACACACACACGCACACACACACACACACACACACACACACACACACACACACACACACACACACACACACACACACACACACACACACACACACACTCAGTACCACACTCTCTCTCTATTTTTCTCACACACACATGCACAGGTCAGAGAGGCTCCAGCGTGTCCTTCATCAGTGTAGTGTTGTTCTGATATGTGTGTGTGTAGTGTTGTTGTCCTGATGTGTGTGTTGCTGCTGTCGCTGCACCTGCACCTGCGCTTAGATGTCCTTTACTTCACCTATAGGTCAAGAGCAGAACACACACACTCCTGCACAAGCATCATAACACACACACACACTCTCTCTCTTGCTCTTTCTCTTACACACATACACACACACTCGAGAACACACACCCTCTCCTCAGTGAATTTCCATCAGAAACACACACACACACACACACGCACACACGCACACACACACACACACACACACACACACACACACACACACACACACACACACACACACACACACTCAGTACCACACTCTCTCTCTATTTCTCTCACACACACATGCACAGGTCAGAGAGGCTCCAGCGTGTCCTTCATCAGTGTAGTGTTGTTCTGATATGTGTGTGTGTAGTGTTGTTGTCCTGATGTGTGTGTTGCTGATGTCGCTGCACCTGCACCTGCGCTTAGATGTCCTTCACTTCACCTATAGGTCAAGAGCAGAACACACACACTCCTGCACAAGCATCATAACACACACACACACACTCTCTCTCTTGCTCTTTCTCTTACACACATACACACACACTCAAGAACACACACCCTCTCCTCAGTGAATTTCCATCAGAAACACACACACACACACACACACACACACACACACACACACACACACACACACACACACACAGTGTAATTGCAGTATCTGCGCTGACGCTCTGATTAAGCGAGTCCCCTGAAGGCAGAAGTGCATTATTTACTCATTAACTTTGACAATAATGGAGACTCTGGAGCTCCTCGTTATTATTATTATGACTATCAGAGAAGCTCATCATAATAAACATATCATTGATCAATCCTGCAGGACGGCGGAGTTACAGTGACAAGATGGCCTGCGAGAAAACACGGAGACTCCGTTCAGGATGCAGAGTCACTGTGTGCTGTCACGGAGACTAAATGACTTAAGGTTACTGATCTGAATATGATTGATGAGTGTGTGTGTGTGTGTGTGTGTGTGTGTGTGTGTTTATCTTCTTTGCTGTCAAACCTACTTTTTGAGCATAGATATGACAATAACAATTCAACTTATATCGTAAATCTTCACTGCTTTGGTGCATAGATTGAAGTATAAAATAAAATAAAATAAAATAGTGGCTCAATCGTCACAGAAGGTCGCTGGTTCAAGTCCCAGCTGGGTCAATTGGTGTTTCTGTGTGGAGTTTGCATGTTCTCCCCGTGTTGGTGTGGGTTTCCTCCGGGTGCTCTGGTTTCCCCCACAGTCCAAACACATGAGCTATAGAGGAATTGTGTATGGGTGTTTCCCAGTACTGGGTTGCAGCTGGAAGGGCATCCGCTGTGTAAAACATATGCTGGAATAGTTGGCAGTTCATTCCGCTGTGGCAACCCCTGATGAATAATGGACTAAGCCGAAGGAAAATGAATAAATAAATGAAAAAATTAATTAATTAATTAATTAATTAATTAATTATTAAACAAACAAAGAAATAAATAAACACATAAACAAACACATAAATAAATAATAAACAAACATTTAAATAATACATTTAAATAAAAAATTAAAAAATTAAAAAATAAACAAACACATAAACAATAAATAAATGAATAAATAAATAAATAAAAGAACACAAAATAAATAAATAAATGAACACATAATAAATAAATAAATAAATAAATAAACACATAAATAACAAATAAATAAATAAACGAACACATAAATATATTTAAATAAATAAATAAATGAACACATAAATAATACATTAAATGAATAAAAAAATAAAAAAATAAATAAACGAACACCTAAATAATAAATTAAAAAATTTATGAACACATAAATAATACATTTAAATAAAAAATAAAAAAATTAAAAAATAAACAAACACATAAATAATAAATAAATGAATAAATAAATAAATAAAAGAACACAAAATAAATGAACACATAATAAATAAATAAATAAATAAATAAATAAATAAATAAATAAATAAATAAATAAATAACAAATAAATAAATAAACGAACACATAAATATATTAAAATAAATAAATAAATGAACACATAAATAATACATTCAAATAAATAAATAAATAAATAAATAATTAAATAAATAAATAAACGAACACATACATAATAAATTAAAATAAATAAATAAAACAAGATTATGTATGTTTAAGTTTATGAAAATAATAAAGCAATAAATGTATTTTTTATTATATTACATTACATACATGATTTGAATGCAATTCACAACCATACATAAATGAAAAAAAAACATGAATTTAAAATACTGAAAGCTGCTAATGTATGCATATTTATTTTACAGTGTATTTGCACTACAGTTTTTAGCAACTAATGATAAATAATTTAATTGCAATATAGTCATTTAATAGTATTTTAAGTAAAGTTAACCTTTCTACAAGCTGTAAATGCGTCTCTGCTGTGTGTAGAGTGTGTGTGTTTGAGTTTGAGCTGAGAATATCACACAGATAATGTTCTCCAGCTCTCTGAAACTGACCCTTTCAGGCTTTAATCCTAATTGTGGCATTTGGTGACTGTCGCTTTAAATGCAAATGAGATTGTACACTTTTCAGACGAGGGCGGAGCTACAGACGCCATAGTGACAGATGTAAATCAGCAGTGTGTGTGTTGTGAGTGCTGGTCAGGTGGTCATGTGTGCTTCAGTGTGAGTGTGTGCTTCATGCTTCTGTCAGTCTATGTCGCTCCTGCTGCTGTTCATCTAAAACTCCACATCTATAATCCTCTTAGTCTATGCTGACATTATCTTCAGCAGCTCAAACACTCTAATGGCTAATGGACAGACGGCTGCTTCTCACTCAGGGCTGCTGTTTATGCTAATGAGTTGGAGAGATGGGCACTAGTGGGCGGGGCTTTCCTCCTCTGATGACACGTACAAAGAGAGAATGTCAATCAAAGTGTTTCAGTCATCAAGTCTGATCATAAATAACACATTAATTCATGTTCATCATCAGAGGCTGGAGATATTCACACACTGCTGACACACACCTGTGTTTAAACCCCTTATTAAAGTGATTTCTGCATAATAGGTGTCTTTTAAGCGTCCCGCTGAAAGGGTTAAGTCTGCATGGATGAAGCTGTGCTCTGCGGAGGATTCGGGATCTTTCTTACATTACAGCGGGCCACAGGTGGCTGAACACACTCACCAATCACTTCTCTGATATTATCCCAGCAGGAGAGAAAGGACTTGCTGTATGAAGGTGCATCCAATCGCTGAATGTAATAAAAATCAGAGGGAAATGCACGTGTGCCATGATGCATGCGAACAGCAGCGAGCATGAAGACATTAATACTTCACTATTCAGTTTTAAACTGATCGAAAGTGACAGTGTCGACATTATAGTATTATATATTATAATATATAGACAGTGTGATATTACTAAATATTTCTTCTGCAAAAAACGTTGCCCGTTTGAACTTTATGATCATCTGTGAATCCTGACAAATAAAGTTAAATAAATAAAGCTCAATTTTGTTTTCAACACTGACAGTAATTATTATGAATGTTACTATGGAAACAAAGTATTTGTTTTAACTTTTGATACAAAGTGCATCATTTATTTGGAAAAACAGAATTAAATAAATGGCAATTGTACTTCTAAATTCGTATTTATTAATTAAATCATGCATAGATTTACTCTGATTGGTCTGATGGCTTTACTAAGCTCTGATTGGTCTGATGGCTTTACTAAGCTCTGATTGGTCTGATGGCTTTACTAAGCTCTGATTGGTCTGATGGGTTTACTAAGCTCTGATTGGTCTGATGGCTTTACTAAGCTCTGATTGGTCAGATGGCTTTACTTTGGTCTGATTGGTCTGATGGGTTTACTAAGCTCTGATTGGTCTGATGGCTTTACTAAGCTCTGATTGGTCTGATGGCTTTCCAAAGCTCTGATTGATCTAATGGGTTTACTATGCTCTGATTGGTTGAATGGCTTTACTCTGCTCTGATTGGTCTGATGGCTTTACTATGCTCTGATTGGTCAGATGGCTTTACTTTGGTCTGATTGGTCTGATGGGTTTATTAAGCTCTGATTGGTCTGATGGCTTTACTAAGCTCTGATTGGTCTGATGGCTTTCCAAAGCTCTGATTGATCTAATGGGTTTACTATGCTCTGATTGGTTGAATGGCTTTACTCTGCTCTGATTGGTCTGATGGGTTTACTATGCTCTGATTGGTCTGATGGCTTTGCTAAGCTCTGATTGGTCTGATGGCTTTACTATGCTCTGATTGGTCTGATGGATTTACTATGCTCTGATTGGTCAGATGGATTTACTATGCTCTGATTGGTCAGATGGATTTACTATGCTCTGATTGGTCTGATGGCTTTGCTAAGCTCTGATTAGTCAGATGGATTTACTATGCTCTGATTGGTCTTATGAAGGGCCCAAACTCTGCTCTGATTGGTCAGATGGCTTTACTAAGCTCTGATTAGTCTGACGAAGGGCTCGTAGTCTGCTCTGATTAGTCAAATGGCTTTACTAAGCTCTGATTGGTCAGACGGCTTTCCAAAGCTCTGATTGGTCTAATGGCTTTACAAAGCTCTGATTGGTCTAACTATGCTCTGTTTGGTCAGATGGCTTTACTGTGCTCTGATTGGTCAGATGTCAAAATGTAAAACAAGATTATTTTGGTTACTCCATTGCAGATTATTTTGCTTGTTTTAAGAAAAAAACTCACTTAATTTTGACTAATTTTTTTATAAAAACAAGACTAAATATTTGGACTAGAGGCAAGACAAAAACTCTAAATAAGAAAAGCATTTTTTTTCCAGAATGAAGACTGAAGTGATGATGCTGAAATCAATAAATGTACTGTAACACTTTAATTAAAAAAAATTACCTTTTGTACTGCATTTTTGATGAAATAAATGCAAAACCGTCATGTTTAATCTAAATTAATTTTAACATTTAAATGTATGGTATCTAGAGGGCTCTGGAGCTCCTCATAACCGTGTGTGTGTCGTATTTGGAGGCTACTTCAGAAGCGTCTCAGATCAATGCTGACAGAAACTCATTCTCAAAAGAGTCCTGTGCTACAAACGGCAGGATTTCAGACTGACGTATCTGGGCTATAGTTTGATTCAGTAAATAGGCACCGTTCGCTGACAGCCAGACTCAATGCTTTCACACTGAAAACAAGCTGGAGATGTGAAGATGATGGAGAGAATTACTTCTGATGTGTGTGTCTGCGCTACTTTAAGTGCTGCTGCTGCTGTTAAAGGGTGCTAACAGTGTTTGTTGCTCTCCTACAGCAGCTTTACAAGGTCAAAAGCACTGTCATTTCCTCATAATATCCACTCACTGAGACTCAAACACTTGCTGCAAGGATCTAACTCTAATCTCTACCAGAGAATAATCTGATCTGATTGGTCAGATGGCTATGCTCTGCTCCAATTGGTCGGTTGGCTTAACTTTGCTCTGATTGGCCAGATGGCCTTATTATGCAGTGATTGGTCTGATGGCTTTACTTTGTTCTGATTGGTCATGGCTTGCTCTGCTCTAATTAGTTTGAATCCTTCACTATGCTCTGATTGGACTGATGGCTCTGCTTTGCTCTAACTCTGCTCTGATTGGTCTGATGGCTCATAGTCTGCTCTGATTGGTCAGATGGCTCTAATCTGCTATGATTTGTCGGATGGTTTTATTCTGCCCTGATTGGTTGGATGGCACTGCCATGCTCTGATTGGTCTGATGGCTTTACTTTGCTCTCATTGGTCAAATAGCTCTGCTTTGCTCTAACTCTGCTCTGATTGGTCTGATCGCCCATAGTCTGCTCTGATTGGTCAGATGGCTCTCATCAGCTTTGATTGGACAGATGACTTTACTATAATCTGACTGGTTGGATGGCTCTACTATGCTCTGATTTCTCTGATGGAAGGCCTGTACTCTGCACCGATTGGTCAGATGGCTCTGCTCTTACTCTACTCTGATTGGTCAGATGACTCTGCATCGATTGGTCAGATGGCTTTACTTTGCTCTCATTGGTCAGATGGCTTGACTATGCTCTGATTGGTTGTATGGTTTTTCTATGCATTGACTGGTAGGGTGACTTTACTCTACTCTGATTGGTCTGATGGATCTACACTAATTGGTCAGATAGGTCTACTTTGCCCTGATTGGTCAGATGGCTGTGCTTTGTTTTGATTTGTTGGATGGTTTTATTCTGCTCTGATTGGTCAGATGGCTTTATTATGCTCTGATTGGTCTAATGGCTCTGCTGTGCTCTAGCTCTGCTCTGATTGGTCAGTTCGGCCATAGTCTGCTCTAATAGGTCAGATGGCTTTACTTTGCTCTCATTGGTCAAATGGCTCTGCTTTGCTCTAACTCTGATTTGTCTGATCGGCCATAGTCTGCTCTGATTGGTCAGAGGGCTCTTATCAGCTTCGATTGGACAGATGGCTCTACTATGCACTGATTGGTCAGATGTCTCTGCTCCTACTCTGCTCTGATTGGTCAGATGGCTTTACTTTGCTCTCATTGTCCAGATAGCTCTGATCATACTCTGCTCTGATTGGTCAGATGACTCTGCATTTATTGGTAAGATGGCTTTACTTTGCTCTCATTGGCCAGATAGCTCTGCTCATACTCTGCTCTGATAGGTCAGATGGCTTTACTTTGCTCTCATTGGCCAGATAGCTCTGCTCATACTCTGCTCTGATTGGTCAGATGGCTTTACTTTGCTCTCATTGGCCAGAGGGCTCTGCTCATACTCTGCTCTGATTAGTCAGATGGCTTTACTTTGCTCTCATTGGCCAGATGGCTCTGCTCATACTCTGCTCTGATTGGTCAGATGACTCTGCATTGATTGGTCAGATGGCTTTACTTTGCTCTCATTGGCCAGAGGGCTCTGCTCTGATTGGTCAGAAGGCTCTACGCTGATCTGACCGGTTTAATTACCCAGTATGTTGTGATTGGTCCAAATCAAAAGCTCATAAACATATCAGAATTTCCCCTCTGTTCAGTTTCACCCACGACTATAGTGTTTGAGGGTCAGATTATTCACAGGCAGCCATTGAAAACCACATACTGACATTATACAAATGTTTTTCAGGCAGTTCCTGAAAACCGGCATTTATTGCTGATCTCTTTATATTCACAAACAGCCACATTAGACAGCACATGAATGGTCATATCTGAGAAACCATAATCCTGGCACTTCAACATTTCCCTCAGGATCTTAACAGCGTTAATCTTTATGCTTCTGTTCAGCTGAATTCATCCCAGAGTCTGCAGTACAGAAGAAAATAAGGCACGTTTAAAAGTAAATTGGAATTGCAATGGTGTTTGCCCCCACGAGCACAATTTCCTCAGCACCACTGATTAAAACAAATAAAAATTCAATTTATTGCACACATCAAATATATGAGCTCCATTAAACATCAATAAATGTTTTACTGAACATCTACCCGCATGAGGATAAAATGAATAATTCTAACAAAGATGTCCAAAACCTGATCGTAACATTATGCAGATTAGATGCTGATTTGACGAAGCTCGTTATAACGTGAGCTATAAAAGAGAGTGTGTGCGCAGTTTCTTGTTCTCTGTCTGTTTGAGCTGAATGAAGGTGTAAATCCACGATGAAGTCATGACTCTGTTGGGCTTTGAGCGTCTCATGAATACGAGTGTTAAACAGCTCACTATTAGCCTTTGGCAAACCTATAAACTCCATGTGTGTCACTGTGGATTAGACAGCGGCCGGAGCAGATAAATAATGCATGATAACAGAGATGGAGAGCAGCGGTGGATGGACTGGGAGAGAGAGAGAGAGAGAGAGAGAGGATGAGGACACACACACACACACACACACACACACATACACACACACACACACACACACACACACACACACACACACACACACACACACACACACACACACACACACACACAAACACACACACACACACACACACACACACACACACACACACACACACACACACACACACACACTAAAGATTCACAATACAACACAAAACATCTCTGTCGGTGCCTTTTGTTGAGTATAATATAATATTTATGATTCATTTGCATGTGTTTATTTCAAAGTACAACATGCTGTGTGTGTGTGTCTGCATGCACGAGTGTGAGTTCCTGAATGTTTGTCTGAGTAGTGTGGGTGATGAGTGTGTGAGTGTAAGAGAGCAGGCACTGACATTGAGCATCAGAGCAGAGCTCATTAATATTCATGGTCGGACGCCTTTACTTTACCCTTATTGGTCTAATGAACGGCCCATACTCTGCTCTGATTGGTCTGATGGATTTATGCTCAGATTGGTCGAATGGCTTTACTCTACTCTGATTGGTCTGATCGGCCATAGTCTACTTTGATTGGTCAGATGGTTCTTATCTGCTCTCATTGGTCAGATGGCTTTACTCTGCTCTGATTGGACTGATGGCTCTGCTTTGCCCTAACTCTGCTCCGATTGGTCTAAGTGGCCATAGTCTGCTTTGACTGGTCTGATGGCTCTATTCTATACTAATTGGTCGGATGGCTTTACTCTGCTCTGATTGGTCAGGTGGCTTTACTATGCTCTGATTGGTTAGATGGCTCTGCTCGTTCTCTGCTCTGATTGGTCTGTGCAGCCATACTCTGCTCTGATTGGTCAGATGGCTTTACTATGCTCTGATTGGTTAGATGACTCTGCTCTGATTGGTCTGTGCAGCCATACTCTGCTCTGATTGGTCAGATGGCTTTACTATGCTCTGATTAGTTAGATGGCTCTGCTCTGATTGGTCTGTGCAGCCATACTCTGCTCTGATTGGTCAGATGGCTTTACTATGCTCTGATTAGTTAGATGGCTCTGCTCTGATTGGTCTGTGCAGCCATACTCTGCTCTGATTGGTCAGATGGCTTTACTATGCTCTGATTGGTTAGATGGCTCTGTTGTTACTCTGCTCTGATTGGTCAGATGGCTTTACTATCATTTCAGAATACAACACGCTGTGTGTGTGTGTGTGTGTGTGTGTGTGTGTGTGTGTGTGTGTGTGTGTGTGTGTGTGTGTGTGTGTGTGTGTGTGTGTGTGTGTGTGTGTGTGTTTGTCTGCATGCACGAGTGTGAGTTGCTGAGTGTTTGTCTGTGTAGTGTACGTGAATGTGTGTGTGAGTGCTTGTGTGTGTGTGTGTGTGTGTGTGTGTGTAAAAGAGTAAGAAAGAGAACAGACACTGACGTAGAGCATCAGAGCAGAGCTCATTAATATTCATGACCATTCCAAATATGGTCAAAGCTGAGCATTTCATTCTCAGGGTAATTCCTGTGTTTATAAACGAGCATATAAAATTTGGATAATTTTTTAATGTACCCTCATAATTATTATGTAGATATCAGAGAACAATTCAAACCTATTGACTCTATGGAACTTTTTAATTTCCACGATCACTAGTCTTGCAAAATCTGTAGACAGTCAGACATCCCTGCGTGAGTTCATTAATAATTACTGCAGCCCCAACAAAAATGCATTTCACAAATTGCGAAAGCATGTCAGACAGTTGTCGAAATGTGTCAGAACTCATTTTAATTGAAACTATTTTTGACTCGCATTCTAATGAGATGGCGGCGCTGGTGTAAATCCCTCCACGGCTGCACATGAATATATGTAAAAGCCACTGATGTGCGTAATGTACATAAAACTTGCCTTCATTTCTGAGGTTTAATCCGCTCTTCAAATTGGCTGCTGCCGAAGCCGCTCGTCTGAAACTAGTGACAAAAGCGACGGTATGTGGGTCAAGATCAAGAGCAGATGCTGGAGGGTTTGGATGGGGAACAGATAAAGCAGAAACAAAGAGACGCCGCCGCCATTGATCTCACAGGAACCGGCCGCTGACAGAGTCATCATATATTAAAACCAGCAGTCAAATCAGTCAGGAGGTGGAGAAGTGTCTTGAACCTTCACCCGGAGCCAGAGCTGGAGAATCTGTGCATCTGAGTCTCTATTTCACCGCAGCACAGAAACTCTGATTGCCGGAGACCTTTAATTTACCGCTTCTCAACCTGCAGCCGCAGCAGTACAGGCTTCAGCACACGCCTCACATCACACTGCACACACCTCTTAAAGTCACTCTTAACATTCACACAAGACAAACATACTATAATAGCCTGCTTTTTAGCTTTTTATTATGTTAATCTTTCATGTATGCAAAAAATGCTTTTTTTTACTGAGAGTTGATTTGTTTTAGTCTAAATATCTCAAAATTCTAGAATCTTTTCTAGACTAGTAAAGCATAGTGTCTTCTCATTCACTTTCACTGATTTATAGTCATAAAAACAGCCCATCATGCTGTTTGATGTTGCAAACTGGCATTTTATTCATATATTAATTGTATTTTTTTATGTTTGCATGATTAAGTAGTTTTTTTTATTGCCATTTTTATTCCTAGTCTTATTTCCCCCCTTAGTCAAACAAACTGAAAGAATCAGAAGTTCTAAAACAATTGCAGAAAAGAGCTGTACTGACACATTGCAGAATAAAGTCAATAGAGAAGCACTCAAATTGATATATTGTTGGGATTCTACAGTTGCTATGGTAACACAGCAACTATAGTAACTGATCTGTTGTGGTGATTCTACAGTTGCTATGGTAACAACTATAGTAAATAATCTGTTGTGGTGATTCTACAGTTGCTATGGTAACAACTATAGTAAATAATCTGTTGTGGTGATCCTACAGTTGCTATGGTAACAACTATAGTAATTTATCTGTTGTGGTGATTCTACAGTTGCTATGGTAACTCAGCAACTATAGTAACTGATCTGTTGTGGTGATTCTACAGTTGCTATGGTAACACAACAACTATAGTAACTGATCTGTTGTGGTGATTCTACAGTTGCTATGGTAACAACTATAGTGATTAATCTGTTGTGGTGATTCTACAGTTGCTATGGTAACACAACAACTATAGTAACTGATCTGTTGTGGTGATTCTACAGTTGCTATGGTAACAACTATAGTAAATAATCTGTTGTGGTGATTCTACAGTTGCTATGGTAACAACTATAGTAAATAATCTGTTGTGGTGATCCTACAGTTGCTATGGTAACAACTATAGTAATTTATCTGTTGTGGTGATTCTACAGTTGCTATGGTAACAACTATAGTGATTAATCTGTTGTGGTGATTCTACAGTTGCTATGGTAACTCAGCAACTATTGTAACTGATCTGTTGTGGTGATTCTACAGTTGCTATGGTAACTCACTGATCTTTGAATTTATTCAGTAAATTTATTTCCATCATAGTTTATGCGCATTTTCTCTTATTGGATAAAAATTTAATTAAGTCCTCAGTTGTGTGCAAAATTAATTTTCATAAATCTTCCACTTTTTACTGTGATAATCCATAATTCACATTTAAATATGTGGATGGAAACAGAGCTGATGTATAATCACAGCAGTAACTCTGAAATCAAAGAGCTTCATTTAATGAGTTCAGCCTTCACTAAACATCACCTGAGGTCAAAAGCCGTGACCCAGATATATATCGAGTCACGGGATGCATAAAATATATAAATAAATAAAAATACATCAGTGTCTCAACTTCATCTGAGAGATTTCTTCTTTTCTTCAGTGCCGGAAGAAAAAGATTTCTCTGCAAACTTCTGAGCTGGTGAACTCATTATTTCTAAGTCAAGGACTCACTTCAGGGCTTTTGTATTTTCTTCTGGAACTTGAGAGAAAAAATACAGGTTTGAGGAGGACTTGTGGGAAGAAATGAGAGAAATTCCGGTCACGTTTACATTAAATGTCCTGCAGGAGCAAAACTCTGGTATTAATCATTTCTGTCACTTTGTTGGTGTTTTAACCCTGTGAAGGCTGCTTTAACATATTTCATATGCAAAAAATAAATAAATGCACTGCAAAAAATAGACAAAATACTTCTTGCTCTAGTCCAAATACCTAAAAAAATCATAAATCAAGAAGCATTTTCTACACAAGCAACAAATATTGTCTGTTTGCAGAAATAATGAGTCAAAATTAAATGAGTTTTTCTTTAAAACAAGCTAAATAACCTGACAATGGGGGAAGAGAAATTGAGCTCCATTTTAACCATCTACACACAAAGTCTAAAGCTCATGGCGCAAAAGCATTAAGGGTGTGTCCGAATTAATTTTTGCTATTTTAAAGGATGGTAAAATACGCTTTGTGCCCTGGCGCATGGTCTAACAGGGTTGTGTTTATTCTCTTAATGAGTTCTGGGTGTGTTTTGAGCATAACCTGCATTAAACCAATCAGAGTCTTGTCTCTCATTCCCTTTAAGAGTCAGTTGCATCGCTCCATGGTGCATTCGGTATTCACATGGCGACTTTGTAAGGTAAAAAGTGAACACTTCACTAGTGAGAAAACAGATAAACAGAGCATCTGCAGCGCGAGGATAAAGAACGAGCCTCCTCCATTCAGCCTCTTTACTTTCACTCTTTACTCCTTTACTTTGGTGGAGTGAGGAAACGGTGGAAACTCTCTCCACTGAACACATCCATCAGCCCACATATTTAATCTCCTTTGTTAAGCACAAAGATTTGTGTCTAAACTATTTCTAAATTCAGTTCTAATCTCCAGCAAAGGAATAAATGAACATTAATAATGAAGTGTGGTCAAACACTGAGTTATATCCAAACACACGTCCTGTTCTTATGCCCCATATGGTGATGCAGACGTCTCCAAAACCCCACAGCTGCAAAAAAAGTGTTTATTAAAACTAATATAAATCTGCATATAATCAATAATCCTGCTGAGAATAATCACATTATACAGATGCAGATCGTCATGAATAAACTGAAAAAGCCCCCCGAGGTGAAGAAGGCCTGGAGGCAGTGGTGTTTATATTGATGTAGAAAATCATCATTTCTGGATCATTTTAATCCTTTCATTGTGTTCATCTGTAAAGATATTTGTGTGTTGCTGATCATTCTGTGTGTGTTCAGCAGTGTGTAAGAGTTTAGGGTGCATAACTAATGTGCTCGGCTGGACTTTAGAGCCGCTTTTAGTTGGTCAATAGCCTCAAAATATCAACTATGCACCTTAACACACCTCCTTTATTAGTGTTAGTGTGTGCTGTATTACTGCTGGCCAGATATGAAGGATTAACCCTGTGTTCACATTCTGGCTGTGTGTTTATACACCGATGGAGATCTCGGAGTTTTACTGTGAAATATTTCTCTGTATCAAACTCGGATCACGAGCACGAGTGCAGACACACAGCTCGTGTTTATCCACACAATCAGCCATGAGCAATTCAGCAGCACAGACAGAGAGAATGTGGAGATACTGCAGATATATGAGCCTCCATACAATCAGATAATATGTGGAGGACTGGAGACACACACACACACACACACACACACACACACACACACACACACACACACACACACACACACACACACACACACACACACACACACACACACACACACATAAATGGATGCATGCAAGCGCACACGTTTAAACACACAAACAATCTCTCACACATACACACACACACACACACACACACACACACACACACACACACACACACACACACACACACACACACACACACACACACATTCATTCATCCGTTCACTCTCCTTCGGCCCAGTCCCTTTAGTCATCAGGAGTTGCCACAGCGGAATGAACCACCAACTATTCCAGCGTATGTTTTACGCAGCGGATACCTTTCCAGCTGCAACCCAATTTTCAGCTGGGAAACACCCATACACACTCATTCACACACACACTCATACACTACGGCCAATTTAGTTGATCTGAAGTGACGGTGTCAGTGCAGTGTGTACTGTGAGAGCATGCAGACGCGTGTAGAGGAGGAAACGGTGGAGGATGATTATAGTTTAACATTCTTAATTAACAAAGCAGAACACACAGGAGGCTGACGAGACGGAGATGATGAATGAGCTGTCAGGAGCAGTCCCTCACACGCACACACACACACACACACACACGCACGCACGCACGCACGCACGCACAGACACACACACACACTCACACACACACACACACACACACACACACAAATACTGTACACATGGGCACACACTCACACAGAGGTCAAATGTCAAAACACAGGCATGAG